>JBBPBP010000004.1:36055519-36072760 GCA_037974735.1 Cicer chorassanicum
TTAACATTCTCAATTTAAAATTGAATTTTTTTTTTACACAAGCCAATTTAAAATCAAAATAAGAATTTTCTAGTCAATATTAAAACTTTAGACATAAGAGACATATTTTCTAACCAACTCAAAGCTTAAAACAAACATATTTTTTTTTTCTCTAAAATGAGTTTCAACAAAAATAATAATAATAATTTGTACTTAGTAAAAGTCAATACTTGAAGTTTTAAACATATAGTTCATACGAAAATCAATGTTTCAATCAATTAGTTATTAGATCAAACACTTTAAATAGATTCATATCAAGACTAAATATTTTAAATTGATTAAGGCTGAAAATGGAACTTTAAAACAACTAACAGGTGAGGTCTGACATTCGATAACTAAGATTACATGAATGAGATTAATAACTTAAAACATATTGATGGTCAATCAAAATTATCATTTCCAACTACTCACATAAAACAAGACTGCAAAAATCATATTTCGGTAGACAAGCAACAAAATCATTCAACAAGTAACTAACGTAATCTTGTCAACAATTAAAATTAACTCAAATCTTAACAAGTAATTTCATGTTTTATTTACTCAGGTAAGAACTTAGAATCCATAACACAATCAGGGTAAGCAAATAATAAACAGTTAATTATTAACATAAAAAATATGTATAATTTTACAAAAGCATATAACACTTAACACAATAATATAATGGTAAAAATATGATAGTGCAAATAATTATTACACAAGGAAACACAATTTACACGACTAACACTGAATCGACATTCGACCCACTCGACCTGATTGGACAGACCTGTTCTGATACTACTAATGTGACACCTTAAACCACAAAATAATATATAATAATTTATACAAGAATTTTTAACTTTAATTCGCAACGGATAAAGAAAATATTTTTTCAAGGAAATAAAACTTTATAACAAATTTAGGATATCACATTTCTCAAAATTCAAAAGGAACACTTTAAACTTTTTACTCTTATAAAACATTAAGGTTTTCATACAAAAAGTTGTTTCTAATTCAATAAATAAAATACTGTTGGAACCAAGTTGGTTTTACATTTAGAGTTTTGATGTTAACAAAAGTATTTTATGAGAACAATATATTTGATTTCAAGGAGTATGAAAGAAGATTCATGTTTTTGAAGAAAATCTAAAATAAGATTTGATTCAAATTTATAATTGAAGAAAATCTTAAATAAGATTTGATTCAAAATTATAATTGATGAAAATCTAAAATAAGATTTGATTCAAATTTATAATTGAAGAAAATATTTGACCAAGTTGAAAAGAAGATATGGTCAAGATTTGAATAATATTTGATCAATATTTAATGAAGATTTGAAGAATGTTTGATCAACATTTAATGAAGATTTGAAGAATATTTGGTTTGAAGAATTTACAAACTCAATATGATAATGATACAATTCAGAATTAAACAAAGACTAAATTGAAGCCCGGATTTTCACTATAAATAGACACCAAAGCTGAAGGAGAAAAGCATCAAAAAAGTAGAAAAGAGTAGAGGAACTCAAGCTCAAGATTCCAAATTCATCTTAGAGTTTAAAGGGAGAAACACTTGTTCGAGTGAGAAATATTTTCTGAGTGTTCTTTTCTTAGAGTGTGAGAGTTATTATTGTTATCAGCTTTGTTAGAAGCAACTACTCAAGTTCCAATCTTTTGTATCCAACCCGACAGTGGTTTAGTTCCTTTTTCAATTTGGGGTTGTCAGGTTGTTAGGAGAAGACTTGGCATGTAGGGTCAAGGTGGTTAGTTCCTTAAAAGTCTGAGGTTGTCAGGCTGTTTGGGAAGACTGGCTTGGAGGGTCAGGTGCTTTGTAATTCAAGGTATTTGAATGAGTGGATTAAAGCCTTCTAAATGAAGGGACATGATGTAGCCAAGTTAATGGTGAACCAAGATAAAGCTATTGTCAAACTATTTATGCTTTCATTGTTTGTTGATTTTGAATCTGATTGCTTCTTATCTATGTAATTAATAAAAACCAACCAACCTTCATCAAATTAGCAAAAAGTTATCAACTTTGGCAAACACAATTCAACCCCCCTTCTCGTGTTTGCACTTTCAATTGGTATCAGAGCTCGGTCTCAAGGCTGAGCACTTTACAGTGTTTGAGGAAAGATCCAAGGGTTCAACATGTCTCGATCTAGTGAATCAACAGATGAAGAAATTGAGGTATTTTCTAAATTTACTCGATCTGATTTAATTACTGCTATAAATGATTTTTTAAATATTAATCACAATTTGTCTTTAAAACTAAAAATACTTAGGAAAGAAAATACAAATCTAATTGAAAATGTTAATGTTTTAAAGAATCAAAGTACTGAATTTAAAACAAAAAATAGAAATCTGAAAACTGATATTACTGAAATTAAAATAGAGAATGCAAATATGAAAACTGATATTACTGAACTTAAGACAGATAATGCAACTTTGAAAACTGATATTATTGAACTTAAAATAGAAAATGCAAATCTGAAAACTGATATTGCTGAACATTAGGCTGAAAATCTAACTCTGAAAAGTAATTATAGTTCAACATCAATTGAAAATACCATATGCAACTCTCATAAGCATGAAGAAATATATCAAGATTTTATTGATAATGGTATTTCCAAATGTTCTAAGCAACCAAATTGAAACACCAGTCATGGTGCCCGATAAATGGATGCTTGCAATATATGAAGGCAAAAAGGTCTATGTTCCAAGACCTACCAAACAGAAGCAAACTGACTCTGGTGGAAGAAGGACTGGTCAACACAATACTTATCAGAACCAGAACCATATGATGAACCAGAAATATCATAAAAATATGAAGTATCAACAGAATCAAAACTGACAGATAAATCACACATATCAACAAAATCAAAGCTGGCAGAGAAATCACACATCAACAAAACCAAAACTACCAGAAGAGTCAGAATTACATCAGTTCCAAAATTACCAGAGGAACCTGATACATCAGCAGAAACAGAAGTGTCAGATGAACAATCAGAATCAGGAGACTTCTTTGAACACTCCAATCAAATTCATCAAGACTACGATCCTGGATGGGAATTCAAATCCCTTCATCTAGACTCTCTAATAAGAGAATATGCAAACTCATAATTTGAAAACCAGAAAACAAGAACTAAGAGGGTTTTCAGAGTGAAACTGAAACTGTTAACATATAGGTGATATCTTTCTTTAACAAGAATTATGTTTACTGTGATAACAAGAAGCTTGATCTTAAAAATCAAAGCTAGATAAGTATTTTGCAGGTTCTCAAAAATTTAGAGGAACAAGGAGTAGGATACAAGTTTGACCTTAAAAAGTCAAAGCAAGTTGAGGATACTACATGTTTACTAGAACCAGAGGAAGCAAACGCAAACATGCGAGAAGATGACAAATCTTTAGAGAATGAATCTGATCAAGTTAGAATCAGTCAAGATAAGTCAGAAGGAAGATCTGGATGGAAGTACAAGACATCTCATCTCATTGGAAGTTCAAGTGATTCTTTGAGGATTAAATCATCATTAAAGATACCACTTTGTTTGGTTCACTCTCGTCAATTAAGCCTACCACTGTTGATGAAGCTTTGGCTGGTGATGGACAAATTATTGCAATGCAAGAAGAGTTAAATGAATTTGAGAGGAATGATATTTGAGATCTAGTACCTAGACCAGAGAAGAACATTATTGGAACCAAGTGGGTTTTCATAAACAAGCTAAATGAAAAAGGTGAGTTGGTTAGAAATAAGGCAAGACTTGTCGCACAAGGCTACAGTAAGCAAGAGGGAAATGATTACACTGAGACATTTGCTCTAGTGGCCAGGTTAGAAGCTATTCGTATCCTACTTTCTTTTGCTCCAAATTATAACATTACATTATTTCAAATGGATGTCAAAAGTGCTTTTCTAAATGGTTATATAAGTGAAGAAGTCTATGTTAAACAACCCCCAGGTTTTGAAAGTTCTGAATTTCCAAATAATGTTTTTAAACTTAGGAAATCCTTGTATGGTCTAAAAAAAGCACCTAGGGCATGGTATTGTAGACTTAGTAATTTCTTGCTTAAAAATAACTTTGAAAGAGGACAAGTAGATAATAACGTTTTTAGAAAATCAATAGGAGATAATGTAAAATACATGTTTTTGATGAAGACAAAAGACCAACAATGATGATCAAGGCAACAAGCTCAAAAAGAAGTCCAAATATCTTGTTGATAAACTTTAAAATTCAAACACATTAGATGTTTAATGTAAAGGTAAATGATACAACCCATAGCTCAAATACATGAGAACCATGCATCTTTACATATGCATAAAAAGTATTTTCAAAAGTCAAACTTATATTTACAAAGTGTTAAAGTTAATATTTTTTACAAAATACAAAGGTTTATTCGAATACAGCATAAGTGTATTCGAATACAGATGCTAAGTTAGTAGCAAAAGCTTTGCATCTGTATTCGACTACGACCTGCTGTAGTCGAATACAACCAGCAAGTCTGTGGCAAAATTGACAAATCTGTATTCGACTACATGCCTGTGTATTCAAAAACAAGGTGTAAATTTTGAATAAATTTGAAGGTTACAAAGAGGTGTATTCGAATACATACATCATGTATTCGAATACAACTGGAAGCAATGCAATTTTTCGAATCAGAAATGGTTCTAGATCATTGCATTTATTAATCAAACCTCTTGGACCAATGGCGACAAATCTGAAGAGATGTTTATGGACTATAAATACATCATATAGTCAGATTAATATTTTTGACAAAATACAAAGGTGTATTTCAATATAGCATAAGTGTATTCGAATACAGATGCTAAGTCAGTAGCAAAAGCTATGCATCTGTATTCGAGTACGACCTGCTGTAGTTGAATACAACCAGCAAGTCAGTGGAAAAATTGACAAATCTGTATTCGAATACATGCCTGTGTATTCGAATACAAGGTGTAAATTTTTAATAAATTTGAAAGTTACAAAGAGGTGTATTCGAATACATACATCCTGTATTCGAATACAACTGGAAGCAATGTAATTTTTCAGATCAGAAATGGTTCTAGATCATTGCATTTGTTCATCAAACCTCTTGGATCAATGGCGACGAATCTGAAGAGATGTTTATGGACTATAAATACACCATAACTTCAGATTAATCAACACACAATCCTACTACACAATTTGATAGACTTTGAACATCTTTTCTGTTTTTTTTCTTTCTCAAAGTCATTTTTCATAATTCAAGTAGTTGCATATCATTTTCATATCCTCGACAAAGGTTCTCAAAGTACTTGAAGCAATATTGGATTGATATCGTTCTACCTCTCTTTTATTCTTATATCCTTATCAAAATTACATTGTTTGTAAAAGAAAGTAGTACTTTCTTAAAGTAGTCTTATCTAAGATAGTGGTGTGCTATCTTAGAATATTTGTTAGAAGTTTGTAGCAGAGATCCTAGGGTGAGACTTGTACATTTTTCTGACAATAGTGGAGAAATCTCTTGTGGTGTGCAATGTAACACCCCAAATTTTATAATAAACTATTTTAATAATGAAATATGATTTTAAATAATTAATTTGGTGTTAAAGTTATTTTAGAATACATGTGATAAATTTCGTGATTAGTTTGCGTTATATGGGTGCTTTAGATGATGTGTTACTATTATACATATTGGACTACACGAGTAATCTAAATAACAAATATTATATTTTATATATTTTTCTAAATAGTATTTTAGTGTAATATTTTAAAGAATAAGATTTTAGAAGATTTTACGTGTATATGCTTATACCAAATTATTGTAATATTTTTCTGTGCGTTTGACTGATATTAAGTATGCATGTAGTTATATTTCAATTGTCTATAACTATTTTCTATTTTTAGTTATTTATTTTATAAATAATTATCTCGGAATAGTAGTGATATATTGTGTTTGATTTCCTTTATTTTTATATACTTGTTATGACATAGTGATTTTATATATATTTATTATGATAAAATAATTAATTTAAAGTGTTGATGTTATATTTATTTATTTTATAATTTTAACTATTCTCTAATGATGGTAGTATTTTAATGTGAATATTTTATAAAATAAGTATAATTATAGTAATTATTTTGAATATGAGTCTTGATTATTAATGTATTTTAAAAGATTAACTGCTTTAATTATTTTATTTTATAAAATATGGGTTTTGAAATATTAATAATTTTGTGCTTATTTTCTTTATATGTGTGCTTGTCAAGTTGTGCCTATTTTATATATATATTCCATTGATATAGTGGCTTATATAAAATATTGATGTTATATTTTTTTATTGTCATTTTAACTATTCTCATAATATAATAATCTTTTAATTTGATATTTTGAAAGATATTATTATTTTAGTGGCAAATAAATAAATTAAAATAAATATTTAATTAGTTGGACCTTGTGAAAAAATAAAATAAAATGGAGTTCAATGAGTTAGGTTAACAATAACAAATATGTTAAAAAAAAAAATAAATCAAATATACCCTAATATGAAAGCGCTACAGTAGAAAGATAGAAAGAGAGAGAAAAGGCAGCCGCCGTACTAAGAGAAAAGAAAAGAAAATCGGTTCCGGCGATCGACAACTGTTCAGAAAAACTTCTTCCGTTTGCGTCCAAATTTCAGTATGTTATTTAATTTATTGAGTTAGTCAATTAAACAAACTTTTTCAGATTTTCAACCATCCCAATGTCTCCTTATAATACTCGACTTCTCCGTTTGTAGAATTCGTTATTTTGCACCGTTCTTCTTCACCGTAAGTCCGATTTCAATGAAAGCAACGCCAAAACGATCGTGTGAAAAGTGGCTATACTATCCACTGATTGGTTTACTGATTTATGGTAAGATTCTATGACCAAATTTCGAAATTAATTTTAGAGTGCCTCCTCATAATTTATTTTTAACATTTACCTATAAATTGTCGAGTTAGATCGATAGAAGGACAAAGAGTCAACGAACAAAGAATGTTTGCTCGTGGAATCGTATTCTTGTGGGAAAGCGTTGAAATAAGGTAAGGGGTGAGAGAACGTTTGAATTCATGAATGTAATATATTGTGAGATGAACGGGAAAACCGTATTTCCCAACCATTTATCCGAGGCTTGCTATGTACGGCAGTAGCCCTTTGAGTGATAAATTAATTAATGTGCAAATATGGGAATTGTGAGATTAAAATGTGGAATAGAAATATTTATAAGGTGTTGATTGATTTAATTCCATTGAATGTGTGTTATTTGATATTATTGTGATATTTGATTTATTTTTGTTAAATTTGTGATATTTGATATTATTGTGATATTGGATGTCGAATGAATTTGGTGCATATGTTGGATTAGATGAGTTTATGTGATGTGATAATAAAAGATGTGTGCATTGTAATAATTTTATGTGATGATGATGATGTATGAATAATAATTGTGATTTCATAAATTTGTGATAAGTTTATGTGATGAGTTATGTAATGATGATGATATGTGATTTATAATAGTGATGTTATGAATTTGTGATGAAAATATTGAAGTAACCCCTGATGAAATAATTGTGATTCCAATTTGTGTTTGAGATGACGGTCTTAATGGAGTATCATAGGCCAACGAGGGGAGAAAATAAATATTGAGAACTTGTGAAGTGGAAATTATTTTGTCATCATATAGGTAGGGCCTGACAAGCCTAGCGATTCCGGGGAAGTACAACTGAATTGAGCCTGATCGTGGCGGTCTGCTGTTGAACCTTAAGGCAAGATTGTTAGACCTTGGAGGTATTCGGGTGGGGAGTTCCTAGGTGACTTGGAGGTAGCACTCCAAATGTCGGGAGCTACCATGCAACACACGTTTACCTCGACTGTCGCGTATATGTGTCTCGGGTTGAGTTGAGGGGATCTATGAGGACAGGGCCAATTTGAATTGTCCGTCCACCGGAATGGTGGCATAGTATCATGGCCTCCTAACTAAGTACTTCAGAGTTAGAATGGTATCACATTGTGAAGTAGAGTCTAAGCTCATGCATAGCATTGCATTTTATTGTGATTGATTTGTTGTGATTAATGTGTATCGCACGTGATTATAATTTCTCATAGACGATTTGATTATAGTGAAATGTATTGATTTTCCTAGATTTTGACTTTGACTTTATTATGTGATTTTATTCCTTGAATAATGTTTGTTTAATGATACGGTTTATTTATGATCAAATGCGTGTTCTTCTTACTTATATTATACTATTAACATGATTTCAAAACTCACCTCCTTCGTTGCTCGTGTTTGACTGGCTTGGCCCTGCGTTTGCGAAATCGCAGTTATTACAGGTTAATGAGTCTTGAAGTTCCAGTTGGGAAGAACCCAGCTCTGATAGGTGATACCGGGAATAAGGGTTGTAATTTGTATTTTACTTATTTAATTTGAAAAGACTTTTGTATAAAAACCTTATAAGTACTAGTAAGTTTTTAGAATTAAATCAAGTACTTATACTCAAATCAAGCTCATTGAGATTGTACTATTTTAATTGAGGAACAAAGTTGAATTGTTACATGTGTATTTAGAGAAACATAATATCCTAAATTAGATATAAAAGTTTTTATTTTCTTGAGCAAATTTTCTTTATCTGCTGCGAGTGTTGTTCAAATAATTTAGTATAAATTATTATAAATGCTATTTTTGGGTTTAGGGTGTCACATGCAAGAGGACTGGAGGTACCCTTGGTCATAAGGGGAACCAGGATAATATTGCTGTGTTCATTTAGTTGCTGTAATTTACATTTATCTCTTACTATCCTACAACGCAAAAATCGATCACTAAATCGCTGAAAACAAGAAAATTGCCTAAACACCTAATTCACCCCCCTCTTAGGTGCACATCTGTACTTACAACTGGCATCAGAGCAGGTTCAGGTAACTTACTCCTTGATCATTTACTCATGGTGTAAGACCCTTAGTTTTAATTTGTAAATTATGAATTTTAGTGCATTTTTATATGGAATTCTGAGGCTTTTTAGCCAATTTTATAGGTATTTTGTGTATTAAATGCCTTAAAAATCTTTTTGGAACCCCGATTAAAATTATTTGTCGAAGAATAATTTTGTTTAATTTCGGTAAAACTTTTAGCGAAATAAATTTTTTTTTGAGACGCGGCGCTTTTTCTGAAAAATTCATCTGTCGTTTGAATTACGGCGAGAGAAGATATTTTTCTGAAAAAGTGGTTTGTGACGTGATGTGAGGTGACGGGGGTAATGATGATTTTTTTTTATAAAAAAAATACATCTAAATTTTTGTTTTATTTATTATATATATAATAAACAAAGGAAAGAGAAAGTAAGAAAGAAAAGGAAAGCAAAAAGCTGAAACATTTTTCTCCTGTTCCGTGTACGCCTACTTCTTCTTCTTCTTCTTCTTCTTCTTCTTCTTTTTCTTTGTTTTTCAAAAAACCGGCAAACGTAAAACCTCACGTATCACCTAGATCTAAGCTTCCTCTCGCGAAGTGACAGAAGTGAAAATTGCTCACCTCCATGCTGCGGTGCTAGTGAGCCAACTTTGGAAGTGACGAGCGAAAAAAATATTTTACCGGAATTAATCACGGTGCCGTAATCGATTGTTCGAGCTACCATTTGAATTTGGTGTGATTTTGAGGGAATTGAATTTAATTGATTTATGTGAGTTTTAAGGAAAATAATTTTAAGGTGTTTGAGGTGAGGTTTTTGGGAAATAAATTTGGCGAGGTTTATGTTTGGAAATTTGGAGTTTTGAATTTGGTGATTTATGGTTGAAAATTTTGGAGATTTAATATAGGTGGTTTATGTTTGGAAATTTGGAGTTTTGAATTTGGTGATTTATGGTTGAAAATTTTGGAGATTTAATATAGGTGGTTTATGTTTGGAAATTATGAGTTTTGAATTTGGTGATTTATGGTTGAAAATTTTGGAATTTAATATTTGAAGATTTAATATAGGTGGTTTATGTTTGGAAATTTTGAGTTTTGAATTTGGTGATTTATGGTTGAAAATTTTGAGATTTAATATTTGGAGATTTAATATAGGTTGTTTATGTTTGGAAATTTTGAGTTTTGAATTAATGTGATTTATGTGTGGTTTTGTGGAAAATGAATTGATGAAATTTGGTATGTATGGTGAATTAAATTTAATGTGGATTGTGGATTAAATTTGATGTAGGTTTGAGGAAAATCTGTTTTGAGTGTACTCTGTGAAATGTTTAAAAAACCATTATTGTTAAATGAGTATTAAAAATGGGGAATCTTTTAATAGCTGCATTTACGTAATGGTTGTGGTGGTTCATGTTTGGTGTGATTTATGTGTTCATAATTAATATTATGAATTTTTGAGATGTGTTTTATGTGTGGATTTTGTGGAAAAATGAATTGATATGAATTGGTGTGAATTGTGGGATATGAGTTATATATGTTTGTGTATGCTCTGTGTGGAATTTGAAAAATCATTAGTGTTAAATGAGCATTAAAAATAGGGAATCTTTTAATAGCTGCATTTACTTAGTGGTTGTGTTGAAAAGAGTCAGAGTGTGTTCATGCATTCACAGTACATGGTGACCGCGATGGTGGCATGGTCATAGTGGTAACCGTGATGGACCACGAGATGATACCATGTGAATAGTTGGTTCATCTTATCCTTGCGGGGATTTTCGCGTCGTGCTGATCTGTGAGAGATTGCACTCTTGTAAGTCGTGCTGATCTGTGAGCGATTGCACACATAGATAATCGTGCTTGTCTGTGAGAGGCTGTACGATAGTAAATCGTGCTGATCAGTGAGAGATTGCACCTTGATTATTAGTACTGGTGTGTGAGAGGCTGTACAATTATGATTTACGCCCCTTCGAGGAGGATTTTGGTTTGGAATTCTAGAATCATGCGCAATAGCATATACGCACGCGATGGTGGCATGGTCATAGTGGTAACCGTGATGGACCACGAGATGATACCATGTGAATAGTTGGTTCATCTTATCCTTGCGGGGATTTTCGCGTCGTGCTGATCTGTGAGAGATTGCACTCTTGTAAGTCGTGCTGATCTGTGAGCGATTGCACACATAGATAATCGTGCTTGTCTGTGAGAGGCTGTACGATAGTAAATCGTGCTGATCAGTGAGAGATTGCAACTTGATTATTAGTACTGGTGTGTGAGAGGCTGTACAATTATGATTTACGCCCCTTCGAGGAGGATTTTGGTTTGGAATTCTAGAATCATGCGCTAGAATCATGCGCAATAGCATATACGCATTGCATTAGGGTGCTTGGCACGCGAGTCATGTTTGATATACCATGATTATTGTATATACATACTCGGTTGCAAAACTGATGAGTGTGATTGTATTTGAATTCATTTTTCAACTTGTTTATGCATTGTTGGCATATGAAAACCCTTTCTAGGTGTATGTTAAGTTGAAAGGTTATTTTGTGCATTTTAAACTTAAATGCTATGTGTTGTTTGTTAATTTCGGATTGGTGACCCTTTACAATTATTGTGGAAATTTGGGCTTTGCCTTCAGATGAGGGTCAGAAGGTTTTGCTAGGCTCGTGGAGTTTACCCAGGTTGTATAGGTTTTTGTGGTATGATTTGATTAGATGGCTGTATAGGGGTAGGGTGTCTTCCTCTTGTGGTTGTATTTATTTTATTTTGGAAGACTGTATCCCTATATTTTAACTGTCTATTGACTTTTATTCTGGTGGGTCTATGTGTCACTTTTCGATGTGACGTGGGGGAAGTAGATTCTTGGGACAGTGCATTTGTGTAGGTGACTGCCGAGAATACCCCAGAGGTATGAGCTATGTTTGATAGGTCTCATAGCCCCGGTGTATTTTTCTGTTAAAAATACTTTGGACTTTTAATTCCGAAAACTATTTCCGCTGCTTGCAATTATTGTTTACTTTTGTCGTTGTGATACGACTTAAATGTTTTATCCAAAAGTATTTTCTTTATTTTATGAACTTGAATTTATTTATAAAAAAAAATAAACAGCCTATTACACATGGCGTCCGCACAACCTGTTTTCAGAGATGGTGGCTACAGTAACAAACCACCATGCTTCGTTGGAGAGCACTATGAATTTTGGAAGATACGTATGCAAGCGTATCTTGAAGCACAAGGAGACGACATATGGGATGCAGGTGAAAATGGTCCTTACATTCCAAAAACAGTCATTAACAACAAAGAAGAAATAAAGATAAAGAATTCTTGGACTGATGATGATAAAAGAAAAGTGTTGTTCGATAAGAAGGCTAAAAATATGCTACAATCAACACTAGAAATCGATGAATTTTTCCGCGTATCTCACTGTAAAACAACCAAAGAAATATGGGATACGTTGGAAGTAACTCATGAAGGCACCGTTGAGGTAAAAAGATCTAAACTCAATACACTTTCTCAAGAATATGAATTATTTCGAATGCAGTCCGAAGAGTCTATCTTAGACTTACAGAAAATATTTTCCCACTTAAAAAACCACTTGACGGCTGTCGGGAAAGTCTTCACCAACGATGAACTAAATCTAAAAGTATTAAGATCATTGACGAGGGCTTGGCAACCAAAGGTGACAGCAATCTCTGTAAAGAAAAGTCTATCCAAAATGTCTCTTCTAGCATTGTTTGGAAAACTTCAAGAACATGAAATCGAACTTGGAAGGTTAGAACAAAATGAAAGTCAAGAAAAGAAGACCGAAAATATTGCTCTAAAGACCGAATTAAAGGAACAAATCAACGACGAAAATTCTGATGAAGACGAAAACATTACTTTCCTAGTTAAGAAATTTGGTAAGTTTCTTAAAAATGATAGAACTTTCAAAAAGAAAAGTTTTAGAAAGAAAGATAGCTCTACTTCAAACCAAAACTTCACTTGCTTTGAATGTGGGAAGTAAGGACACATCAAGGCAGATTGTCCGAACCTTATCAAGAAAAATGCCATAAAAAAGAAGGACTTTAAAAAGGCAGACATAGCTTGGGAAGACAACGAAGTGAGTTCATCTTCAGAAACAGAAAGTGAAGAATGTGCTGATGTTGCATTGATGGCATCACATCAATCAAATGACGAAGAAGAGGTTAGTAGCATAGACTCCCCTCATCATAATAAAACTAATAGTGAATTAATTATCGAATATAATGATGCTCAAAACGCCATTAAGGAACTTCTTATTGAATGTAAAAATCTGTTCAAACTAGTGTCAACACAAAAGAGACAAATCACAAGTCTTCAAGAAAAAGTTGACATTATGGAGAAGGATTCTAAAAAACTAAAACAGAATTTTACATGCAATAAATGTGATTCCCTCTCCTTCAAGATTGTTCAGTTAAATAGAGTAATTGAACGATACGAAAATGGACAAATAGGATTGGAAAATGTTTTGAATATGCAAAGATACTCAAAATTTGATAAACGAAGCTTGAATAAGACCATTTTTGTTAAAACGAGTAATCAATCCAATCAAGAAAAGATTACAATTTTACAAAAGGATCATCATTATAAAGAGAAAATTATTCAAAATAAATTCCATACACATGCTATTAAAAATAGATTTACTCCTACTTGTTCTTATTGTGGTCTTCATGGTCACACACCTAATGCCTGTCACTTAGAAACATTAGTATTCCAAAAGGGCATTACGCGTGGGTAAAGAAAGGTACTAACCATCAAGGACCCAAAGTGTAACATCCTCTAAAATTATTAATTAAAATAATTTGGATTTATAAATATATATTTTCCAATATTAAATTTGGTGTGGTAATTATTTGCCCTGTTTGCCTTATTGTAGTAAAGTTGTTAGTAAGAATTATTTAGTAGATATATTTTTATTTCTAAGGCAAGAAGAATTTGGGCTAAGGGTTGTGGCTTGGCATCACACGACCCATTTCAATGAGTAGAAAGTTGGGCTGGGAGTTTATGCCTTGTTTTTGATGAAGGTTAACTAATAATAATTATAATAATAAGAATTATAATAATATTTTCTCCCTTATATTCCTTATTCAGGCCCAACACTATCTACCCAATAATATTCACTTTAAATAGAAAGGAATACTGAAACCCTAGCCACAATCACAAACCCTATTTCACAAACTCTTTACAAACAAGATTCTGTAAAGAATACCAAAATTCTAGCCACCATGACCATCACCTCCCCTTCTTCGTGCATCAAAGCTTGGAATTTTTTTTTTGTTGTGAACAACTTAGTGGGGCTTAGAGATTTAGAGATTTGTTATAGGAAGGAACACGGCCAAGGTAAGGGCTTTTCCCCACAAAAATTATAGTTAGACCGTTGGTTGGATGGCATGAAATTAATAATTGTGATTGCTTGCTTTTTGAAAGGAATAATATGTAGACTAATGAATTAAAATAATGAAACTCCAATCCTTTGTGTTAAGTTTATTATATAATATACGATTTTTAAGAAGTAAAGTATGATTTTTGATGTTATATGTGATGAAGTTTTGATTTTTATGGGCAATATGAAGTAAAGTATGAATTTTATGTTATATGTAATAAAGTTTTAATTTTTATAATGAATATTGTAACACCCCAAATTTTATAATAAACTATTTTAATAATGAAATATAATTTTAAATAATTAATTTGGTATTAAAGTTATTTTAGAATACATGTGATAAATTTCGTGATTAGTTTGCGTTATATGGGTGCTTTAGATGATGTGTTACTATTATACATATTAGACTACATGAATAATCTAAATAACAAATATTATATTTTATATATTTTTCTAAATAGTATTTTAGTGTAATATTTTAAAGAATAAGATTTTAGAAGATTTTACGTGTATATACTTATTATACCAAATTAATGTAATATTTTTCTGTGCGTTGGACTGATATTAAGTATGCACGTAATTATATTTCAATTATCTATAACTATTTTCTATTTTTAGTTATTTATTTTATAAATAATTATCTCGGAATAGTAGTGATATATTGTGTTTGATTTCCTTTATTTTTATATACTTGTTATGACATAGTGATTTTATATATATATATTTATTATGATATAATAATTAATATAGAGTGTTGATGTTATATTTATTTATTTTATAATTTTGACTACTCTCTAATGATGGTAGTATTTTAATGTGAATATTTTATAAAATAAGTATTATTATAGTAATTATTTTGAATATGAATCTTGGTTATTAATGTATTTTAAAAGATTAACGACTTTAATTATTTTATTTTATAAAATATGGGTTTTGAAATATTAATAATTTTGTGCTTATTTTCTTTATATGTGTGCTTGTCAAGTTGTGCCTATTTTATATATATTCCATTGATTTAGTGACTTATATAAAATATTGATGTTATATTTTTTTTATTGTCATTTTAACTATTCTCATAATATAATAATCTTTTAATTTGATATTTTGAAATATATTATTATTTTAGTGGCAATTAAATAAATTAAAATAAATATTTAATTAGTTGGACCTTGTGAAAAAATAAAATAAAATGGAGTTCAATGAGTTAGGTTAACAATAGCTAATATGTTAAAAAAAAAAAATAAAAAAAATCAAATATACCCTAATATGAAACCGCTACAGTAGAATGATAGAAAGAGAGAGAAAAGGCAACGGCCATACTAAGAGAAAAGAAAAGAAATCGGTTCCGGCGATCGACAACTGTCCAGAAAAACTTCCTCCGTTTTCGTTCAAATTTCAGTATGTTATTTAATTTATTGAGTTAGTCAATTAAACACAATTTTCCAGATTTTTAACAACCCCAATTTCTCTCTAAAATACCCGACTTCTCCGTTTGTAGAATTCGTTATTTTGCACCGTTCTTCTTCACCGTAAGTCCGATTTGAGTGAAACCAACGCCAAAACGATCGTGTGAAAAGTGGCTATATTATCCACTTATTGGTTTTCTGATTTATGGTAAGATTCCTTGACCGAATTTCGAAATTAATTTTAGAGTGTCTTCTCATAATTTATTTTTAACGTTTACCCATAAATTATCGAGTTAGATCGATTGAAGGACAAAGAGTCGGAGAATAAAAGCTGTTCTTTCGTGGAATCGTATTCGTGTGTGAAAGCGTCGAAATAAGGTAAGGGGTGAGAGAGCGTTTGAATTCATGAGTGTATTATATTGTGAGATGAACGGGAAAACCGTACTTCCCAACGATTCACCCGGGGCTTGCTACGTACGGCAGTAGCCCTTTGAGTGATAAATTAATTAATGTGCAAATATGGGAATTGTGAGATTAAAATGTGGAATAGAAATATTTATAAGGTGTTGATTGATTTAATTCCATTGAATGTGTGTTATTTGATATTATTGTGATATTTGATTTATTTTTGTTAAATGTGTGATATTTGATATTATTGTGATATTGGATGTCAAATGAATTTGGTGCATATGTTGGATTAGATGAGTTTATGTGGTATGATAATAAAAGATGTGTGCATTGTGATAATTTTATATGATGATGATGATGTATGAATAATAATCGTGATTTCATAAATTTGTGATGAGTCATGTAATGATGATGATATGTGATTTATAATAGTAATGTTACGAATTTGTGATGAAAATATTGAAGTAACCCCTGATGAAATAATTGTGATTCCAATTTGTGTTTGAGATGACAATCTTAATCGAGTATCATAGGCCAACGAGGGGAGAAAATAAATATTGAAAATTTGTGAAGTGGAGATTATTTTGTCATCATATAGGTAGGGCCTGACAAGCCTAGCGATTTCGGGGAAGTACAACTAAATTGAGCCTGATCGTGGTGGTCTACTGTTGAGCCTTAAGGCGAGATTGTTAGACCTTGGAGGTATTCGGGTGGGGAATTCCTAGGTGACTTGGAGGTAGCACTCCAAATGTCGGGAGCTAGCATGCAACACACGTTTACCTCGACTGTCGCGTATATGTGTCTCGGGTTGAGTTGAGGGGATCTATGAGGACTCAGCCAATTTGAATTGTCCGTCCACCGGAATGGTGGCATAGTATCATGGCCTCCTAACCAAGTACTTCAGAGTTAGAATGGTACCACATTGTGAAGTAGAGTCTAAGCTCATGCATAGCATTGCATTTTCTTGTGATTGTTTTGTTGTGATTAATATGTGCCGTGTGCGATAATAATTCTTCTTAGATGATTTGATGTTATAGTGAAATGTATTGACTTTCCTTGAGTGGTTTTGACTTTATAATGTTATTTTTTTCTTTGAAGAATGTTTGTCTAATGATACGG
>JBBPBP010000004.1:36075126-36132034 GCA_037974735.1 Cicer chorassanicum
ATTTTTAATTGTATTTAGAAATGTGATTTATTTTTGTTGTTTTTATTTAGACGTGATTTATTGAAAAGTGATTAAAGAAAAAGTTTTGAATTCCCAATAATTTTTTTTTTTGTGCTAAATGATTAGTGATACATTTTATAATAATTTAAGTCTAGAAATCAATTTTTAGAATGATGTGTAACCTTTAAAGTGATTTATCTACTACTCGATTCAATTTGGTTTGGTAGCGTGTTGTGTCTTCTAGTAAATAATTATTTATCCTATTTGCTACTTGGAAATCTATGTTTTAGTTTATTGTAACCTTTAAGTGAACATGATTAATTCAAAAGAAAATATAATCGTGATCAATTTGGAGCAATTAGAGTTCTATGAGGATAGGTTACATTGTTTGAGTTATGAGATGAACGTAAAATTTTGGTGCTAATTTATGGATTAGTAAAGTGAATGTTATATGATTATGTAAATATGAAATTGTTTGTGTTTCAAGTGTTCTAATTGTTGGAAATTAGTGTATAGCGTTAGAGTAGTAGAGATCATGTAAAAGTGAAATAGCTCTATATTTCTTCAATCGGATTATTGATTATATATTGATGTAAGTGTAGTTGTTACTACTTGTAAATTACAAGTAAATTATTGTGAATGTGTAATTAAGAAAGTTTTTAAGTTGAGGTAAGGAGTAGGAGTTGTGGCGCCGCCTTCGCACTCCTGAACCACGTTAAAAATATTTTTAATTATCCATGTTTGAATTTGAATGACTGCAGTTATAGTTACCTTAAGTAGTTGACTACATGAGTAGGAGGGACTAGCTACCCCGATGACTCATCGTCGATAAAAGAGGCAACGGTAACTCGTTATTTTGTTATAAGTACCTTTTAATTTTATTCTTAAAATAGTTGAAAAACATGTTCATCACTTATGTAAATTAAGTGAATTTAATTATTAAATATATGTTATTATGAAATGGTATCTCTATCGTTGATTTTTTTTCTTTCTTCTTGATTATATATGAAGATGTTTTATAGAGTGATTGGTTGTAAATCTATCGTAATGTTATTAAGTTGTTAGATATGTTTAATATTCTAAAAAAAAATTGCTCTCTTTGTCAAACTTAGGTTAAATTTGTTGAATGTTTGGGGATATGATCAAAACTTTATTTTAAAGAGTAAAACTTGTAATATTTTGTTTGAAAGAAATAGTTGGGATTGACAATATACTTCGAAGGTGTTTCATTTAACCCAAATGAACTAAGTTATTATTAACTAAATCTATATGTTATGTGTTATATGTAAATTATAGTGAGTAACTCTATGATATTTTTTTTCATTATTGAGTGAAAAATGTTATATGTGTTTAATTGATTTATAGTGTCATGTTAGCCTATCATGCTAAGTTAATTGGTTTTGACATATTGTGCTTGAATGACTAGTGAGTGCCTTAAAAACGCTTATAGACTAAGTTTGAATCTTGAGGGTGGAAAGTTAGATACCAGTTCACTCACCACAAATTTCGAGGACGAAATTTCTTTTACGAGGGGAGAATTGTAACACCCCAAATTTTATAATAAACTATTTTAATAATGAAATATAATTTTAAATAATTAATTTGGTATTAAAGTTATTTTAGAATACATGTGATAAATTTCGTGATTAGTTTGCGTTATATGGGTGCTTTAGATGATGTGTTACTATTATACATATTAGACTACATGAATAATCTAAATAACAAATATTATATTTTATATATTTTTCTAAATAGTATTTTAGTGTAATATTTTAAAGAATAAGATTTTAGAAGATTTTACGTGTATATACTTATTATACCAAATTAATGTAATATTTTTCTGTGCGTTGGACTGATATTAAGTATGCACGTAATTATATTTCAATTATCTATAACTATTTTCTATTTTTAGTTATTTATTTTATAAATAATTATCTCGGAATAGTAGTGATATATTGTGTTTGATTTCCTTTATTTTTATATACTTGTTATGACATAGTGATTTTATATATATATATTTATTATGATATAATAATTAATATAGAGTGTTGATGTTATATTTATTTATTTTATAATTTTGACTACTCTCTAATGATGGTAGTATTTTAATGTGAATATTTTATAAAATAAGTATTATTATAGTAATTATTTTGAATATGAATCTTGGTTATTAATGTATTTTAAAAGATTAACGACTTTAATTATTTTATTTTATAAAATATGGGTTTTGAAATATTAATAATTTTGTGCTTATTTTCTTTATATGTGTGCTTGTCAAGTTGTGCCTATTTTATATATATTCCATTGATTTAGTGACTTATATAAAATATTGATGTTATATTTTTTTTATTGTCATTTTAACTATTCTCATAATATAATAATCTTTTAATTTGATATTTTGAAATATATTATTATTTTAGTGGCAATTAAATAAATTAAAATAAATATTTAATTAGTTGGACCTTGTGAAAAAATAAAATAAAATGGAGTTCAATGAGTTAGGTTAACAATAGCAAATATGTTAAAAAAAAAAATAAAAAAAATCAAATATACCCTAATATGAAACCGCTACAGTAGAATGATAGAAAGAGAGAGAAAAGGCAACGGCCATACTAAGAGAAAAGAAAAGAAATCGGTTCCGGCGATCGACAACTGTCCAGAAAAACTTCCTCCGTTTTCGTTCAAATTTCAGTATGTTATTTAATTTATTGAGTTAGTCAATTAAACACAATTTTCCAGATTTTTAACAACCCCAATTTCTCTCTAAAATACCCGACTTCTCCGTTTCTAGAATTCGTTATTTTGCACCGTTCTTCTTCACCGTAAGTCCGATTTGAGTGAAACCAACGCCAAAACGATCGTGTGAAAAGTGGCTATATTATCCACTTATTGGTTTTCTGATTTATGGTAAGATTCCTTGACCGAATTTCGAAATTAATTTTAGAGTGTCTTCTCATAATTTATTTTTAACGTTTACCCATAAATTATCGAGTTAGATCGATTGAAGGACAAAGAGTCGGAGAATAAAAGCTGTTCTTTCGTGGAATCGTATTCGTGTGTGAAAGCGTCGAAATAAGGTAAGGGGTGAGAGAGCGTTTGAATTCATGAGTGTATTATATTGTGAGATGAACGGGAAAACCGTACTTCCCAACGATTCACCCGGGGCTTGCTACGTACGGCAGTAGCCCTTTGAGTGATAAATTAATTAATGTGCAAATATGGGAATTGTGAGATTAAAATGTGGAATAGAAATATTTATAAGGTGTTGATTGATTTAATTCCATTGAATGTGTGTTATTTGATATTATTGTGATATTTGATTTATTTTTGTTAAATGTGTGATATTTGATATTATTGTGATATTGGATGTCAAATGAATTTGGTGCATATGTTGGATTAGATGAGTTTATGTGGTATGATAATAAAAGATGTGTGCATTGTGATAATTTTATATGATGATGATGATGTATGAATAATAATCGTGATTTCATAAATTTGTGATGAGTCATGTAATGATGATGATATGTGATTTATAATAGTAATGTTACGAATTTGTGATGAAAATATTGAAGTAACCCCTGATGAAATAATTGTGATTCCAATTTGTGTTTGAGATGACAATCTTAATCGAGTATCATAGGCCAACGAGGGGAGAAAATAAATATTGAAAATTTGTGAAGTGGAGATTATTTTGTCATCATATAGGTAGGGCCTGACAAGCCTAGCGATTTCGGGGAAGTACAACTAAATTGAGCCTGATCGTGGTGGTCTACTGTTGAGCCTTAAGGCGAGATTGTTAGACCTTGGAGGTATTCGGGTGGGGAATTCCTAGGTGACTTGGAGGTAGCACTCCAAATGTCGGGAGCTAGCATGCAACACACGTTTACCTCGACTGTCGCGTATATGTGTCTCGGGTTGAGTTGAGGGGATCTATGAGGACTCAGCCAATTTGAATTGTCCGTCCACCGGAATGGTGGCATAGTATCATGGCCTCCTAACCAAGTACTTCAGAGTTAGAATGGTACCACATTGTGAAGTAGAGTCTAAGCTCATGCATAGCATTGCATTTTCTTGTGATTGTTTTGTTGTGATTAATATGTGCCGTGTGCGATAATAATTCTTCTTAGATGATTTGATGTTATAGTGAAATGTATTGACTTTCCTTGAGTGGTTTTGACTTTATAATGTTATTTTTTTCTTTGAAGAATGTTTGTCTAATGATACGGTTTATTTAGAATTAATTGCGTGTTCTCCTTACTTACATTATACTATTAACATGATTTCAAAACTCACCTCCTTCGTTGTTTGTGTTTG
Organism: Cicer chorassanicum; assembly: GCA_037974735.1. NCBI lineage: Eukaryota > Viridiplantae > Streptophyta > Magnoliopsida > Fabales > Fabaceae > Cicer > Cicer chorassanicum. The sequence continues at coordinate 36,079,441 of JBBPBP010000004.1, forward strand.
ACTGGCTTGGCCCTGCGTTTGCGAAATCGCAGTTATTACAGGTTAATGAGTCTTGAAGTTCAAATTTGGGAGAAGCCCCGCTCTGATAGGTGATACCGGGAATGAGAGTCATAAGTTGTATTTTTATTTGTTTAATTAGAAACAACATTTGTATGAAACCTTATAACTAGTAAATTTTTGGAAATAAATTAAGAAATTCTAGTTAAATCAAATTTTATGATGATTGCACTATTTTGGAGGAAAAAGTTTAAAGTGTTCATTTTGAATTTGGAAGAATGTGATATCTCAAATTAATTATAAATTTTTTTTATTCCCTTGAAAACGTATTTGCTTTACCCGCTGCCAATTAAAGTTAAAAATTCTATTATAAATTATTATATATTATTTTGGGGTTTAGGGTGTCACAAATATGAAAGAAGAGTTGAATTTGTATGCTATATGTGACAAAGTTTTATGATGATGTATGAGTTGGAGTTGAATCTTGTTGTTAAATATGTTAACGTGTTAATCTTTATGGTGTGTATGATACCAAGTCTTGCTTTTTGTGTGTATGTGGTGAAAGTTATGGATATGTGATCTTAGTGATATGTGATTCAGATGATGATTTTGAAAAGTGATTTGAATGCTTATGACATGACTCTTAGTGGGCTGTGTGGAAATATATCTCTTTGATAATATATCATCATATCATGTCATGACATATGCATCTTCGTGGAAGTTGCCTTAGTGGCAGGTTTTTCCCCATTGGTATGGGTGATCTGTGTGGAAGTTGCCTTAGTGGCAAGTTTTCCGCATTGGTATGGGTGATTTTTCTGTGTGGAAGTTGCCTTAGTGGCAGGTTTATATCCGGATCATATAGTTTTAGGAGCATGCATCATGTATATATTTTTGTTATGCAATTTATTGGTTTGTGTATTTTTCTTTTAAATTGAAAGTTTTTACTTTTATATATTTTGTGTTATTCTTCTATATGTTTAACTTTGGTTTGATGTGGATGATGGATAAAACTGACCCTTACAACAACATTTTAGGTACTTATGAGTTCGAGGAGATTCAAGAGTAGTTGATTAGTATAAATGTGCGGCGAAGGGGGGATAAAAATGGGTTTTCAATACAATTTTGTAATGATAGGATTGTCGCGATACTTCTAAGTTTATTTTTAATCTTTTGTCACCAACTTCTAAAATGCATTAGGATTCTAGAAATACGGAAGTGGGTTCCCTTCTGTTAGGAATTATTGTTTTTCTTGTTATAGTGTTGAATAAACATTTTCTTAATAAAATTAAATAAACGTGGTTGTTACTAATGATTTGCATGAATAAATGTTAGGTAGTTAGAAAAAAAAATTGTCGTAAAGAAGAAGGATGGAAAGTCGAGACTGTGTGTGGATTACCGACAGCTCAACAAAGTCACAATAAAAAACAGATACCCCTTATCCTGCATTGATGACTTAATGGACAACCTTAGAGGGGCAGAGGTGTTTTCTAAGATTGATCTAAAGTCGGGATACCATCAGATTCGAGTGAAAGAAGATGATATACCCAAGACAGCCTTTAGAACGCGATATGGGCACTATGAGTACTTGGTGATGCCCTTTGGAGTGACCAATGCGCCAGCTATCTTCATGGATTATATGAACAGTATCTTCCGTCCGTTATTAGACAAGTTTGTGGTGATTTTTATTGATGACATCTTGATCTATTCCAAGAGTCGGGAGGAACATGAGGAACATTTGTGTCAAGTTCTACAAATACTGAAGGAGAAAAAACTATATGCTAATCTAGGAAAATGTGAATTTTGGTTGGAAGAAGTGAAGTTTTTGGGACATGTAATTTCTAAGGAAGGGATTGCTGTCGACCCATCCAAGGTGGAGGCCGTGATGGCATGGAAACAACCGCAAACAACCATAGAGATTAGGAGTTTTTTGGGTTTGACCGGGTACTATAGGAGATTTATTGAGGGATTTGCCAAGATATTTGCTCCATTGACACACCTTACGAGGAAGAACTAGATTTATGCTTGGACTGAGGTGTGTGAGAAAAGTTTCCAACTGATGAAAGAGAAGCTAACTACATCCCCAATGTTAGTGTTGCCACAACCAGAAGAGCCTTACGAGGTTTATTGTGATGCTTCCTACCAGGGTTTGGGTTGTGTTCTGATGCAGAACAAACAAGTAGTGGACTATGCCTCAAGACAATTGAAGGTGCATGAAAAGAATTATCCCACTCATGACTTAGAGTTAGCTGCAATTGTCTTCGCATTGAAAATTTGGAGACACTATCTATATGGGTGTAGTTTTGATGTATTTAGTGACCATAAGAGTTTGAAATACTTATTTGATCAAAAGGAACTTAACATTAGACAAAGGAGATGGATGGAGTTCATTAAAGATTATGAGTTCACGTTGCATTACCATTCAGGGAAACCAAACGTGGTGGCTGATGCCCTACGCAGAAAGCGAGTTCATCTCTCGTTTGTATCAATGAAAGGGTTGGAGTTATTAGAGAAATTTCGTGACTTGGATCTTTATTTGGATTCTGCATTGGAGAAACTACACTGTGGAATGATCGTTATAAATAGTGAATTGATGAATGAGATTAAAGTTCTCCAAGTTACAGACATGTCGACTCAAGAGAAAAGGAAGTTGATCGAGGTCGGCAAGGCACCTGAATTCAAGGTGGACCCCGACGATATTTTGAGATGTAATGAACGTGTTTGTATACCCAACAATGCAGAATTGAGGAGGACAATCTTGGATGAGGCCCACAAAAGCAAGCTGAGTATTCACCCTGGTACCACCAAAATGTATAAAGACCTTAAGCTGAAGTTTTGGTGGTCGGGGATGAAGAAACAAGTAGCAGAATATGTGGCTTCGTGTTTGACTTGCCAGAAAGCTAAGGTAGAGCATCAGAAGCCAGGGGGACTACTAATGCCATTAGATATACCAGTACGGAAATGGGATAGTATATCCATGGACTTCGTGGTAGCATTGCCTAAGACTCAACGGAAGTTTGACTCCATTTGGGTAATTGTCGACAGGCTGACCAAATCTGCCCATTTCATACCCGTGAGGACTACTTATGATGTGACTACACTTGCAGAGATCTACATTTCCGAGATTGTCAGACTACATGGGGTGCCGTCTAGCATTGTGTCAGATAGAGTTTCGAAGTTCATTTCTCGTTTGTGGAGAGCATTACATGAGGCGTTGGGTACTAAGTTGAGATTGAGTTCGGCCTATCACCCTCAGACCGATGGACAAACAGAAAGAACTATTCAGACCTTGGAGGATTTACTAAGAGCGTGTGTGTTGGATGAGCGAGGAAGTTGGGATAACATGTTGCCTCTCGTTGAGTTCACTTATAACAACAGCTACCATGCGAGCATTGGGATGGCACCGTACAAAGCTCTTTATGGGCGTAAGTGTCAAACCCCCTTGTGTTGGTATCAGGATGGTGAGAACCTAATTGTAGGGCTAGAATTGGTACAACAGACCACAAATAAGGTCCGTCTGATCCAAGAAAGGATGAAGATAGTGCAAAGTAGACAAAAGAGTTATGCCGACCAACGAAGGAAACCGTTGAGTTTCAAGAGGGTGAACATGTATTTTTAAGAGTGACGCCTACTACTGGAGTTGGTAGGGCACTAAAGTCTAAGAAGCTAACTCCTAAATTCATTGGCCCGTACCAAATCCTCCGACGTGTGGGTCTCGTAGCTTATTAGATTGCTTTGCCTCCAAATCTAGCCAAACTGCACGACGTGTTCCATGTGTCACAACTGAGGAAGTACATCGCTGATCCTTCCCATATTATCATGCCAGATGATATACAATTGGAGGAGAACTTTTCGTTTGCAGTTCCACCGCGAGCATTACAGATAGGACTACTAAGCACTTACGAGGCAAAGAGATCGCCTTGGTCAAGGTGATTTGGGACCAAACGACTGGAGATGCAACTTGGGAATTAGAGGAAAAGATGAGAGAGCTCCACCCTAACCTTTTCATGTCTGACTAGTTTCGAGGACGAAACTAAATTTAAGGGGGTGAGTATTGTAACATCCTCTAAAATTATTAATTAAAATAATTTGGATTTATAAATATATATTTTCCAATATTAAATTTGGTGTGGTAACTATTCGCCCTGTTTGCCTTATTGTAGTACAGTTGTTAGTAAGAATTATTTAATAGATGTATTTTTATTTCTAAGGCAAAAAGAATTTGGGCTAAGGGTTGTGGCTTGGTATCACACGACCCATTTGAATGAGTAGAAAGTTGGGCTGGGAGTTAATGCCTTATTTTTGATGAAGGTTAACTAATAATAATAAAAATAAGAATTATAATAATATTTTCTCCCTTATATTCCTTATTCAGGCCCAACACTATCTACCCAATAATATTCACTTTAAATAGAAAGAAATACTGAAACCCTAGCCACAATCACAAACCCTTTACAAACAAGATTTTGTAAAGAATACCAAAATTCTAGCCACCATCACCATCACCTCCCCTTCTTCGTGCATCAAAGCTTGGCATTTCTTTTTCCTTGTGAACAACTTCGTGGGGCTTAGAGATTTAGAGATTTGTTATAGGAAGGAAAACGGCCAAGGTAAGGGCTTTTCCCCACAAAAATTATAGTTAGACCGTTTGTTGGATGGCATGAAATTAATAATTGTGATTGCTTGCTTTTTGAAAGGAATAATATGTAGACTAATGAATTAAAATAATGAAACTCCAATCCTTTGTGTTAAGTTTATATAATATATGATGTTTAAGAAGAAAAGTATGAATTTTGATGTTATATGTGATGATTTTTATGGCAAAGATGAAGTAAAGTATGAATTTTATGTTATATGTAATAAAGTTTTAATTTTTATAATGAATATGAAAGAAGAGTTGAATTTGTATGCTATATGTGACAAAGTTTTATGATGATGTATGAGTTGGAGTTGAATCTTGTTGTTATATATGTTAACATGTTAATCTTTATGGTGTGTATGATACCATGTCTTGCTTTTTGTGTGTATGTGGTGAAAGTTATGATTTTCATGATTATTTGTTATGGATATGTGATCTTAGTGATATGTGATTAAGATGATGATTTTGAAAAGTGATTTGAATGCTTATGACATGATTCTTAGTGGGCTGTGTGAAAATATATCTCTTTGATAATATATCATCATATCATGTCATGGCATATGCATCTTCGTGGAAGTTGCCTTAGTGGCAAGTTTTTCCCCATTGGTATGGGTGATCTGTGTGGAAGTTGCCTTAGTGGCAGGTTTTCTCCATTGGTATGGGTGATTTTTCTGTGTGGAAGTTGCTTTAGTGGCAGGTTTATATCTGGATCATATAGTTTTAGGAGCATGCATCATGTATATATTTTTGTTATGCAATTTATTGGTTTGTGTATTTTTCTTTTAAATTGGAAGTTTTTACTTTTATATATTTTATGTTATTCTTCTATATGTTTAACTTTGGTTTGATGTGGATGATGGATAAAACTGACACTTACAACAACATTTTAGGTACTAATGAGTTCGAGGAGATTCAAGAGTAGTTGATGAGTATTAATGTGCGGCGAACGGTGGATAAAAATGGGTTTTCAATACAATTTTGAAATGATAGGATTGTTGCGATACTTCTAAGTTTATTTTTAATCTTTTGTCACCAACTTCTAAAATGCACTAGGATTCTAGAAATACGGAAGTGGGTTCCCTTCTGTTAGGAATTATTGTTTTTCTTGTTATAGTCTTGAATAGACATTTTCTTAATAAAATTAAATAAACGTGGTTGTTACTAATTATTTGCATGAATAAATGTTAGGTAGTTAGAAAAAAAAATTGTCGTAAATCTTTCTAAACAATATGTTTTTCAAGTAACATTTTGAATAAAAAAATCCGGGGCGTTACACAAAGCACATTGGGTACCTAATATAACTTGTTTTTAATTTTGTAGGTATGCACACAAAGTACCTCAAATATGTGGTACTTAGATAGTGGATGCTCCAAACATATGACGGGTGATATAACAAAATTTTCAGCTTTGACTCTTGAATCAAAGGGATATGTAGTCTATGGAGACAACAACAAAGGAAAAATTTTAGGCATTGGAAAAGTCGATACAGCCCCATCCCCCTCGATTGAAGATGTTTTGTATGTTGAAGGACTAAAACACAGTCTCATAAGCATTAGCCAGCTATGCGACAAAGGATACAAGATAGCCTTCAACAAAGATGAATGCATCATCCAAAATGAAGCTACAAATGAAATTCAATTTATCGGTAAGCGTTTCAAAAACATCTTTATACTTAATCTTGACGATTTATCCTTAAAAATGAAATGTCTTTTGGTGAGTGACAACAATGATGCATGGCTATGGCATAAAAGAATTGCACATATCCACATGGATCATTTACACAAATTGGTCAACCATGATCTTGTTGTAGGCTTACCAAAAATAAATTTTATAAAGGATAAATTGTGTGACGCTTGTAAAAAAGGTAAGCAAAAAAAGACTTCTTTCAAACCTAAAAATGTTATATCAACTTGAAGACCAATTCAATTAATACATATGGACTAGTGATTGTTGATGATTACTCAAGGTTCACTTGGACCTTATTTTTGGCAAGTAAAAATGAAGCTTTTAAAGCATTTAAAAACTATGCCAAGCTAGTCCAAAATGAACAATCATACAAAATTGCATCAATTAGAAGTGATCATGGAGATGAATTTCAAAATACCTCCTTTGAAGAATTTGGTGAAGAAAATGGAATTTTCCACAACTTTTTTGCACCTAGAACACCTCAACAAAATGGGGTGGTTGAGAGAAAGAACAAATCTTGGGTAGAACTCGCAAGGACCATGCTCAGTGATTCAAGCCTACCAAAGTAGTTTTGGGCAGATGTTGTAAACACAGCATGCTATGTTTCCAACTGAGTAATCATTCGGCCAATTCTTAAGAAAACTCCTTATGAACTCTACAAAGGAAGAAAGCCCAATATCTCTCACTTCCACATCTTTGGATGTAAGTGTTTTGTGCTAAACAACGGTAAAGATAACCTTGGAAAGTTCGACGAAAAAGCTGATGAAGGTATTTTTATTGGCTATTTATCATCTAGTAAAACATTTTGAATTTTCAATAAAAGAACTTTATTAGTTGACGAACCAATGCATGTAACTTTTGATGAAACAAACCCCTTGAAAGAGGACAAAATTATTTCTTATGATGATGATGACTTTGGAAGTAATGATACAAACAAAGACCATTAAATTGATCAACCAAGTCAAGATAGTGAATTCAACATTGAAAAGCAAGATGATAATCTTCCTAAGGAATGGAGAACCGATAGAGATCACCCAATTGATAATATTATTGGTGATATCAACAAAGGAGTTACAACAAGACTAAAACTACAAGATGCTTGCTTGAACATGGCATTCGTTTCTCAAATCAGACCCTCCAAGATTGATGAAGCACTAAACGATGATCAATGGATACTTGCCATGCAAGAAGAACTCAACCAACTCGAAAGAAGCAAGGTATGGGAACTTGTTCCTAATCCGGGAAATAAACACATCATTAGTACAGAATGGGTGTTTAAAAATAAACTTGATGAAAACGGAATAGTTGTTCGCAACAAGGCAAAATTGGTCGCTCAAGGATACAATCAAGAAGAAGGAATTGATTTTGACGAAACATTTTGTAACAGCCCATTTTTTATTTAAAAAAACAAATTCAAATTCATAATAAAGAGAGAAATACCTTTGGATAAAATATTTAAGTTGTATCACAACGAAAAAAGTCAACAATAATTACAAATAGCGGAAATGGTTTTGAAATGAAAATCCAAAGTATTTAAAACAGAAAAATACATCGGGGCTATGAGACCTATCCAACGTAGCTTATACCCCTGGAGTATTCTTATGAGACACCTGTACAAATGCACTGCCCCAAGAATTTTAACTTCCTCGCGTCACATCAAAAAGTGGTACAAGGACCCATCAAAATAAAAGTCAAGCTGACAATATATGGTATAGGTATAGTCTTCCAGAATGAAATAAATACAACCACAACAGATAGACATCTAGCCCTTATACATCCATCTAATCTGATCATGCTACAAAAACACTATAACCCAGGTGATCTCCACGCGCCAAACAGAAATCCTTCTGACACAGCAGTGGTCAGGTAAGTCTAACTCTGTTCCCATCTCCAGAGTACTAACTGGTAGGACGATTCTGATTCTCATATGAGGGCAAGGCCCAAGTTTCCACAATAATTGTAAAGGTCACCAACTGAAATTAACAAATATCACATAACATTTAAATTTTAAATGCAAAAAATAACCTTCCAACTTAGCATACATCTAGAAAGGGTTTTCATATGCCAAACATGCATAATCAAAGTTGAAAAATGAAGTTTTTAACCAAACTGCACTGTCGTATTCGAATACAGCATCCTTGTATCCGAATACAACTGTGAAAATGGCAGAATTTCAATTTTGAAAAAGTTTCGATATCATTCAACGCTTACCACATAAAGTCAATCAATAACACTCATCAAATACGACACAATCACAAACCACAATCGAGTATGTATATACAATCATCACAGTATACCAAACATGACTCGGGTGCCAAGCACCCTAGTGCAATGCGTATATGCCAATGCACATGATTCTGAAATTCCAAACCAAAACCCTCCACGAAAAGGCGTAAATCATAATTGTACAGCCTCACACAGACCAGTACTAATTATCAAGGTACAATCTCTCACGGATCAGCACGATTTACTTTCGTACAACCTCTAACAGTCAAGCACAATTTTCTATGCGTGCAATCGCTCACAGATCAACACAACTTACAAGGGTGCAATCTCTCACAGATCAGCAAGACACGAAAATCCTCGCAAGGATAAGATGAACCAATTATTTACATGGCATCATCTCGTGGCCCATCACGGTTACCACTATCACCACGGCCCATCGCGGTCACCATGTACTATGAAGTGCATGAGCATACTCTGACTCTTTTCACCACAACCATTAAGTAAATGCAGCTATTAAAAGATTCCACTTTTTTAATACTCATTTAACACTAATGATTTTTCAATCTTTTTGCAGAGCATACTCAAACATATATTCATCCATAACACATATGCCATCAATTATGGATACATCAATCGCACATTCACCACACATCCACATTTCAAACACAACAAATTCAATCAATTCGAATTTCAAAATTTCACACCAAATTTAATCATGAATCACCCGTATTCACAACTCCACATTTTCAAACACAAACCACCAAATTTAATCTCCAAAATTTTCAACCATAATCCACACATAAATCACATCTCTAAAATTCATAATATTAATTATGAACACATAAACCACACCAAACTTGAATCACCACAACCCACATCCCAAACACATTAAATTTAACTTCCACAATTTCACCCATAAACACATTAAATTCATTTTCCTCCAATCTACACATAAAATACATCTCAAAATTCATAATATTAATTATGAATTCATCAATCACACCAAACATGAATCACCACAACAACATTAATATATCAGAGTTCTCCCCACCGCTAACTCAGTGCCAACGGTCTCGATTCCTTTTTGAGACCCAAGGACCTAACTACATAAACATAAATATTTATAACAATTTGTTCACAACTAAAATTTATCCAACCACAACAAAATTCCCAAAATTATATCTTTTTTCACACACCAAACTTTTACAACCAAATAATCTACATTAATTCAAAACTCCACATTTCCAAACATAAACCACCAAATTTAATCCCCAAAATTTTCAACCATAAATCACCAATTTAAATCTCTAAATTTTTAACCATAAATCACCAATTTAAATCTCCAAATTTTCAACCATAAATCACCAATTTAAATCTCTAAATTTTTAACCATAAATCATCAATTTAAATCTCTAAATTTTTACCCATAAATTCATTTTCCACAAATCTACACCTCTAACACATCAAATTTATTTTCCACAAATTCACACATAAGGTCCTAAATGCAAACTAAAAGTTTGGAAGGAGCCCATACCTTAACGATAGCTTAAACAACCGATTACGACACTGCGATTAATTCCGGTAAAAACTTCGTTTATGACGTCGCTTCCAAAGTTAGCTCACTAGCACCACAACGTGGCAAGGAGCAACTTTCCCTTCTATCACTTCTCGAAAGGGTGCTTAGATCTAGAAGAAAATGGAGGTTTTGTGTTTGTGAGTTTTGTTTTTTTGCAGGCAGGCTGAGAATTGAATTTTACTTTCTCTCTCTTTGCTTTTCTCCGTTTACCTCATGTGTCACTATATATATATATATATATATATAGATACACTTATACTACATATGTATATATAATCTGCTAACTAATATATATATATATATCATTACTTACAACAATAATAATTTATATATATATATATTATAATTAAACCAAATCAACAAATATCTAAATATTCTTACACACATCACTTCACTCACATCTCAAACTATTTTGATAAAAATATCTACTCTCGTCGCAACTCAATTGACAGGTAAAATTTTCAGCAACCAGAGATATTTTCAGCAAAACCGTTCAGTAATAAATTATTCGTAAAATAAATAAATTATTTCTCGCCAAATAATTTTAAATGGGTCTCATAAAAATATCATTGGCATTTAACATTCAAAATACCAATAAAATTGGCTATAAAGCCTCAGAATTCAACATAAAAAGACATCAAAAAACAAAAAGAACAAATTAAAACTACGGGTCTTACACATTTGCTCTAGTAGCAAGGTTAGAAGCAATACGATTATTACTTGCTTATGCTTGTTCTATGAACTTTGAACTATTTCAGATGGATGTGAAGAGTGCTTTTCTCAATGAATACATCAATGAAGAAGTATATGTCAAACAGCCACCCGACATTGAAGACTTCAAGAATCTGTCACATGTTTTCAAATTAAGAAAGGCTCTCTATGGTCTAAAACAAGCTCCAAGAGTTTGGTACGACAGATTGAGTACTTTCCTATGTGAACAAGGATTTGGAAAAGGCAAAGTCGATAAGACATTATTTATTAAAAGAAATAATGGTCACACTTTATTGGTCCAAATCTACGTTGATGATATTATATTCGGATCAACAAACAATGACATATGTGAAGAATTCTCCTTAATGATGCAAGGAGAATTTGAAATGTCCATGATGGGAAAATTAAACTATTTTCTTGGCCTTCACATCAAGCAGCTCAAGCATGGCATCTTCATAAATCAAGCAAAGTATTGCTAAAAAGATTTGAAATGGAAAACTGCAAGGAAAGAGCGACTCCTATAAATTTTGTGGCTCAAGCAACAACTATATGACTATGGACATGACCTCGGATGCATTCCACTCCGATGTGACAACACCAGTGCAATCAATAATTCAAAGAATCCAATCATGCACTCTCGGACTAAACACATTGATATACGTCATCATTTTCTGTGAGATCATGTACTTAAAGGAAATGTTGAAGTAACTTTTGTGGATACTCACAATTAATTGGCGGACATCTTCACAAAACCTCTTCCTAAAGATTCCTTTTACAAAATTCGAAGAGAACTTGGCATCTTAAGTGAAAATGATCTTTAAATACAAGTTACCTTGTCATCATTCTTCAAGAGTTAAAAATTTCCTCACGATAAGTTGTTAGAATTAAGTCATTAATGTTCGATTGTTCTTAAATATGTTTACTTGTTCTTAATATTGTGAATATATGCATTACTTGGTATTTTCCTTGTGATAAATTCGTTCCTTTTTGCAAAAATTCGAAATTGTAGCCGACTACAACGTGGATGTAATCGAATACACATTTGCAGATTTTCTTGTATTCGAATACAGTCTAAGTGTAATCAAATACACATTCCCAGAAACACTTGTATTCGAATATAACACAAGTGTAGTCGAATACAAGTTCGGGTTTTCATCCATATATAAAGCTTTTTCTGTTTTAGGTCATTTTTTACATTTCCTGTAATCGAATACAGTAGGTTCTTCATCCTACATTTCCAAATTTCTCAACTTCTCTCCTTGCAAACGAATTACCCAAACAATATATCTTGCAACCTAGATCAATCTTAAGTCATTCCCACCATTCCAACTTCGTTTTCGCAAAACCTAAACTCAATTTTCCCCCAAATTCGTAACCCTCTTTGCAAAACAATGGACGCACGCAAACCGAGGACCACGAACCAAGCATGTATTAGTAGGCCCTTCAAACAAAAGGACAAAGAATGCCAATATCACAGATTTATCGCGCCTCCTACACACACCAGAAGAAATTGCCCGGTTTCGCTCAATCTACTCGGACAAGCGGCTGAACATTCCTAAATTTGGTACTTTAGACTCTTTCTCTGCTTTTAAATTCCCTGATTTACTCAAAGCCCAGCATGTTGAAGAGTTTATAGGTTACAAAGGTCCTGTCTATCCTGATTTAGTTAGGGTCTTCTACTGCAATCTCACCAAAGAAGGAAATATGCTAATTTCTCGAGTCAAAGGAAAAACCATTAAGTAAGATACTAAAACATTGGTTAAATTTTAAACATTCCCTTCGAAGGACAGAAAATTAGTCCCTTCAACTTGTGCGAATGGGCTGGTGTTGCTAAGTATGATACATATGTTACTTTATGTCGGTTTGACAAAAACACTATGGAGCAAAAGAGGATTCAAGCGGGCCCTAAATTTGCGCAGCAACGATATGGAGTTTGGAACCTTACTGTTGACTATCGCCTTCTACATTATTTTTTAAGTTACATTTTGGTTCCGAAGGCTGGAAATTATTCCCAAATTTCAGAATTTGAACTAGAAATCATGTACTTCATGTTCGAGGGTCTTCCACTAATCTGGGCATATTTTGTCAAATCTGTGATGATTGCATCCAAAGAAGCTATTGGGTTACCATATGCCAAGGGGGACACTCGGATTCTGGAACATTTTAGGGTGGACTTCTCTGAAGAAGTCATGTATACGCCTACGAAGGATAACTTGTTGGATTTAAACGTCTTGCCTAGCATGAGGATCATCTGGAATGAACAGTTTCACTCTTATGTGCATAAAAGTGATCTTGGTCAGTCATCTGCTGCCGCTCAGGAGGACACTGCTGCCCCAGCAATTGATGCTGCCCAAGTAGATGATGATGGAGAATAAATTGCGTCCGATGATGACCACGTGTCCAACCGGATGGTTATGGCCAAACTTGACTCTCTACAGACCTATCTCACCGGCTTGAACACCTCTGTAGACATTCGCTTCCTTCTTTTTGATCATGTCAAAAGGGGAGAAAAATTTGGTATTTTGTTGTTTTTAAAACTATTTGTAGATCTTCCATCTTTTTCCAAAATGATAACAAACATTCAAAGGGGAGAATGTAAAATACATGTTTTTGATGAAGACAAAAGACCAACGATGACGATCAAGGCAACAAGCTCAAAAAGAAGTCCAAATATCTTATTGATAAACTTTAAAATTCAAACATATTAGATGTTTAATGTAAAGGTAAATGATATAACACATAGCTCAAATACATGAGAACCATGCATCTTTACACATGCATAAAAAGTATTTTCAAAAGTCAAACTTACATTTACAAAGTTTTAATATTAATATTTTTGACAAAATACAAAGGTGTATTCGAATACAACATATGTGTGTTCGAATATAGATGCTAAGTTAGTAGCAAAAGCTTTGCATCTGTATTCGACTACAACCTGCTGTAGTCGAATACAACCAGCAAGTTTGTGGCAAAATTGACAAATCTGTATTCGACTACATGCCTGTGTATTCGAATACAAGGTGTAAATTTTGAATAAATTTGAACATTACAAAGAGGTGTATTCGAATACATACATCCTGTATTCGAATACAACTGGAAGCAATGCAATTTTTCAAATCAGAAATGGTTCTATATCATTGCATTTGTTAACCAATCCTATTTGACAAATGACGACAAATTTGAAGAGATGTTTATGGACTATAAATACACCATAACGTCAGATTAATATTTTTGACAAAATACAAAGGTGTATTCGAATACAACATAAGTGTATTCGAATACAGATGCTAAGTCAGTAGCAAAAGCCTTGCATCTGTATTCGACTACGACCTGCTGTAGTCAAATACAACTAGCAAGTCTGTGGCAAAATTGACAAATCTGTAATCGACTACATGCCTGTGTATTCGAATACAAGGTGTAAATTTTGAATAAATTTGAACGTTACAAAGAGGTGTATTCGAATACATACATCCTGTATTCGAATACAACTGGAAGCAATGCAATTTTTCAAATCAGAAATGGTTCTAGATCATTGCATTTGTTAATCAAACCTCTTGGACCAATGGCGACAAATCTGAAGAGATGTTTATGGACTATTAATACACCATAACGTCAGATTAATATCTTTGACAAAATACAAAGTTGTATTCGAATACAACATAAGTGTATTCGAATACAGATGCTAAGTCAGTATCAAAAGCTTTGCATCTGTATTCGACTACGACTTGCTGTAATTGATTACAACCAGCAAGTCTGTGGCCAAATTGACAAATTTGTATTCGACTACATGCCTGTGTATTCGAATACAAGGTGTAAATTTTGAATAAATTTGAACGTTACAAAGAGGTGTATTCGAATACATACATCCTGTATACGAATACAACTAGAAGCAATGTAATTTTTCAAATCAGAAATGGTTCTAGATCATTGCATTTGTTAATCAAACCTCTTGGACCAATGGCGACAAATCTGAAGAGATGTTTATGGACTATAAATTAACCATAACGTCAGATTAATATTTTTGACAAAATACAAAGGTGTATTCGAATGCAGCATAAGTGTATTCGAATACAGAGGCTAAATCAGTAGCAAAAGCTTTGCATCTATATTCGACTACGACTTGCTGTAGTCGAATACAACCAGCAAGTCTGTGGCAAAATTGACAAATCTGTATTCGACTACATGCCTGTGTATTCGAATACAAGGTGTAAATTTTGAATAAATTTGAACATTACAAAGAGGTGTATTCGAATACATACATCGTGTATTCGAATACAACTGGAAGCAATGAAATTTTTCAAATCAGAAATGGTTCTATATCATTGCATTTGTTAACCAAACCTCTTGGACAAATGACGACAAATTTGAAGAGATGTTTATGGACTATAAATACACCATAACGTCAGATTAATATTTGATAAAATACAAAGGTGTATGCGAATACATCATAAGTGTATTCGAATACAGATGTTAAGTCAGTAGCAAAAGCTTTGCATCTGTATTCGACTACGACCTGCTGTAGTCGAATACAACCTGCAAGTCTGTGGCAAAATTGACAAATTTGTATTCGACTACATGCCTGTGTATTCAAATACAAGGTGTAAATTTTGAATAAATTTGAACGTTACAAAGAGGTGTATTCGAATACATACATCCTGTATTCGAATACAACTGGAAACAATGCAATTTGTCAAATCAGAAACGGTTCTATATCATTGCATCTGTTAATCAATCCTCTTGGACCAATGGCGACAAATATGAAGAGATGTTTATGGACTATAAATACACCATAATGTCAGATTAATCGACTCAAAGTCCTACTACAAAACTTGATAGACTTTGAACAACTTTTCTGTTTTTTTTCTCAAAGTCATTTTTCATAATTCAAGTACTTGCATATCATTTTCATATCCTTGACAAAGGTTCTCAAAGTACTTGAACCAACATTGGATTGATATCATTCTATCTCTCTTTTATTCTTATATCCTTATTAAAATTACATTGTCTTTAAAAGAAAGTAGTACTTTCTTAAAGTAGTCTTATCTAAGATAGTGGTGTGCTATCTTAGAATATTTGTTAGAAGTTTGTAGTAGAGATCCTAGGGTGGGACTTGTACATTTTTCTGACAATAGTGGAGAAATCTCTTGTGGTGTACAAGAGGACTGGATGTACCCTTGGTCATAAGGGGAACCAGGATAATATTGTTGTGTTCATTTAGTTGCTGCAATTTACATTTATCTCTTATTATCCTACAACGCAAAAATTGATCACAAAATCGTTGAAAAAAAGAAAATTTCCTAAACGCCTAATTAACCCCCCTCTTAGGTGCACATCTGTACTTACAGATAACATTCTTATAATTCAAATTTATGTGGATGACATTATTTTTGGATCTGCTAAGGGCACTCTTTGTCAAGAATTTTTTAAATTGATGCAGCTTGAATTTCAAATGAGTATGATGGGAGAACTTAAGTTCTTCTTAGGGATACAAATTCAGCAAAGTCAAAAAGGTATATACATTCATCAAACTAAATATACAAAAGAGCTTCTTAGGAAGTTTAAGATGAGTGATTGCAAACTTATGGCTACACCAATGCACCCTACTTGTTCAATTGAAAAAGATGATTCAGGCGAAAAAAGGTAACCAAAAACCTATAGAGGAATGATAGGATCCCTACTTTACCTTACCACTTCCGGACCTAACATCATATTTAATGTGCAAGATTTCAAGTTAACCCTAGTGAATCACATTTAACTGTTGATACCTAAAAGGCACTACCAACCTTACCTTGTTCTACAAGAAATCTCATAAGTACAAACTAAGTGGATACTGTGATTCTGATTATTCTGGAGATAAACTTGAGAGAAAGAGCACTAGTGGCAACTACACAATTTTAGGTGACAACTTAATATCCTGATCAAGTAAGAGACAAAACACCATTGCGATGTCAACAGCAGAGGCTCAGTATATTTCAGCAGCTGGCTGCAACTCTCAACTACTTTGGATGAAACATCAACTTGAAGACTACAACATCCTGAAATCCAACATTCCCATCTATTGCGATAACACTTTAGCCATTCGTCTAACCATAAACCCTATCTTACATTCTAGAGCTAAACACATAGAGATTAAACACCACTTCATTAGGGATTTTGTTCAAAAAGGGGTACTAAACATTCAGTTTGTAGACACTGAACACCAATGGGCTTACATATTCACCAAACCACTGCCTGAAGATAGGTTTGACTTCATCAAGAAAAACCAAAACCTTACCGTCATACTTGAGTGATGTTGTGATAACTTTAAAGTAGTTTAGTTTTACACTAGTTATTATATTTTCTTGTATCATGTTATGTTATATTTATTTTATTCCCAAAAAAAGAGAAGACAAAAAAAGGAGGAAAAAAAAAAGGAGATAAAGTTTCACTTTTAAGTCTTTTTGTCTGATGACAAAAGGGGGAGAAATATATTTGATAATGTGGAAATAAAAGGATTCTAAGACTTAAGGGGAGCCTTAAGTTAGGGAGAGTCAAAGAAATATAAAGAAAAGTTGTTATAAAAAATATAAGTTTTGTCATCATCAAAAAGAGGGAGATTGTTGGAACCAAGTTGGTTTTACATTTAGAGTTTTGATGTTAACAAAAGTATTTTATGATAACAATATATTTGACTTTAAAGAGTATGAAAGAAGATTTGATTTAAATTTATAATTGAAGAAAATCTTAAATAAGATTTGATTCAAAATTATAGTTGATGAAAATCTAAAATAAGATTTGATTCAAATTTATAATTGAAGAAAATCTTTGACCAAGTTGAAAAGAAGATTTGAAGAATATTTGAAGAAGATTTGAAGAATATTTGATCAACATTTAATGAGGATTTGAAGAAGATTTGATCCACATTTAATGAAGATTTGAAGAAGATTTGATCAACATTTAATGAAGATTTGAAGAATATTTGATCAACATTTAATGAAGATTTGAAGAATATTTGATTTGAAGAATTTACAAAGTCAATCTACACAAAATAGGAACAGAATCAATCTGAAGAATTTACAAACTCAATCTGAACAAGATACAATTCAGAATTAAACATAAATAGACACCAAGGCTGAAGAAGAAAAGCATCAAAAAAGTAGAAAACAATAGAAGAACTCAAGCTCAAGATTCCAAATTCATCTTAGAGTTCAAAGACAGAAACACATGTTCGAATGAGAAATATTTTATGAATGTTCTTTTCTTAGAGTGTGAGAGTTATTATTATTATCAGCTTTGTAGAAGCAACTACTTAAGTTCCAATCTTTTGTATCCAACCCGATAGTGTTTTAGTTCCTTCTTCAATCTAGGGTTGTCAGGTTGTTAGGAGAACACTTGGCTTGTAGGGTCAAGGTGGTTAGTTCCTCAAAAGTCTGGGGTTGTCAAGTTGTTTGGGAAGACTGACTTGGAGGGTCAGGTGCTTTGTAATTCAAGGTATTCGAATTCGGGGATTAAAGCCTTCTGAATGAAGGGACAAGATGTAGCCAAGTTAATGGTGAACAAGGATAAAGCTATGTGTCAAACTATTTATGCTTTCATTGTTTGCTAATTATGAATCCGATTGCTTCTTATATAAGTAATTAATAAAAACCAACCAACCTTTATAAAATTAGCAAAAAGTTATCAACTTTGGCAAAAACAATTCAACCCCCTTTCTCATGTTTGCACCTTCAAATACAATTTATGACTCTCATTCTCGGTATCACCTATCAGAGCGGGGTTTCCCTCAAACTTGAACTTCGAGACTCATTAACCTGTAATAACTGCAATTTCGCAAACGCATGGCCAAGCTTGTCAAACACAAACAACGAAGGAGGTGAGTTTTGAAATCATGTTGATAGTATAATATAGGTAAGAAGAACAAGAAAACAATCACAATAGAACCGGATCAATACACAAACATTCCTCAACAAAATATCACATTAAAAGTCAAAATCAATCAAGGAAAATCAATACCTTTCACTATAACATCAAATCGTCTAAGAGAAATTCTTATCGCATGCGATACACATTAATCACAAGAAAATGCAATGCTATACATGAGCTTCGACTCTACTTCACAATGTGGTACCATTTTAACTCTAAAGTACTTGGTTAGGAGGCTTGATACTATGCCACCATCCAGGTGGACGGACAACTCAAATTTTTCCTATCCTCATAGATCCCCTCAACTCAACCCGACACACATATACGTGATAGTCGAGGTAAACGTGTGTTGCATGGTAGCTCCCGACATTTGGAGCGCTACCTCCAAATTACCTAGAAAGTCCCCACTCGAATACCTCCAAGGTCTAACAATCTTGCCTTAAGGCTCAACAAAAGACCGCCATGATCAGGCTCATTCAGTTGTACTTCCCTGAAATCACTAGGCTTGTCAGGCCCTACCTATATGATGACAAAATAATCTCCATTTCACAAATTCTCAATATTTATTTTCTCCCGTCGTTGGCCTGTGATACTTCATTAAGATCGTCATCTCAAACACAAATTGGAATCACAATTATTTCATCAACTATGGGGTTACTTCAATATTCTCATCACAAATTTATAATATCACTATCATTAATCACACATCATCATCATCATCACATAAACTCATCATAAATTTATAGCATCACTATCATCAATCATACCTCATCACATAAACTTATCACAAATTTATAACATCACAATTATTAATCGTACATCATCATTATCACATAAAATTATCACAATGCATCCATGTTTTATTACCACATCACATAACTCATCTAATAAAACATATACCAAAAATTCATTCGACACCTAATATCACAATAATATCAAATACCACAAATTTAAAGAAATTAAATGAATCAACATCTTACAAATATTCCTATTCTATATTTTAATCTCCTAATTTCCATATTTTTACATTAATTAATTTATCCCTCAAAGGGCTACTATCGTACGTTGCAAGCCCCAAATAAATCGTTGGGAAATATGGTTTTCCCGTTCATCTCACAATATATTATACTCATAAATTCAAACGCTCTCTCATGCATAGGTCTCAATAAATTCATATTTTAGGCTCATGAATCGTTGGGAAATACGGTTTTCCCGTGCATAGGTCTCAATGAATTTAGATTTTAGGCCATCTTGGTATTTAATAGGTATATTCTAATCTATTTTGATTCTTAGGCAATGTAGTTCGTCCAATTAGTGCATAGGTCTAAAATAGATTACGAATTTAGGTCATTTTGGTTTTTAATAGATTTATTCTTATCCATTTTGATTCCTATCCAATATAATTCTTCTAATGAGTTCATAGGTGTCAATGGATTAACAATTTAGGTCACTTTGGTTTTGAATAGGTTTATTTTCATCCATTTTGATTCTTAGGCAATGTAGTTTATCCAATGTAACACCCCAGCTATTACCATTACCGGCGATGCTACCTCACGACCTTCTCGTCCCCCCTAACCACCTATAGGAAATAACGAGTTTTTGCCTTCCGTGGGATTCGTGCCTGGTACCTGGGGGATAAGTACCGCCTCTACACAGTCCCACTACCAATTGAGCGTAGTGGGACTGTGTGGAGGCGGTACTTATCCCCCAGGTACCGGGCTCGAATCCCACGGAAGGCAAAAACTCGCTATTTCCACCGGGTGGTTAGGAGGGCGAGAAGGTCGTGATTAACATTGCTGATAAAGGTAAGGGTCGGGATGTTACATCCAATAAGTGCATAGGTATCAATGAATTTATATTTAAGGTC
The DNA here is from genome assembly GCA_037974735.1 of Cicer chorassanicum. Classification (NCBI taxonomy): domain Eukaryota; kingdom Viridiplantae; phylum Streptophyta; class Magnoliopsida; order Fabales; family Fabaceae; genus Cicer; species Cicer chorassanicum. The sequence goes on from JBBPBP010000004.1 coordinate 36,100,042, forward strand.
ATTTTTGTATTTAGTAGGAATTTTTTAATCCATTTTGATTTTTAGGAAATGTAGTTCGTCCAATAAGTGCATTGCTCTCAATGGATTTAGAGTTTAGATCATTATGCTCTTTAATAGATGTATTCCAATCCATTTTGATTTGTAGACAATGTAGTTTGTTCGATAACTTCATAGGTCTCAATGGATGAAAATTTTAGGTAATTTTGATCTTTTCAATGTTAATTCTAGTGCAAGTTCTCAGTCAATGTAGTTCATCTATTAAGTGAACTAGTTTCGGTGGATTTGGATTTTAGTGTTTTGTGGTCTATAATATGTTCATTATAATCCATTTTGATTCTTAGGCAATGTGGGTCTTCAAATAAGTACATCGGTCTCAATGGATTAAGATTTTAGGTCATTTTGGTATGTAATTTGTATATTCTAATCCATTTTGATTCTTATGTTATGTAGTTCATTTTGGTCGCCATGGATTAAGATTTTCGGTTATTTTGGTATCTAATAGGTATATTCTAATCCATTTTGATTCATAGGCAATGGTGTTCGTCCAATAAGCACATATGTCTCAATGGACTAAGATTTTAGGTCGTTTTGTTGTTTAATATATTTATTCCAATCCATTTTGATTCTTAGGCAATGTAGTTTGTAAGTAATATGTTTATTCCAATCTATTTTGTTACTTGGGCAATGTAGTTAGTCCAATAAATTATTAAGTCAACAGGTTAACAATTTAGGTATTTTTGTTCTTTAGTAGGTTTTATCTAATCCATTTTGATTCTTAGGCAATGTAGTTCGTCCAATTAGTGCATAGGTCTCAATAGACTTCGAATTTAGGTCATTTTGGTTTTTAATAGGTTTATTCTTATCCATTTTGATTCTTAGTCAATGTAATTCGTTCAATGATTTCATAGGTGTCAGTGGATTAAGAATTTAGGTCATTTTGGTTTTAAATAGGTTTATTTTCATCCATTTTGATTCTTAGGCAATGTAGTTTGCCCTATAATTGCATAGGTCTCAATGAATTCAGATTTTAGGAAATTTTTATTTTTAATAGGTATATTCTAATCCATTTTGATTATTAGGCAATGTAGATCGTCCAATAAGTACATATGTTTCAATGGATTAAGATTTTAGGTCATTTTGGTGTTTAATAGGTCTCGATGTATTAAGATTTTAGGTAACTTTGGTCCTTTCAATGTTAACTCTATTTCATTTTGTTTCTTTGTTAATATTGTTCATCTATTAAGTGCACTAGTTCAACGGATTCGGATATTAGGTTTTTTTGGTCGATAATAGAATAATTGTATTACATTTTGATTTTTAGGCTATGTAGTTCGTCCAATAAGTGCACATGTCTCAATGGATTAAGATTTTGGGTCATTTTGGTGTTTATGAGGTTTGTTCTAATCCATTTTAATTCTTAGGCAATTTAGTTCATCCAATATGTGCATAAGTCTCGATGGATTAAGATTTTAGGTGATTTTTGTCTATAATAGGTATATTTTAATCCATTTTGATTCTTCGGCAATGTTGTTTGTCCAACATGAGCATAATGGACAAAGAGTTAAAGTCATTTTTGTCATTAATAGGTCTAAAATCGATTTAGGAATTTAGGTTATTTTGGTTTTTAATAGGTTTGTTCTTATCGATTTTTATCTTAGGCAATTTAATTTGTCCAATGAGTTCATAGTTGTGAATGGATTAAGAAATTAGGTCATTTTGGTTTTTAATAGGTTTATTTTCATCCATTTTGATTCCTAGGTGATGTAGTTTGTCCAATACGTCCATAGGTCTCAATGAATTTAGATTTTAGGTCATTTTGGTGTTTAATAGATATATTATAATCCATTTTGATTTTTAGGCAATGTAATTCGTCCAAGGAGTTCATAGGTGTTAGTGGATTAAGAATTGAGGTCATTTTTGTTTTTAATAGGTTTATTTTGATCCATTTTGATTCTTACGCAATGTAGTTTGTCCAATAAGTGCATAGGTGTCAATCAATTTAGATTTTAAGTTATTTTGGTATTTAATAGGTATATTCTAATCCATTATGATTCTTAGGCAATGTAGTTCTTCTAATAAATACATATGTGTGATCAGTAGATTAAGATTTTATGTCATTTTGGTTTATAATAGATTTATTCCAATCCATTTTGATTCTTAGGCAATGTAGTTTGTCCAATAACTCATTGCTTCTTAGTTAATGTTGTTCATCTATTAAGTCACTAGTTTCTACGAATTAGGATTTTAGTTCTTTTTGGTCTATAATAGAATAATTGTAATCCATTTTGATTCATAGGCTATGTACTTCATCTAATAAGTGCACATGTCTCCATTTTAATTCATAGGCAATTTAGTTCGTCCAATATGTGCATAAGTTTCAAGGGATTAAGATTTTAGGTCATTTTTGTCTATAATAGGTATATTTCAATCCATTTTGGGTTTTTGGCTTTGTTGTTCGTCCAATAAGTTCATAAGTCTCAATGGGTTAAGAATTTAGGTCGTTTTGTTCATTAATAGGTTTATTCTAATCCATTTTGTTTATTAGTCAATGTCATTTCTCCAATTAGTGCATAAGTCTCAATAGATTAAGATTCTTAGGCAATGTAGTTCATCTTTTAAGTGCACTAGTTTCAATAGATTAGGAGTTTAGTTCATTTTGGTCTATAAGATGTTTATTCTAATCTATTTTGACTCTTAGGCAAAGAAGTTCGTCCAATAAGTGCATAAGTCTCAATGGATTAAGAGTTTAGGTCATTTTGGTCTTTAATTGTTAGGCAATTTAGTTCTCCAATAAGTGCATAAGTCTGAAAGGATTAAGTTTTAAAGTAATTTGTATCTATAATATGTCTATTTTAATCCTTTTTGGTTCTTTCTCATTAGAGTTCGTTCAATAAGTGCATAAGGCTAAATGGATTAAGAATTTTGGTCACTTTTTTGTCTTGAAGACGTTTATTCTAATCCATTCTGATTCTTAGGCAATGTAGCTCCACCAATAAGTGCATCAATCTCAAAGGATTACGATTTTAGGTCGTTAATAGACTTACACTAATCCATTTTTATTTGTTAGCCAATGTAGTTCGTCCAATAAGTACATAAGTCTTAATGGATTAAGATTTTAGGTCATTTTTTGTATTTCGTAGGTATATTTTGATCCATTTTGATGCTTAGGAACTATAGTTCGTCCAATAAGTGCATAGCTTTCAATGGATTAAGATTTTAGGTCATTTTGGTCTTTAATAGATTTATTCCAATCCATTTTGCTTCGTAGACAATGTAGTTAGTCCAATAACTCATAGGTCTCAATGGATAATTTTTTTAGGTAATTTTGATATTTTCAATGTTAATTCTAAATCCATTTTGGTACTCAATCAATGTAGTTCATCTATTAAGTGCACTTTTTCAATGGATTAGGATTTTTGTGTTTTGTTGTCTATAATATGTTCATTGTAATCTATTTTGATTCATAGGTAATGTAGTTCTTCAAATAAATGCATCGGTCTCAATGGATTAAGATTTTAGGTCATTTTGGTATGTAATAGGTATATTCTTATCCATTTTGATTCTTAGGTTATGTAGTTCGTCCAATAAATGCATATGGATTAAATTTTTTTTGTCATTTTTGTCTTTTAATTGTTTATTCTAGTCCATTTTGGTTCCTAGTTAGTGGAGTTCAATTATTAAGTGCGCTAGTTTCAATGGATTAGGATTTTAGTTCTTTTTGGTCTCTAATATGTTTATTATAATCCATTTTGATTCTTAGGCAAAGTAGTTCGTCCAATAATTGCATATGTCTCAATAGATTGAGATTTTTGGTCATTTTGATTCTTGGTCTTTAATAAATTTATTCCAATCCCCTCTAACTCCTAGGCAATGTAGTTTGTCCAATATGAGCATAATGGACGAAGATTTTAGGACATTTTTGTCATTCATAGGTTTATTCTAATCTATTTTGTTTCTTGTACAAAGTAGTTCATCCAATAAATTCTTACGTATCAATGGGTTAAGAATTTTGGTAATTTTGTTCTTTAGTATCTTTATTGTAATCCATTTTGATTATGAGGCAATGTATTTCGTCCAATTATTGCATAGGTCTAAATTAGATTACGAATTGAGGTCATTTTGGTTTTTATTAGTATTGTTCTTATCCATTTTTATTCTTAAGCAATGTAATACGCCCAATGAGTTTATATGTGTCAATGGACTAAGAATTTAGGTTAGTTTGGTTTTTAACAAGTTTATTTTCATCCATTTTGATTCTTAGGCAATGTTGTTCGTCCAATAAGTACATATGTCTCAATGGATTAAGATTTTAGGTAATTTTGGTGTTTTCAATGTTAACTCTAATTCATTTTGGTTCTTTGTTAATGTAGTTCATCTATTAAGGGCACTAGTTTCAACACATTAGGATTTTGGTTGTTTTTAATAGAATAATTGTAATCCATTTTTATTCTTAGGCAACAAAGTTTGTCCAATAAGTGCACATGTCTCAATGGATTAAGATTTTAGATCATTTTTGTGCTTAGTAGCTATATTTTAATCCATTTTGGGTGTTTGGCTTTGTTGTTTGTCCAATAAGTGCATAAGTCTCAATGAGTTAAGAATTTAGGTCATTTTGTTCATTAATAGGTTTATTCTAATCCATTTTGTTTATTAGTCAATGTAATTCGTCCAATTAGCAAATAAGTCTTGATAGATTAAGATTTTAGATCATATTGGTATTTAATAGGTTTATTCTAATCATTTTGTGGAAAATGAATTTAATGCGATTATGGGCGGTTTAGCGGAATTTAAATTTGAGGTGTGGGTTGTGGTGATTCAAGTTTGGTGTGGTTTATGTGTTCATAATTTATATTATGAATTTTTGAGATGTGATTTATGTGTGGATTTTGGGGAAAATGAATTGATGAAACTGGTGGTTTATGTTTAAGAATGTGGAGTTTTCAATTTGGTGATTTATGGTTGAAAATTTTGGAGATTAAATTTGGTGGTTTATGTTTGAAAATGTGGAGTTTCGAATTTGGTGATTTAGGGTTGAAAATTTTGGAGATTGAAATTGGTGGTTTATGTTTGAGAATGTGGAGTTTTTAATTTGGGGATTTATGGTTGAAAATTTTGGAGATTAAATTTGGTGGTTTATGTTTGGAAATGTGGAGTTTTGAATTTGGTGATTTAGGGTTGAAAATTTTGGAGATTGAAATTGGTGGTTTATGTTTGAGAATGTGGAGTTTTGAATTTGGTGATTTATGGTTGAAAATTTTGGAGATTAAATTTGGTGGTTTATGTTTGAAAATATGGAGTTTTGAATTTGGTGATTTAGGGTTGAAAATTTAGGAGATTGAAATTGGTGGTTTATGTTTGACAATGTGGAGTTTTAATTTGGTGAGTTATGGTTGAAAATTTTGGAGACTGAATTTGGTGTGAAATTGTGGAAAATGAATTGATGAAATTTGGCATGTATTGTGAATTGAATTGAATGTGAATTGTGGATTAAATTTGATGTGTGTTTGAGGAAAATTTGTTTTAGTATGCTCGGTGAAATGTTTGAAAAATCATTAATGTTAAATGAGTATTAAAAAAGGGGAATCTTTTAATAGCTGCATTTACGTAATGTTTATGGTGAAAGAGTTAGAGCATACTCATGCATTTCATAGCTTGTGGTGACCGCGATGGGCCACACTGGCAGTGGTGACCGCGATGGGCCACAAAGTGAAGTGGTGACCGTGATGGGCCACGGGATGGTTCCATGCGATAGTTGGTCCATCTTATCCTTCTGAGGATTTAACTATAAGTGTAAGGCCTGTGATAGGCTACACTTTCGTAAATTATGCGGGCCCGTGATAGGTGGCACCTTGGTAATTTGTACTAGACATGTGATAGGTAGTGCAATTACGATTTTTGCTGGTTTTAAATGATGTTTAAGGCCTGTGATAGGCTACACTTGAGTAAACTGTGCGGGCATGTGATAGGTGGCACCTCGATAATTGGTACTAGGTCTGTGATAGGCAGTGCAATCACGGTTTATTCCCCTAGCGGAGGGTTTTGTTTGGAATTGTTGTGTAAGGCCTGTGATAGGCTACACTTGAGTAAATTGTGCGGGCCTGTGATAAGTGGCACCCCAGTAATTTATACTAGGCCTGTGTTAGGCATTACAATTACGATTTACGCCTCTCGAGGATAGTTTTTGGTTCAAAATCATGCGCATTGGCATTTACGCATTGCATTAGGGTGTTTGGCACGCGAGTCATGCTTGATATACTGTGATGGTTGTATATACATACTCGATTGTTGTTTGTGATTGTGCGTTAGTTGATAAGTGTTATTGTTTGACTTTATGCGGTAAGTGTTGAATGATTTCGAAACATTTACAAAACTGAAAATCTGAAATTTTCCCAGTTGTATTCGAATACAACAATATTGTAGTCGAATACAGTTGTACTGCTTTTGGTACTGAATTATGAATTAGCATTGTATTCGAATACAAGGAGGCTGTATTTGAATACGACAGTGCAATTTTGTCCAAAACTACATTTTTTGCTTTGTTTATGCATGTCTGGCATATGAAAACCCTTTCAAGGTGTATGCTAAGTTGAAAGGTTATTTTGTGCATTTAAATTTAAATGTTATGTGTAGGTAATTTTTGTCTGTAATAGGTTTATTGTAATTCATTTTGATTCTTTCTCATTATAGTTCGTCCAATAAGTGCATAAGTCTAAATGGATTAAGTATTTTGGTCACTTTTTGGTCTTTAATAGGTTTGTCCAATCCATTTTAATTCTTAGGCAATGTAGTTTGTCCAATATGAGCATAATGGACAAAGATTTTAAGTCATTTTTGTCATTAATAGGTTTATTCTAATCCATTTTGTTTCTTGGGCAATGTAGTGCGTCCAATAAGTTCTTAAGTCTCAATGGGTTAAAAATTTAGGTAATTTTGTTCTTTAGCAGGTTTATTCTAACCCATTTTGATTCTTGGGCAATGTAGTTCGTCCAATTAGTGCATAGGTCAATATAGATTACGAATTTAGGTCATTTTGGTTTTTAATAGGTTGATTCTTATCAATTTTGATTCTTAGGCAATGTAGTTGGTCCAATAAGTTCTTAAGTCTCAATAGGTTTAGAATTTAGGTAATTTTGTTCTTTCGCAGGTTTATTCTAATCAATTTTGATTCTTAGGCAATGTAGTCCGTCCGATTAGTGCATGGATCTTCATAAATTCCGAATTAGTTCATTTTAGTTTTTGATAGGTTAATTCTTAGCCATTTTAATTCTTAGGCAATGTAATTTGTCCAATGAGTTCGTAGGTGTCAATGGATTAAGAATTTAGGTCATTTTGGTTTTTAATAGGTTTGTTTTCATCCATTTTTATTCTTAGGCATAGTAGTTTGTCCAATATGTGGATAGGTCTCAATGAATTCAATTTTTAAGTCATTTTGGATTTTTATAGGTACATTCTAATTCATTTTGATTCTAAGGCAATGTAGTTTGTCCAATAAGTACATATGTCTCAATGGATTAAGAGTTTAGGTCATTTTGGTGTTTAATAGATTTATTGCAATCTATTTTGATTCTTAGGCAATATATTTTGTCCAATAACATCATAAGTCTCAATGGATTAAGATTTTAGGTCATTTTGGTCTTTTCAATGTTAACTCTAGTTCATTTTGGTTCTTAGTTAATGTAGTTCATCTATTAAGAGCACTAGTTTCAATGGATTAGGATTTTAGTTCTTTTTGATCTCTAATATGTTTATTATAATCCATTTTGATTCTTAGGCAAGGTAGTTACTCCAATAAGTGCATAAATATCAATTCATTAAGATTTTAGGTCATTTTTTTATTTAATAGGTTTATTCTAATCATTTAGGATTCTTAGGCAATGTGGTTCATCTTTTAAACGCTCTAGTTTCAATGGATTAGGATTTTAGTTTATTTTGGTCTATAGGATGTTTATTCTAATCCATTTTGACTCATAGGGAATGAAGTACGTCCAATAAGTCCATAAGTCTCAATGGATTAAGATTTTAGGTCATTTTTATCTTTATTATGTTTATTCTAATCCATTACAATTTTTAAGCAATTTAGTTTGTATAATAAGTGCATAAGTTTTAATGGATTAAGATTTTAGGTAATTTTTTTCTATAGTAGGTTTATTTTAATACATTTTGGTTCTTTCTCATTGTAGTTCGTCCAATAAGTGCATCAGTCTAAATGGATTAATAATTTTTGTCACTTTTTTGTCTTTAATAGGTTGATTCTAATCCATTTGATTCTTATACAATGTAGCTCCACCAATAAGTGCATTAATCTCTATGGATTAGGATTTTAGGTCATAAATTGATTTATTCTAATCCATTTTTATTTATTAGGAAATGTAGTTCGTCCAATAAGTACATAAGTCTCAATGGATTAAGATTTTAGGTCATTTTGGTATTCAGTAAGTATATTTTAATCCATTTTGATTCTTAGGAAATATAGTTCGTTCAATAAGTGCATGGCTCTAAATGGATTAAGACTTTAGGTCATTTTGATCTTTAATAGATTTCTTCTAGTCAATTTTGATTCATAGACAATGTAGTTTGTCCAATAAATGCATATGGATTAAGAATTTTGGTCCTATTGATCTTTTCAATATTTATTCTAGTCCATTTTGGTTCTTAGTTAGTGTAGTTCATCTATTAAGTGCACTAGTTTCAATGGATTAGGATTTTAGTTCTATTTGGTCTCTAATATGTTTATTCTAATCCATTTCTATTCTCAGGCAAAGTAGTTTGTCCAATGAGTGCATAAGTATCTATTCTAATGCGTTTTGATTGTTGAGCAATGTTGTTCGTCCTATAAGGGCACATTTCTCAACAGATTTATATTTTAGGTCATTTTGGTGTTTAATAGGCTTTTTCCAATCCAATTTTATTCTTACCCAATTTAATTCTTCCAATAAGTGCATAAGTCTCAATGGATTAAGATCTTAGGTCATTTTATATTTTAATAAGTATATTCTAATCCATTTTGTTTCTTAGTCAATGTAATTCGTCCAATTAGTGCATAAGTCTCAATAGATTAAGATTTTATATCATTTTGGTATTTAATAGGCTTATTCTAATCGTTTTTGATTCTTTTGCAATATAGTTCATACTTTAAGTGTGTAAGTCCCTTAGTTTTAATTTGTAATTTAGGTATTTTGGTGTGTTTTGTATGTTGAATTCTAAGGCTTTTTAGCCAATTTTATTGGTCTTTTGCGAGTTTAAAGCTAAAAATATCTTTTTGGAGACCCGATTAAAATTATTCATCGAGGAATAATTTTATTTAATTACGGTGAAACTTTTCGTGAAGAAAAAAGTTTTCTGAGATGCAGCGATTTTCAGAAAAATTCATCTGTCGATTGAATTGCGGCGAGAGAAGATATTTTTCTGAAAGTGGTTTGTGATGTGATATGAGGTGACGGGAGTAATGATGTTTTTTTTAAATATCTAGATATTTTTTTCTAGATATTTGTTTGACTTATATATATATATATATACTTGAAAAGAAAGAAAGGAAAAGGAAGAAAACAAAAAAGTTTCTCCCTGTAGCCGTGCCTCCATTTTCTTTTTCTTTCTTCTTCTTCAACAAAAACACAGTGTTGTGTTTTTTTTAAAAAAATCTCAAAAACAAACCTCCATTTTCTTTGACTTCTAAGCTTCATTTCGCGAAGTGACAAAAGGGAAAGTTGTTCATCTTCACGCTACCGTACTAGCGAACCAACTTTGGAAGTGACGTCGCAAACGAAGTTTTACCGGAATTAATCGCGCTGCGGTAATCGGTTGTTAGAGCTACCGTCGAGGTAAGGGCTCCTTCCAAATTTTTAGTTTGCATATAGGTACTCTATAAGTGAGATTAATGTCGTTGATTTTGTTAGTAATGGTTAAAAAAAATGATTTTTGACATGTTTGAGTTACGAAATGAGTTATTTTCAAATAAATGAGTTTGAATTGAAGTTGAAATTTTAAAAAGAAAAAATTTAGTCGAGTGTGCGTATGTGTGATTTGGACAACATTTGTTTTATTTAGTTTTAACTAAATAATGTAGATTATTTGGTTGTAAAAGTTTGGTGTGTGAAAAAGATATAATTAGGGGAATTTTGTAGTGGTTGGATAAATTTTAGATGTGAACATATCGTTATAAATATTTATGTTTATGTAGTTAGCTCCTTGAGTCTCGAAAAGGAATCGAGACCGTTGGCACCGAGTTAGCGGTGGGGAGAACTCTGATATATTAATGTTGTTGTGGTGATTCAAGTTTGGTGTGGTTTATGTGTTCATAATTAATATTATGAATTTTTGAGATGTGATTTATGTGTGGATTTTGTGGAAGATGAATTGTTGAAATTGGTGATTTATGTGTGAGAATGTGGAGTTTTAAATTTGGTGATTTATGGTTGAAAATTTTGGAGATTAAATTTGATGTGGTTTATGTGTTCATAATTAATATTATGAATATTTGAGATGTGATTTATGTGTAGATTTTGTGGCTAATGAATTGATGAAATTGGTAGTTTATGTTTGAGAATGTGAAGTTTTAAATTTGGTGATTTATGGTTGAAAACTTTGGAGATTAAATTTGGTGGTTTATGTTTGGAAATGTGGAGTATGTTTGGTGGTTTATGTTTGGAAACAGTTGGTGATTAAATAATGTAGATTATGTGCTTTATGTGTGGATTTTGTGGAAAAAAAGGAATTGTAGTGATTTGGTGTGAATTGTGGGATTATGAGTAAATGTGTTCGAGTATACTCTGTGTTGAATTTGAAAAATCATTAGTGTTAAATGAGTATTAAAAATGGGGAATCTTTTAATAGCTGCATTTACTTAATGGTTGTGGTGAAAAAGTCAGAGTATGCTCATGGATTTTCATAGTACATGGTGACCGCGATGGGCCATGGTGATAGTGGTGACCGGATGGGCCACGGGATGATGCCATGTGAATTGTTGGTTCATCTTATCCGTACGAGGGTTATCGTATCGTGCTGATCTGTGAGAGATTGCACTCTAGAATGTGCTGATCTGTGAGCGATTGCACTCTAGAAAACAGTGTAGGGCATGTGATAGGCTACACTTTAGTAAATCATGCTAGCCTGTAAAAGACTGCACCTCGGTAATTAGTACTAGCCTGTGACAGACCGTACAATTATGATTTACGCCCCTTCGAGGAGGGTTTTGGTTTGGAATTTCGGAATCATGTGCATTGGCATATACGCATTGCATTAGGGTGCTTGGCACGCGAATCATGTTTGATATACTATGATGGTTGTATATACATACTCGGTTGTTGTTTGTAATTGTGCCGTAATTGATGAGTGTGATTGATTGACTTTGTGTGGTAAGTGTTGAATGATTGCGAAACGTTTTCGAAATTGAAATCTGCAAATTTCAGCAGCTGTATTCGGCTTCAAGTAGTGTGTAGTCGAATACAGATATTCAATTTTGCTACTTACTTGTGAAATAGCACTGTATCCGAATACAAGGATGCTGTATTCGAATACAACAGTGCAGTTTTATTAAAAACTTCATTTTTCAACTTTGATTATGCATGTTTGGCATATGAAAACCCTTTCTAGATGTATGCTGAGTTGAAAGGTTATTTTGTGTATTTAAAATTTAAATGTTATGTGATATTTGTTAATATCGGTTGGTGACCTTTACGATTATTGCTGAAATCTGGGCTTTGCCCTCTAATGAGGATCAGAACCGTCCTACCGTGGCTGTGTTAGAAGGATTTTTGCAGAGTGCGTGGGAATCACTCGGGTTGTTAGTTTTTTTGTGGCATGATCAGATTAGATGGTTGTATAGAGGCTAGACGTCTTTCTTTTGTGGTTGTATTTATTTCATTTTGGAATACTGTACCTATACCTTATATTGTTAGCTTGACTTTTATTTTGATGGGTCCTTGTACCACTTTTTGATGTGGCGTGGGGAAGTTAAAATTCTTGGGGCACTGCTTTTGTACAGGTGTTTGCCGGGAATACCCAAAGGGTATGAGCTATGTCGGATAGATCTCATAGCGCCGGTGTATTTTTCTGTTTGAAATACTTTGGACTTTCCTTTCAAAACTGTTTCCGCTATTTGTAATTATTGTTGACTTTTGTCGTTGTGATACGACTTAAATATTTTATTCAAAAGTATTTGTAACACCCTAATTTATTGTTATACCTTAATTTATTATTATTGTTATTATTATTATTATTATTATTATTATTATTATTATTATTATTATTATAAATTAGTGATATTTTCTTATACATGTGTTTCTTGCGGTGTAATAATTTTTACGTAATTGTCTTTTTGTTTATTTTTATAGTTATTTAAATTAAAATCAGTGATCATTGTTATTAAACTTATTTATTTTATTTAAAAATAATAATAATAATAATAATAATAATAATAATAATAATAATATATACTAGTTTTGAATTGCTATTATCTTAGGTCTCATATTTTAGTAGTGTTGTTATCTAGGCCTTTATTATTTATATTTATTTTTATGAAGTATAAATATAAAATAACTATATTATTTATATATAAAATATAATAATGATGATGCCGTGCGATAAACTAAATTTGTCATATAGTAGCCTAATAATATATGTTAATAGCTTAAGAAATAAATTGAATTCATGATGTGTTATTTAATCAATTTAATTGGGACTGTTAATAGCCTCAAGAAATAAATTGAATTCATGGTGTGTTATTTAACCAATTTAATTGGGACTATTAATAGCCTAAGTAATAAATTGAATTCATGATGTGTTATTTAACCCATTTAAATGGGACTGTCAATCGAGTATCGGAGAAGCCATTCTGAAAGACTTGACCGAACAAAGGGGTCGTCTAGTAAGCATTTTGGATTAATCCTAAAATAATTAGAATCCCTTACAATCTTGTAACCTAATAATAGCCTAAGTAATAACCTAACCCTTATTTTATTATTTTCCTATGCTAGCAGCGCAGCCACACATACACAGGCTCTTCAAATTTTAATATCCCTGCGTCCTCACCATGAAAGCTATTATTATCATCTTCTCATACATACTAAAAATCATATTGTCTTCGAGAGTTGTCCTCCTCTTTCCGTGATCTTTTCTGTCCTCTTATTAGCGGAACCAAAATTGAGTGTCTCTATCTCCTTTTGCTTTTTGAGTTCTTTCTCAAAAAGCCACCATGGAGCACAAAATTTTGGGTACTCACACATAACCAACCGTGGGATATGGTTATGGCCTCAAATCAACCAACTGCGGTGCTGTTTTTCCGAAAACGACCATTTTTCTCCCTAGGTGCAGACTGTTTTGATATTTTCCAGCCACCATTGTCATCGTTTGGGGAAAACACACATCGTTTTGAATACCTCTTGTTTTTATCTTCGGAAAACACTACTCATACGCGTATTGTGACAAGTTGACGTCGAACCTTATCGATGGTCCAGCACATCGGTGAGTCTTTTCGATTATGAATTTTACCTCTTTTAACTCCATTGAATTTAATAAATTAAATTTTATATACATATATATATACCTAATTACAATTGTGTGTGTTAAATTTTGTGTTTAATATTTCTTTTTGATTTGGAAAATTTTGTTTTATCTCAAAAGTTTTAGTCCGTTTAATAAAAGAAATTCATCTTATTTAAATAATACATTTGTTCTTTAAAGTTATATCTCTACTTTGGATAAATAGATATGATTGTAAACTATTTATTAAAAATCAAATTCTGTTGAAAATAAAAGTAAAATAACTTCAAACGAGTCACACAATCCATAGCAATAAAGGAATGGGTTGCCCCCGAATAAAAGAGTGCATTTAGAGTCTCACCTGCAATCTCACAGTCACGTTGAATCAGATTGCTAGATGGATTTCTAACTTCAGCACGCACGCAATAAACGCGTCCTCTAGCAGTAAGACGAGTAGCCCTAGTTGCATTCACAACTGGTTCCACCTTCGAAGCTCTGCAATCCATTGCAATGTGCCCTGGTTTTCTGGCAATTGTAGCCAGTAAGACTCTTAGAAGTACAAGCATTAGCATAATGCCCCTTTTCTCCACATCGGAAACATCGAGTCATTTGCCCCACTTGTCTTCCAAGGTTCTGGTTCCCCGAGTGATTATGACCCCTGTTGTTGCTCTGTGGTTGGTTATTAGGCTTAGCAATTTGTTTCCCTTTGTTGCCCTTATAACTCACCCGACTAGGCCCCCTGAACTAAAGTTCCCTCCTCGGCTAGCTCTCTTATTCTTCATATCTTCCACTTCTCTACATTTTTCCACAAGAACTTGGAAACGTTGAATTCCCAAGGGTAAGACAGAATCCTGAATCTCATACTTCAATCCAGCTTGGAAACGATGACACATGAACTGTTCATCAACCTCTTCACGGAAAAACCTGAAATGCCTCGACAATGATTCAAACTTAGCGGCATATTCGCCCACGGTTATATTACCCTGATGAAGTTTTAGAAAATCATCACCCAGCTTAGTCCTGGTACTCATTACGAAGTATTTGTCTAAAAACATCCTTTTGAACGGCTCCCATCAACAACCTTGTACTCCTCCACCAATACTCAACATCCCCTAGCAGTAGATAAGTGGCATAGTTGACCTTCACTCCCACTTGACAGTTAATCATCTCAAAGATCTTTTCCACTTCTTGGGTCCACTGATCCGTTTTATCTGAATTCTCATCACCCCTAAACTTGGGAGGATTGTAACGACGAAAGTCCTCTAATCCCCTTGACTCAGCAGCGCGGATCTATCTTTCCCTCTTCTCCAAATCTCGCAGAGTCTTTGCAGCTATCTGTGCAGCAACAGAAGCAGCCATGTTATTCATTGCTTCAACCATTTGATCATCCCTCTTGACGTTGACTCTTGCAGCGTCGTTCCTTCTTGGAGGCATTGTTTCCTATAAAACCAATATCAAGACATCTTTCGACCTCAACAACTCAACACTACTCTGAACCCGACACTCGAATAAATCACCCTGACGCATGATCAGATGATAACACCCAACCTAGAGGTTAACCTACAATCTATAACCATAATCTCTGATACCACTATTGTAACAGCCCGATTTTTTTTACAAAAATACAAATTCAAGTTCATAATAAAGAGAGAAATACCTTTGGATAAAATATTTAAGTCGTATCACAACGACAAAAGTCAACAATAATTACAAGCAACGGAAACGGTTTTGAAATGAAAATCCAAAATATTTAAAACAGAAAAATACACCGGGGCTATAAGACCTATCCAACGTAGCTCATACCCCTAGGGTACTCTCGGCAGACACTTGTAAAAAAGCACTGCCCCAAGAATTTTAACTTCCCCACGTCACATCAAAAAGTGGTACAAGGACCCATTAAAATAAAAGTCAAGCTGACAATATATGGTATAGGTACAGTCTTCCATAATGAAATAAATACAACCACAACACATAGACATCTAGCCCCTATACAACCATCTAATCTGATCATGCTACAAAAAAACTATTACCCAGGTGATCTCCACACGCCCCACAGAAATCCTTAACACAGTAGTGGTCAGGTAAGTCTAACTCTGTTCCCATCTCCAGAGTACTAACTGGTAGGACGATTCTGATTCTCATATGAGGGCAAAGTCTAGATTTTCACAATAATTGTAAAGGTCACCAACCGAAATTAACAAATATCACCTAACATTTAAATTTTAAATGCACAAAATAACCTTTCAACTTAGCATACATCTTGAAAGGGTTTTCATATGCCACACATGCATAATCAAAGGTTAAAAATGAAGTTTTTAACAAACTACACTGTCGTATTCATATACAGCATCCTTGTATTCGAATACAGTTGCTATTTCACAAGTCAGTAGCAAAATTGAATATTTGTATTCGACTACACTACTTGTAACCGAATACAACTGCTAAAATTTGCAGATTTTAGTTTCGAAAACATTTCGCAATCATTCAACACTTACCACACAAATTCAATCAATCACACTCATCAATTACGTCACAATTGCAAACAACAACCGAGTATGTATATACAACCATCACGGTATATCAAACATGACTCGCGTGCCAAACACCCTAATGCAATGCGTAAATGCCAATGCACATGATTCCGAATTTCAAAACCAAAACCTTCCTCGAAGGGGCGTAAATCATAATTGTACGACCTCTCACAGGCCAGTACTAACTACCGAGGTGCAGTCTCTCACAGGCTACCACGATTTACTAAAGTGTAGCCTGTCACAAACCCTACACTGTTTTCTAGAGTGCAATCACTCACAGATCATCACATTCTAGAGTGCAATCTCTCACAAATCAACACGATACTATAACCCTCATAAGGATAAGATGAACCAACAATTCACATGGCATCATCCCCCCGTAAGGATAAGATGAACCAACAATTCATATGGCATCATTTCGTGACCCATTCGGTCGCCACTATCACAATGGCCCATCCGGTCACCATGTATTATGAAATTCATGAGCATACTCTGACTCTCGACACCACAATCATTAAGTAAACACAACAATTAAAAGTGTAAAAATACGTTTTTGATTATACACAAAGACCAATGGTGACACAGCAACAAAAAGAAGAATCCCTCAAACATCCCTTGATGAAATAAATAGATTATATAAAGGTAAAATAATTCAAGTCATAATTCAAATACATGAGAACCTAAATTACTTTGCATATGCATTAACACTATTTTTCTAAGTCCCCAATAATATTTTCAAAATGATAGAATCTTTATTTTTGACTAAAACTCATGTTGTAATCGAATACAACTAATGTGTATTTGAATACAGATAAAAATGGCTAAGTCAGAGAGTTGGTCATCTCATCTGTATTCGACTACACAGTGAAATTTGAAAAATTTTCAACGTTACAACAAGTTGTATTCGAATACAGAAATCTTGTATTCGAATACAGATAAGAAAAATGGCTAAGTCAGAGAGTTGGCCATCTCATCTGTATTCGACTACACAGTGGAAATTTTGAATGATTTTTGAACGTTGCAGCAGTCGTATTCGAATACACAAATCCTGTAGTCGAATACAAGACAAAAACATGGCTAAGTCAGAGAGTTGGCCATCTCATCTGTATTCGACTACACAGTGATATGTTTGAAAATTTTTAACGTTGCAACAAGCTGTATTCGAATACAGATATATGGTAGTCGAATACAACAGCATCCAATGCAATTTTTCAGCTTTGAATTCAATTTAAAACATTGCAATTCATTCTCAAACCTCTTACATAAAAGGCCACGAATTTAAAGAGTTGTTTGAGGACTATAAATAGGGCATAACTTCATTTTCAAATTACTGATTCAATTTTACAATTTCAAAGACTTTGAACAAAATTTTCTAAATTCTTCTAAGTCTTTTTCAGAAATTCAAGTACTTGCATATCATTGTCATATCCTTAAGGTTCTCAAAAGTACTTGAATAGATCTTGAATTATTCTACCTTCATTCTATTCCTATATTCTTATCAATAACAACAAAGTGTTTGTAAAAGAAAGTTGTACTTTCTTTGAAGTGCTGTATTTAAGATAGTAGTGTTCTATCTTTGGAAATTTGTTAGAAGATTGTAGCCAAGGTCCCAGGGTGAGGACTTGTACATATTCTGACAGATAGTGAAGAAAATCTCTTGTGGTGTGCAAGAGGACTGGACGTACCCTTGGTGATTAGGGGAACCAGGATAAATCTTTTAGTGTTCTTTACATTACTGCCATTTACATTATTGTTCACTATCCATAAGCGCAAAAATCAATCACGATAATTTTAAAAACGATCAAAATAACCAAACACCTAATTCACCCCCCCCCTCTTAGGTGCACATCTGATCTTACAATTGGTATCAGAGCAGGTTCAAGGTAAATTACTCCTTGATCAAATAACAAATGGCTTCCGCACTACCAGTTTTCAGAGACGGAGGCAGCAGTACCAAACCTCCATGTTTCGTCGGTGAACATTACGATTTCTGGAAAATCCGTATGCAAGCATATCTTGAGGCACAGGGAGACGAAATATGGGATGCTGTCGAAAATGGTCCATACATTCCAACAACGGTCATCAACAACAAAGAGGAAATTAAAATAAAGAACTCTTGGACCGATGACGATAAAAGAAAAGTGCTATTTGATAAAAAGGCTAAAAACATTCTACAATCGGCACTTGGTATGGACGAATTCTTCCGCATATCTCACTGTAAAACCGCCAAGGAAATATGGGATACATTGGAAGTAACCCATGAAGGCACCATAGAGGTAAAAAGATCCAAACTAAACACACTTTCTCAAGAATATGAATTGTTTCGCATGCAGCCTGGAGAAACCATACTAGACATGCAGAAACGATTCTCCCACTTGACAAATCATCTGACAGCCCTCGGAAAGGTCTTCTCAAATGATGAATTGAATCTGAAAGTATTACGATCACTAACGAGGGCATGGCAACCAAAGGTGACTGCTATATCAGAAAAGAAGAGTTTGTCCAAAATGTCACTTTCTGCATTATTTGGAAAACTACAAGAGCATGAAATAGAACTTGGACGATTAGAGCAAAATGAAACCCAAGAAAAGAAAAGCAAAAATATTGCTCTAATGACCGAATCTAAGGAAGCAGTCAAAGAAGATATTTCTGATGACGACGAAAACATCAATCTCCTTGTCAAGAAATTCGGCAAATTTCTCAAAAATAACAGAAGTTTCAAGAAGAAAAACTTCAGAAAGAGAGATAGCACGACCAACCAAAACTTCACATGCTTTGAATGTGGAAAACAAGGACATATTAAAGCAGACTGTCCAGATCTCATCAAGAAGAGTGGCGGCAAAAGAAAAGATTTCAAGAAAGCTTATATCGCATGGGAAGATAACGACATAAGTTCAACATCAGAAACTGAAAGCGATGAATGCGCAAACGTTGCACTAATGGCGTCACATCACTCCGATGACGAAGAGGTTAGTAACTCAAACAATCTTCCATATAATCATGAATTAGATATAGAATACAATGAAGCACAAAATGCAATAAAGGAACTTCTTGCTGAATGTAAAAATTTGTTTAAACAAGTATCAACTCAAAAGAAAGAAATCTTATATCTTAAAAAAAAAATTAATCTTATGGAAAAAGATGCTGAAAATTCTAAGCAAAATTCTTCATGTAATAAATGTGATTCACTTTCATTCAAAATTACTCAACTAAATAGAGTAATAGAAAGATATGAAAAAGGACATATAGGATTAGAAAATGTTTTAAACATGCAAAGATATTCTAATGATAAGAGTGGTATTGGATTTTCTAAATTTGATAAACCAAGCACTAGTAAGACCATTTTTGTTAAATCAAGCACTCAAACAAATTTAAGAAACATGACATTTGTACAAAAAGAACATTCACATAAAGGAAAGTTTATTAACAATAAGCGTCATACATACACAAGTAAAATTCCTATTTGCTCATATTGTGGTATCTATGGACACACACCAAATACTTGTCATGTAAGAAATATTAGCATTCCCAAAGGCCATTGTATATGGGTCAAGAAAGGCACTAACCCCCAAGGACCCAAAGCACTTTGGGTACCTAATAAAATCTGATTTCAATTTTGCAGGGATGCTCACAAAATGCTTCAAACTTATGGTACTTAGATAGTGGGTGTTCCAAACACATGACGGGAGACATAACAAAATTTTCAGCATTGACGCTTGAATCGAAAGGACATGTAGTATATGGAGATAATAACAAAGGATAGATCCTAGGCATTGGAAAAATTGGAAAAGCACCTTCTCCAACAATTGAAGATGTTCTTTATGTTGAAGGCCTAAAGCACAATTTGATAAGTATCAGCCAATTATGTGACAAAGGACACAAGATAGTCTTCAACAAGGAAGAATGCATCATTCAAAATGCAGCAACAAGTGAAATCAAATTTATCGGTAAACGTTTCAAGAATATTTTCATACTTAATTTAGATGATTTATCCTTGAAAATGAAATGTCTTTTGGTAAGCGACAACAATGATGCATGGTTATGGCACAAAAGAATTGCCCATATTCACATGGATCATTTAAACAAACTAGTCAAACATGATCTTGTTGTCGGATTACCAAAAATGAAATTCGTCAAGGATAAATTATGTGATGCATGCCAAAAAGGCAAACAAACGAAAACTTCTTTTAAAGCCATAAATGTTATATCTACTACAAGACCACTTCAATTGATACACATGGATTTGTTTGGTCCATCAAGAACTAAAAGTATTGGTGGAAATTCATACGGACTAGTTATTGTTGATGACTTTTCAAGGTACACATGGACCTTGTTTTTGGCAAACAAAAATGAAGCTTTTAAAGCCTTTAAAAATTACGCCAAACTAGTCCAAAATGAACAATCATCCAAGATTGTATCAATTCGAAGTGATCATGGTAGAGAATTTCAAAATACTTTATTTGAAGAATTCTGTGAGGAAAATGGAATTTTTCACAATTTTTCTGCACCAAGAACACCTCAACGAAATGGGGTTGTTGAGAGAAAGAACAGGTCCTTGATAGAACTTGCAAGAACAATGTTAAGTGACTCAAATCTACCAAAGTATTTTTGGGCAGATGCCGTAAACACGGCATGCTATGTTACTAACAGAGTAAACATTCGGCCACTTCTCAAGAAGACTCCGTATGAACTATACAAAGGTAGAAAGCCTAACATCTCTCACTTCCACATCTTTGGATGCAAGTGTTTTGTGCTAAATAATGGAAAAGATAATCTTGGAAAATTTGATGAAAAGGCAGATGAAGGTATATTTATTGGGTATGCATTATCTAGTAAAGCTTTTAGGATCTTTAATAAAAGAACTTTAATTGTAGAAGAATCAATACATGTTACTTTTGATGAAACTAACCCCTCGAAAGAGGAAAAAGCTATTTCTTTTGATGATGATGATGTTGAAAGTAGTGATCCACGTAAAGAAGATCCAAATGATCAACCGAGTCAAGAAAATGAAGTCGACATGGAAGAGGAAACCAATGAACTCCCAAAGGAATGGAGAACCCATCGATATCATCCGATTGATAACATCATTGGTGATATCAACAAAGGAGTTACAACCAGACTCAAATTGCAAGATGCATGTTTAAACATGGCATTTGTTTCACAAATCAAACCTTCCAAAGTTGGTGAAGTACTAAAAGATGATCAGTGGATACTTGCAATGCAAGAAGAGCTTAACCAATTCGAAAGAAACGAAGTATGGGAACTTGTTCCTAATCCAGGTGACAAACACATCATTGGCACCAAATGGGTATTTAAAAATAAACTTGACGAAAATGGTATAGTTGTCCGCAACAAAGCAAGACTTGTCGCCCAAGGATACAATCAGGAAGAAGGAATCGATTTTGATGAAACATTTGCTCCTGTCGCAAGGTTAGAAGCAATACGGTTACTACTTGCCTATGCCTGCTCTATGAATTTTGAATTATTTCAGATGGATGTGAAAAGCGCATTTTTAAATGGATACATCAATGAAGAAGTATATGTCAAGCAACCACCCGGCTTTGAAGACTTCAAGAATCCTACACATGTTTTCAAACTAAGGAAAGCTCTCTATGGTCTAAAACAAGCACCAAGAGCTTGGTACGACAGATTGAGTGCCTTCCTGTGTGAAAGAGGTTTTGAAAAGGGAAAAGTTGACAAGACATTATTTATTAAACGAAATAATGGTCACACCTTGTTGGTCCAAATTTATGTTGACGATATCATATTCGGTTCAACAAATAATGCAATATGTGAAGAATTCTCATTGATGATGCAAGGCGAATTTGAAATGTCCATGATGGGAAAATTAAACTATTTTCTTGGTCTTCACATCAAACAACTCAAGCATGGCATCTTTATCAATCAAGCAAAATATTGCAAAGAACTGCTAAAAAGATTTGACATGGAAAAATGCAAGGAGAGTGCAACTCCCATGGGCTCCGGAACATATGTTGATAAAGATGAAACTGGTGCATCTGTAGATATTTCAAAATATCGAGGTATGATTGGCTCTTTATTATATCTAACGGCCAGTCGGCCAGATATCATGTTTAGTGTTTGTCTATGTGCAAGATTTCAAGCAGATCCGAAAGAATCACATCTTGTAGCAGTCAAACGAATCATGAAATACTTAAAAGGCACCATCAATGTTGGACTATGGTATCCTAAAGGTAGCATCTGTAGCCTCGTTGGATATTCAGATTCAGATTATGCAGGATGTAAAACAGACCGTAAAAGCACAAGCGGACCTTGTCATGTACTGGGCAATGCACTCGTGTCTTGGTCATGTAAAAAGCAAGCGTGTGTCGCACTCAGTACTGCTGAAGCCGAGTACATAGCGGCAGGAAGTTGTTGCGCACAAATCCTATGGCTCAAGCAACAACTATGTGATTATGGAATTGATCTTGGATGCATTCCGCTACGATGCGACAACACTAGTGCAATCAATATTTCAAAGAATCCAATCATGCATTCTCGGACCAAACACATTGATATACGACATCACTTTCTGCGTGATCATGTGCTTAAAGGCAATGTTGAAATAACCTTTGTGGATACACATAACCAACTTGCGGACATCTTCACTAAACCACTTCCTAAAGACTCCTTTTTCAAAATACGACGCGAACTCGGCATCTTAAGTGAAAGCGATCTTTAAACGTCAGGTAAACTGCTATCATCAGGGCAAAGGTATGGCTTAACTCTTGTCTTCACATGCTTTCATGCTATTTTAATTTAGTTGACTATTTGAATAAAAATGTTCTCAATATGTTCAATACTTGTTTTCACATCTTAGAATTTAGTTGACTATGCTTACATGTCATTTATGTGATTATATGACGTTTGTATGATGATCTGCCAAATAAAATTATGACTGTTTTCAAAAACTGGAACTCGTAGCCGAATACAATCAGATTGTATTCGAATACAGATAATTCTGGAAATCTGTATTCGATTACCAATTTCCTGTATTTGACTACAGGTTAAAAAATTTCTGTCATATATAAAGTTGTAGAGTCAGTATTCGATTACAACTTCATCCCTACCCTCGAGCTTGTTCTTCTTCTCTGCGCATCAGTCTTCATCAGAACTGGTTCGCCCCTTCACATTTGACTTTCCAAACATTGTTTCCTTCAATTATTTGCTGCGAAATCCATCTCTTAAGTTCCTCAGATTCACGAAATTTCAAAACCCTAAACCCCCATATTCAAATTCGCGACCTCCAGAACCCTAAAACCCAAATCCTGCTTCGCGATTTCCACATCTTCCATCTCAGCTTCGCGAATCACTTGGTTCTGTCATCAGTGGTCAAGGTTTCAAATCTTCTTTTCGAACTACATCGCAGTTTCGAAGTCGCATCCTACAACCTTCAACAAAATGTCAAACCTCTCCACCTCTGTTGAAAACGCACGCAAGCGTGGACCTCGCACCAAGCATGCAAGCTTAGGTCCTTCCAAGCGTCGCTCGAAGAGCATCAGCGTCACTGACTTATCTCGTCTTCTGCATTCTCCTGAGG
Organism: Cicer chorassanicum; assembly: GCA_037974735.1. NCBI lineage: Eukaryota > Viridiplantae > Streptophyta > Magnoliopsida > Fabales > Fabaceae > Cicer > Cicer chorassanicum. The sequence goes on from JBBPBP010000004.1 coordinate 36,123,607, forward strand.
AAATTACCCGGTTTCGCACACTGTACTCCGACAAAAGGCTCATCATTCCAAAGATCGGTACTTTAGATTCTTTCTCTGCCTTTAAATTTCCGGATTTACTTAGGGCTCAACAAGTTGAGGACTTTATTGCTTACAAAGGTCCGATTTATCCTGATTTGGTTCGAGTCTTTTATTGCAATCTTCATCGGGATGGCAAAATGTTAATTTCCCGTGTCAAGGGAATCACTATTGAGCTTGATTCTCATACTATTGGTACCATTTTGCAAATACCTGATGCCGGCCAGAAACTCAGTCCAACTAATCTGTGCAAATGGCATAATATCTCGAAACATGATGCTTATGCGGCTCTGTGTCGCTTTGATAAACTGACCATAGAACGTAAGCAACTTCAGGCTAGCTCCACGTTTGCGAGACAGCGCTTTAGTGTTGGAAACCTCACTGTCGACTTCCGATTGCTTCACTATTTCTTGAGTTACATTTTGGTACCTAAGGCCGGTAACTACTCTCAACTCTCTGAATTTGAACTTCAGATTCTTTACTTCATGAATGAAGGACTTTCTCTTAACTGGGCATACTTCGTTAAGTCCGTCATGTTTGTATCCCGTGAAGCTGCTGGATTGCCCTATGCTAGAGAAGTTTCTCGCATCCTTGAACATTTTGGGGTAGATTTTTCTGAGGAGGTTGTATATACCGTCACTAAGGATAATCTGCTCGACTTGAGTGTTCTTCCTAGCATGAAAATAGTTTGGAGTGAATCACTGCAAAAATACATCCATCAGAGTGATATCAGTCAGGCCTCTACTAGTGCTCCTCCGGATGATGCTGCTGACGATCCTGCATCTGATGATGATCAAGTTACTAATCGCATGATTATGGAACGGCTTGACTCTCTTCAGACTAGCTTCTCAGGATTTACCACCTCGGTCGATGCTCGCTTTCAGGCTCTCGAATCCACTATCGCTACTAATCACGACAGCTTAGTCCACGAGATGTGTATCATCGCTGACAAACTTGATCACTTCCATCTACCACCGGATCGTCGCTGAGATTATACTTAGTTTCCTAGGTTTAGTTCGTTTTCATGTGTTACTAGGATTGACCTTCCTAATGTTTTGTTTACGATGTAATCGTTGTTTCCGTATCTGTTGTATGACTTTTTGACTTTTATGACCTTATGTTTTTATGACTTCCTGGATCCATGACTCTTATGATTATATCTGCTTATGTGCTTCCAATTTGATCTGTCTTCCATTATGATATGTTGCATCTATTTCTACTATTGGAATTCTTCTTTTTGATCATGTCAAAAGGGGGAGACATTTTTGTGTATTTTGTTTCTTGTTGTTGTATGTTCAAATTTAAATGTAGGTACACAACACACATATTCCCTCCTCCTTTGACACAGATGTTTGCATCTATTACGGGGCGTATACTACGCCTACATTACGGGGGAGTCGTCAACAACAACAGCTGGTTTTGTCATAATCAAAAAGGGGGAGAATGTAAAAATACGTTTTTGATTATACACAAAGACCAATGGTGACACAACAACAAAAAGAAGAATCCCTCAAACATCCCTTGATGAAATAAATAGATTATATAAAGGTAAAATAATTCAAGTCATAATTCAAATACATGAGAACCTAAATTACTTTGCATATGCATTAACACTATTTTTCTAAGTCCCCAATAATATTTTCAAAATGATAGAATCTTTATTTTTGACTAAAACTCATGTTGTAATCGAATACAACTAATGTGTATTTGAATACAGATAAAAATGGCTAAGTCAGAGAGTTGGTCATCTCATCTGTATTCGACTACACAGTGAAATTTGAAAAATTTTCAACGTTACAACAAGTTGTATTCGAATACAGAAATCTTGTATTCGAATACAGATAAGAAAAATGGCTAAGTCAGAGAGTTGGCCATCTCATCTGTATTCGACTACACAGTGGAAATTTTGAATGATTTTTGAACGTTGCAGCAGTCGTATTCGAATACACAAATCCTGTAGTCGAATACAAGACAAAAACATGGCTAAGTCAGAGAGTTGGCCATCTCATCTGTATTCGACTACATAGTGATATGTTTGAAAATTTTTAACGTTGCAACAAGCTGTATTCGAATACAGATATATGGTAGTCGAATACAACAGCAACCAATGCAATTTTTCAGCTTTGAATTCAATTTAAAACATTGCAATTCATTCTCAAACCTCTTGGATAAAAGGCCACGAATTTAAAGAGTTGTTTGAGGACTATAAATAGGTCATAACTTCATTTTCAAATTACTGATTCAATTTTACAATTTCAAAGACTTTGAACAAAATTTTCTAAATTCTTCTAAGTCTTTTTCAGAAATTCAAGTACTTGCATATCATTGTCATATCCTTAAGGTTCTCAAAAGTACTTGAATAGATCTTGAATTATTCTACCTTCATTCTATTCCTATATTCTTATCAATAACAACAAAGTGTTTGTAAAAGAAAGTTGTACTTTCTTTGAAGTGCTGTATTTAAGATAGTAGTGTTCTATCTTTGGAAATTTGTTAGAAGATTGTAGCCAAGGTCCCAGGGTGAGGACTTGTACATATTCTGATAGATAGTGAAGAAAATCTCTTGTGGTGTGCAAGAGGACTGGACGTACCCTTGGTGATTAGGGGAACCAGGATAAATCTTTTGGTGTTCTTTACATTACTGCCATTTACATTATTGTTCACTATCCATAAGCGCAAAAATCAATCACGATAATTTTAAAAACGATCAAAATAACCAAACACCTAATTCACCCCCCCCCTCTTAGGTGCACATCTGATCTTACAAAAAGATTCCCCATTTATAATGCTCATTTAACACTAATGATTTTCAAATTCAATACAAAGCATACTCAACACATATAATTCCTCAAATCATAGGAAATTCAATCACCATATACACCAATCTCATTAATTCATTTCACACCAAATCAAAATCCACACATAAATTGTATTTATTCAAAACCCCACATCATCAAACATAAAGCAAATCTCCACATTTATAATATTACCCATAAACACATCAATCACACCAAGCAAAAATCACCACCACCCACACCTCAAAACTCATTAAACTCAATTTCACCATTTCAATCATAAAATACATTAAATTCGTGTCCCACAACATTACACCTTAAACCCATCAAATTTATTTTCCAAAATTTTTCAACCTTAACACACCAAATCAAAACTCCACTTTTAATGAGTTTTGAGGTGACTACCACCACCCACACCAAATCAAAACTCCATTTTTCAACCGTGGAAACCGTGTTGGTGGTTATCAAAACCGCCAATTTTTCCACATTTTTTTGTCGTCTTGCACAATTTTTTATCAATGTTCTTTGATTAGGTGAGAATGCCACCCAAGACTAGGAATCCTACTACAAGGGAAATTGTTGATGATTCAATTTCCCAAGCCCAAGGCGCTCGTCAACAAGGTCGTGCTCGAAATAGGCATAGAGCTAATGTTGGCGGACGTGGCTTAGATGCCAATGTTGAGGTACCTAGAAGGAGGCGCGAAAATCCAGCCATTGAAGAGTTTGCTGCTGGTCTGCAGGGATTACAACAGGTTGTGCAACAACTTGTTGGGGTTGTCGTCGGACAACAACAGGAGGGTGATCAAAGACATGAAAATCCCAATGGTCAACAAGAGGTTAGACAAGTTGAGCATCAAACGACTGGAGCAACAAGGGGTATTGAAGTTACTTTACCAGACTTCATGAAGCTTAAACCCCCTACTTTTTCTAGGTCTAGTGCGACTGAGGACCCACAATAATTCATTGATAGTCTAGAGCGGCTTTGGAGAGCATTGGGTTGTTCTAAGGTAAGAGCAGTGGAATTGACATCCTTTCAGCTAATAGGTGTGGCCCGAGATTGGTTTGATATAGTGTCACGTGCTATACAAGTGAGGTCACCTCCGTTAGCATGGAGAGAGTTCTCTTAGTTGTTTATGGCTCGTTTTCTTCCGGAGAGTGTTAGAGATGGATTAGCTCATGAGTTTGATCGATTGGAGCAAATAGAGGGTATGACAGTTTTAGAGTACAGTGCTCGGTTTACACAGCTCTCTAGATACGCTCCTTACCCTATCACTGAGAAAATGCGTGTCAAAAGGTTCATCAGAGGATTGAGGGATTACTTATTTAGATATGTGGTTGGGTCGAATTGTTCTACTTTTGCTGAGGTTTTGAGTTTAGTACTTCAGATTGAGCAACGACAGAAGGAAAAAGGAGGTAATAGACAAGATTCACGGAAGAAACAAAGGGTTGAAGGATCCTACAACAACTATCCGAATCGCGGTGGTGGATCTATGTTTGGTTATCAGGGGCAACAAAGACTCATGTCTCAAATAGGCGGTCATAGTGGGCAATCTTATGGGACAGTGCAGAGCTGTAGATCAGATTTTAGGGCAGCATCACAATCCACTTTCCCTTAGAGACATTCCGGTGTTTCAGCTACACGGTGTTCTGTTTGTGGTAGGTTTCACTTTGGAAATTGTTCTAGAGATGGTAAGGTGTGCTATCAATGTGGCCTAGTAGGTTACATCAGAAGGGATTGTCCTGTAGACACGACACGTCCATCCTCTAGTTATGCATCGGCCCCAACAACTTTGGCATCTTCTCAAACTCATTCTACATTTGTGCGACAAAGTGGAAATTCTTATGCTAGTGGTTCAGGAACATCTCAGCAGAGAGGTAGAGGATTTGGTGGTAGAGGTCACATACCAGCAAGAAGAGGTTAGGCTCGAATGTTTGCTTTGACTCGTTAGGATGCTCAGACATCCAATGCAGTAGTTACAAGTATACTTTCTATTTGTTCGAGAGATGCTCATGTTTTGTTTGATCCTCGTGGTTTGCTACTCGACTTGGTAAATGTTCATCTTCTTTAGAAGAGGCTTTAGTTGTAGTTACACCTGTTGGAGGAAATTTGATTGTTAAGTCGGTGTATCGTCCTTGTGATATAACTATTGAGGGCAAGGTGTTGCCAATAGATTTAGTAGTTATTGACTTGGTAGATTTTGATGTGATTTTCGGTATGGATTGGTTGGCTTTGCACCATGCCACTTTGGATTGTCATAACAAAGTGGTGAAATTTGAGATACCGGGGCAATCAGTATTCTCGTTTCAAGGAGAACGTTGTTGGGTACCACATAACCAAATCTCAGCCTTGAGAGCTAGCAAGTTAATGAGAAGAGGTTGTCAAGTGTACTTAGCCTTGGTAAGGGATACACAAGTGGCTGAGGAGGAGTTGGAAAAAAATTCCAATAGCATGTGAGTTTCCAGATGTTTTTCCTGAAGAACTTGATAAGGAGATTGAGTTCTCTATAGACTTGATTCCAAACACTCATCCTATATCCATACCTCCGTATCGTATGGCCCCAGCAGAACTTAAGGAGTTAAAGGAGCAACTTCAAGATCTTCTTGACAAGGGTTTTATTCGCCTAAGTTCTTCTCCTTGGGGAGCACCAGTTTTATTGGTAAAGAAGAAAGATGGAACCATGCGGTTATGTGTGGACTATAGGTAGTTGAATAAAGTAACCATAAAGAATAAATACCCTTTGCCACACATTGATGAATTGTTTGACCAACTTCAAGGAGCTCAATGTTTTTCTAAGATTGATTTGCGGTCAGGGTATCACCAGTTGAAGATTAAGAAGGATGATATAGCGAAGACAGCTTTCCGCACGCGTTATGGACATTATGAATTCCTGGTTATGTCCTTTGGGCTTACTAATGCCCCGGCAGCTTTTATGGATTTGATGAATTGCGTTTTTAAATCATTCTTGGATCAATTCGTGATTGTGTTTATTGATGATATCCTTGTTTATTCCAAGAGTAAAGAAGAACACGAGCAACATTTAAGATTGGTTTTGCAAACTTTACGAGATAAACAATTAGTGTTGATCCAAGTAAGGTGGAAGCAGTGCCGAATTGGCCCAGACCTACCACAGTAAAGGAGATTCAGAGTTTTCTTGGTTTAGCTGGTTATTATCGATGTTTTGTGAAGAATTTCTCAAAAATTGCATCTTCGTTGACTAGGTTGACCCAGAAGGGAGTTGAGTTCGAATGGACTGATGCATGTGATGTGACACCTTAAACCCCAAAAGAACATTTATAATAATTTATAGTAAATCATTTGAACAACACTCGCAGCGGATAAAGAAAATTTGCTCAAGAAAATAAAAACTTTTATATCTAATTTAGGATATTATGTTTCTCTAAATACACATGTAACAATTCAACTTTGTTCCTCAATTAAAACAGTGCAATTTCAATGAGCTTGATTTAAGTATAATTACTTGATTTAATTCTAAAAACTTTTATAAGGTTTTCATACAAAAAGTCTTTTCAAATTAAATAAGTAAAATACAAATTACAACCCTTATTCCCGGTATCACCTATCAGAGCGGGGTTCCTTCCAACTTGAACTTCAAGACTCATTAACCTGTAATAACTGCGATTTCGCAAACGCAGGGCCAAGCCAATCAAACACAAACAACGAAGGAGGTGAGTTTTGAAATCATGTTAATAGTATAATATAAGTAAGAAGAACACGCATTTGATCATAAATAAACCGTATCATTAAACAAACATTATTCAAGGAATAAAATAACATAATAAAGTCAAAGTCAAAATCTAGGAAAATCAATACATTTCACTATAATCAAATCGTCTAAGAGAAATTATAATCACGTGCGATACACATTAATCACAACAAAACAATCACGAGAAAATGCAATGCTATGCATGAGCTTAGACTCTACTTCACAATGTGGTACCATTCTAACTCTGAAGTACTTGGTTAGGAGGCCATGATACTATGCCACCATCCCGGTGGACGGACAATTCAAATTGGCCCTGTCCTCATAGATCCCCTCAACTCAACCCGAGACACATATACGCGACAGTCGAGGTAAACGTGTGTTGCATGGTAGCTCTCGACATTTGGAGTGCTACCTCCAAGTCACCTAGGAATTCCCCACCCGAATACCTCCAAGGTCTAACAATCTTGCCTTAAGGCTCAACAGTAGACCGCCACGATCAGGCTCAATTCAGTTGTACTTCCCCGAAATCGCTAGGCTTGTCAGGCCCTACCTATATGATGACAAAATAATCTCCATTTCGCAAATTCTCAATATTTATTTTCTCCCCTCGTTGGCCTATGATATTCCATTAAGACCGTCATCTCAAACACAAATTGGAATCAAAATTATTTCATTAGGGGTTACTTCAATATTTTCATCACAAATTCATAACATTACTATTATAAATCACATATCATCATCATTATATAACTCATCACAAATTTATGAAATCACAATTATTATTCATACATCATCATCATCACATAAAATTATCACAATGCACACATCTTTTATTATCACATCACATAAACTCATCTAATCCAACATATGCACCAAATTCATTCGACATCCAATATCACAACAATATCAAATATCACACATTTAACAAAAATAAATCAAATATCACAATAATATCAAATAACACACATTCAATGGAATTAAATCAATCAACACCTTATAAATATTTCTATTCCACATTTTAATCTCACAATTCCCATATTTGCACATTAATTAATTTATCACTCAAAGGGCTATTGCCGTACGTAGCAAGCCCCGGATGAATCGTTGGGAAATACGGTTTTCCCGTTCATCTCACAATATATTACCCTCATGAATTCAAACGCTCTTTCACCCCTTACCTTATTTCGATGCTTTCATACATGAATACGATTCCATGAGCAAACCGCCTTTGTTCATTGACTCTTTGTCCTTCAATCGATCTAACTCCACAATTTATGGGTAAACGTTAAAAATAAATTATGAAAAACTACTCTAAAAACTAAATTCGAAATTCGGTCAAGAAAAATTACCATAAATTAAAAAATCAATCAGTGGATAATATAGCCACTTTTTGCACGGTCGTTTTGGCGTTGGTTTCACTCAAATCGGAGTTACGGTGAAGAAGAACGATACAAAATAAGGAATTTTATAAACGGAGAAGTCGGGTATTTTAGAGAGAAATTGGGATGGTTAAAAATCTGAGGAACTATGTTTATTTGACTAGCTAAATGAATAAAACAACATACTGAAATTTGGACGAGAACGGAGAAAATTTTCTGAAACAATTATCGATCACCGGTATCAATTTTCTTCTATTTTTCCTCCAATTCCTCCTTGGAAGCTGGTGTCTGCCGTGCCATACCTTTCTCTTCCTCTATTTTTTTTTTCTTTAATTAGGTTTTACTTTGGCTTAACCCATGAAATACATTTTACTCTTTTTATTATTATTATTATTATTATTATTATTATTATTATTATTATTATTTTTGTTATTATTATTATTATTATTATTATTATTTTTAATAAAACCAA
>JBBPBP010000004.1:36132174-36153540 GCA_037974735.1 Cicer chorassanicum
TTTTTACGCATTTTTTTTAACACAATTTAATTACTAATATTTCAAAACTACTATTTTATAAAATAAAATAATTAATCTTTTAAAATACATTAGTAACCAAAACTCTTATATTCAAAATTATCACTATAATAATACTTATTTTTCAAAACACTCAAATTAAAATGTTACCATCATTTGAGAATTGTCGAAATTATAAAATAAATAAATATAATATCAAAATTTTATATTAATTACTAAATCATAACAAATATATATAAAATCACCATGTCATAACAAGTATATAAAAATAAAGGAAATCAAACACACTATCACTACTATTCTGAGATAATTATTTATATAATAAATAACTAAAAATAGAAAATAGTTATAAATAATTGAAATATAACTACGTGCATACTTAATATTAGTCAAACGCACAAAAAAATATTACATTAATTTGGTACAAGTATATACACGTAAAATCTTCTAAAATCTTATTCTTTAAAATATTACACTAAAATACTATTTAGAAAAATATATAAAATATACCATTTGTTATTTAGATTACTCCTGTAGTCCAACAATATGTATAATAATAGCACATCATCTAAAGCATCCATATAACGAAAACTAATCACGAAATTTATCACATGTATTCTAAAATAATTTTAACACCAAATTAATTATTTACTATCATATTTCATTATTAAAATAGTTTATTATAAAATTTGGGGTGTTACATGTGAGGAAAGCTTTCAAAAATTGAAGGAGTACTTGACGTCAGCACCTATTTTGGCATTACCCATAGGTGGTGAAAGCTATGCAGTTTATTGTGATGCTTCTAGAGTTGGTCTCGGCTGTGTACTTATGCAACAAGGTAAGGTTATTGCTTATGCATCTAGACAACTCAAGAGGCACAAGAAAAACTATCCTACACATGATCTGGAAATGGCCGCAGTAACTTTCGCTCTTAAGATTTGCAGGCACTATCTATATGGTGAAACTTGTGAGATTTATACTGATCACAGAAGTCTTAAATATATCTTTCAACAGCGAGATTTAAATTTAAGACAGAGAAGATGGATGGAACTCTTGAAAGATTATGATTGCACAATCTTATACCACCCAGGAAAGGCAAATGTTGTTGCAGATGCTTTGAGTAGGAAATCCATGGGTAGTCTCGCTCATATAGCAGAAGTAAAGAGGCCAATAGTTAGAGAATTTCAAGAAATTGTTGACAGTGGAATTCAATTTGAACTTGATCATTCGAGGCTATTTTTAGCCCATGTACAAATTCGTCCAACCATAGTTGATGATATCAAAGAAGCTCAAAGTCAAGACCCATACTTGGTGAATATGGTAAACAATGTTCATATTAAAATACAAACCATCATTAAAATACAAATGAATCAATATAATTATACTTATTATACAAAATACTCATATTAAAATACTACCATCATTAGAGAATAGTCAAAATCACAAAATAAATAAATATAACATTACTACTTTATATTAATTACTAAATCATAATAAATATATATAAAATCACAATGCCACAACAAGTATTTAAAAATAAAGGAAATCAAACACAATATTATTACTATCCCAAGATAGTTGTTTATAAAATAAATAACTAAAATAGGAGATACTTAGAATTAATTAAAATATAAATATGTGCACATTTAACATTAGTCAAACATACAAGGAAATATCGCATTAATTACAAACGTACATAAACACGAAAAATCTTCTAAAATCTTATTTTTATTTTTATTTTTTTAAAATATTACACTAAAATACTATTTAGAAAAATATATAAAGTTTAATATTTGTTATTTAGATTACTCGTGTAGTCCAATATGTATAATAGTAGCACGTCATCTAAAGCACCCATATAACGAAAGCGAATCACGAAATTTATCACATATATTCTAAAATAATTTTAACACCAAATTAATTATTTAAAATCATATTTCATTATTAAAATAGTTTATTATAAAATTTGGGGTGTTACAATAGGTCTCCCATAGGATGGTTTGAAGTTGGTGAAGCCAAACTAGTCGGTCCAGAGTTGATTCAAGATGCCATTGAAAAGGTTAAATTGATTCGGGATCGCTTAGTGACAGCTCAAAGTAGACAAAAATCTTATTATGATAAGAGACGTTGTCCCTTGCAGTTTGCAGTGGGAGAACATGTATTCCTATGAGTTTCACCAATGAAAGGAGTTTTGCGGTTTGGTAAAAAGGGAAAACTAAGTCCAAGGTTCATTGGACCATTTGAAATTTTAGAGAGAGTCAAACCGGTAGCGTATCGCTTGGCATTTCCACCGGATCTCTCGGGAGTTCATCCGGTCTTTCATATTTTGATGCTTCGGAAGTATCTTCATGATCCTTCTCATGTGATTAATCATGAAGACGTGCAGTTAGATGAGAGTCTATCATATGTTGAACATCCGGTAGCTATATTAGATCGTCAAGTGAGACGTTTACGCTCAAAGGATATCGTTTCAGTAAAAGTTCTTTGGCGTGGTCCATCCGGTGAAGAAACTACGTGGGAACCCGAGGAAGTCATCCATGCAAAGTACCCACACTTATGTTGAAACTCAAGGTCAGTAGTATATAATAAATGAAAAGTCAAATAAATTCGAGGACGAATTTTTATAAGGGGAGGAGATTGAAACGCCCCCGTTCTTTTTTTAAAAAAATAAATAAATAATAATTCAATAATAATATTAATATTATTAAATTATTAAAACCCACACCAGCCCCACTTTCTCTTTCTTTTTTCCCATCTCACTTTTTCCTCCTTCTTCTTCTCCTCTTTCTGCTCTCCCTCTCGGCCAAGCCCCTCCCCCATTTTTTTTGGCTTTTTTTTCTCTTCTTTCCTTCTCCTTGCTTCTTCTCTCCACAATACTTAAACCCTTAACCCTTAGAAGGAATTTAATATCCCCAAGAGTATAATTTCTCATACTCCTACAATTTCACTTGGTTAGGATTTTGGGTTAGGGTTTGTGCTCTAAGGAAGGAAAAGAGTACCCATCTCTTGATAGTTGTTTATTGAGACTCTTTGAGGTAAATACACAACCCTTATGCTATTAATAAATCTCTAGGAAATGTAGTTTTGCTTAAAAATATTACTTTTGTGCTTAGAGTAGATTTAATGAATTTTTATGGTTTCTTATAGTTAGCTTAACTTTAGAATAATTCTTCTAAAGTCTTGAGAATATTTTTGATACTCAGATTTGTCAGCTGAGGACCTGCCGGGTACTTTAGGAGTTGATGGATAACAAACTTAGGGGTTTCTCCATAGTAGTGAGTTGACGACGGTCATCGTCATTTATTTTTATAATGCTATAATTATTTTTTTACTCGTTTTCTATGTTAAAGTGTTTATTTAAAAAATTTAGGGAACACAACCTTTGAAATTTATCTTGATTTCGTCATTTATTTATTTTAGTTATATAATATGATAATTGTTTGATTATTTATGAGTTATAAAGTATTTAAATATTGAATTATTATGTGATTGAATATGTTTTCCGTGAATTACGATGAAATGATTTTTAAGCTTGATCTGAACGGCTAAACTATAAATTTAATAATTTTATTATGTGTATACCATAATCGTCTCAAGGTTGTAAAATAGTTATTCGTGCCTTTTTGTGTTTTCCTTCTAGTTGATGGTGATTGTTGTCTCCTCACTAAGTCTTTGTGACTTACTCCTTCATGTTGTTTATTTTTTTTTCAGATTCACAGGCAGCTGAGTAGCAAGCTGATAGTAGGCTCAAGTCTCGGTCGTATTTTGTTTTGGTAGGCCTCTTTGATCGAGGACCATTTTTTTGTAAAGTCTGTTGAGTCATATGTATTTTGCAGCTATTGGAGTTTAGCTAGTCTTTTGAGAAATGTTTTAAACAATTAGGTTATGGTATTTGAGTTTGGCTGAATTTGAAGTTTAAACAGGGATTTGTAAATTTGGAAATGTTGAAGTTAAAAAGGTTACTCTGTCGAAATTTCGTGAAAAATTATATATATATGTTTTCTTTGAAATGATTATTCAGAACTATTTATTTGGTAAACTGATAAATCAGTAAGTAGGCTTGCCAGGCTAGCAGTATAGCTTGTGTGTCGGTCACGGCGTTGAGTTTCGGGTCGTGACACAAATCTCCACTTTTCTTCAACTTTGGAGCTTCATCTCGTGAGGTGACAGAAGGGAAAGTTACTCACCTCCACGCTACGGGGCTACTGAGACAAATTTGGAAGCGTCGTGCGAAGCGAAGTTTTACTGGAATTTAATCACAGTGCCGTAATCGGCCGTTAAAGCTACAACGAAGGTAAGGGCTCCTTCCAAATTTTTAGCTTGCATATAGGACTCTATATGTGTATTTGTGGAGTTTGATTTTGATGGGGTTTATTTGTGAATTTGGGGGTTTATGTTTAACAATTCGGAGTTTTGATTTGTAGTGTTACGGTTGAAAAATTTTGGAAAATAAATTTGATGGGTTTAAGATGTAATGTTGTGGGACATGAATTTAATGTATTTTATGAGTGAAATGGTGAAATTGAATTTAATGAGTTTTGAGGTGTGGGTGGTGGTGATTTTTGCTTGGTGTGATTGATGTATTTATGGGTAATATTATAAATGTGGAGATTTGCTTTATGTTTGATGATGTGGGGTTTTGAATAAATACAATTTATATGTGGATTTTGATTTGGCGTGAAATGAATTAATGAGATTGGTGTATATGGTGATTGAATTTCCTGTGATTTGAGGAATTATATGTCTTGAGTATGCTCTATATTGAATTTGAAAATCATTAGTGTTAAATGAGCATTAAAAATGGGGAATCTTTTAATTGTTGCGTTTACTTAATGATTGTGGTGTCGACAGTCAAAGTATGCTCATGCAGTTCATAGTACATGGTGATTGGATGGGCCATGGTGATAGTGGTCACCGGATGGGCCACGAGATAATGCCATGTGAATTGTTGGTTCATCTTATCCTTACAGGGATTATTGCGTCGCGCTGATTGGTGAAAAATCGCACATTAGTAAATCGTGCAGGTGGCACCTAGGTAATTAGTACTATCTCGTGATAGGCATTACAATTATGTGACACCCTAAACCCCAAAATAACATTTATAATAATTTATACTAAATTATTTGAAGAAAACTCGCGGCGGATGAAGAAAATCTGTTCAAGAAAATAAAAGTTTTTATATCTATTTTAGGATATCACGTTTCTTTAAAATACACATGTAACAATTCAACTTTGTTCCTCAATTAAAATTCAATGAACTTGATTTAACTAGAATTTCTTGATTTAATTCCCAAGACTTACTGGTACTAAGGTTTTCATATAAAAAGTCATTTATAATTACATAAGTAAAATACACATTACAACCCTTAATTCCCGGTATCACCTATCAGAGCGGGGTTTCTCCCAAACTTGAACTTAAAGACTCATTAACCTGTAATAACTGCGATTTCGCAAACGCAGGGCCAAGCCAGTCAAACACAAACAACGAAGGAGGTGAGTTTTGAAATCATGTTGATAGTATAATATAAGTAAGAAAAACACGCAATTAATCATCAATAAACCATATCATTACACAAACATTATTCAAAGAACAACATCACATTATATAGTCAGAATCAAGGAAAATTAATACAGTTCACTATAACATCAAATCATCGCAGAAATTATAATCGCACACGATACATATTAATCACAACAAAACAATCACAATAAAATGCAATGCTATGCATGAGCTTAGACTCTACTTCACAATGTGGTACCATTCTAACTCTGAAGTACTTGGTTAAGAGGCCATGATACTATGCCACCATTCCGGTGGACGGACAATTCAAATTGGCCCTGTCCTCATAGGTCCCCTCAACTCAACCCGAGACACATATACGCGACAGTCGAGGTAAACGTGTGTTGCATGGTAGCTCCCGACATTTGGAGTGCTACCTCCAAGTCACCTAGGAATTCCCCACCCGAATACCTCCAAGGTCTAACAATCTTGCCTTAAGGCTCAACAGTAGACCGCCACGATCAGGCTCAATTCAGTTGTACTTCCCCGAAATCGCTAGGCTTGTCAGGCCCTACCTATATGATGACAAAATAATCTCCACTTCACAAATTCCCAATATTTATTTTCTCCCCTCGTTGGCCTAGGATATTCCATTAAGACCGTAATATCAAACACAAATTGGAATCAAAATTATTTCATCAGGGGTTACTTCAATATTTTCATCACAAATTCATAACATCACTATTATAAATCACATATCATCATCATTACATAACTCATCACAAATTTATGAAATCACAATTATTATTCATACATCATCATCATCACATAAAATTATCACAATGCACACATCTTTTATTATCACATCACATAAACTCATCTAATCCAACATATGCACCAAATTCAATCGACATCCAATATCACACATTTAATAAAAATAAATCAAATATGACAATAATATCAAATAACACACATTCAATGGAATTAAATCAATCAACACCTTATAAATATTTCTATTCCACATTTTAATCTCACAATTCCCATATTTGCACATTAATTAATTTATCACTCAAAGGGCTACTGCCATACGTAGCAAGCCCCGGATGAATCGTTGGGGAAATACGGTTTTCCCGTTCATCTTCCAATATATTACACTCATGAATTCAAACGCTCTCTCACCCCTTACCTTATTTCGACGCTTTTACACACAAATAAGATTCCACGAGCAAACAGCCTTTGTTCTTTGACTCTTTATCCTTCAATCGATCTAACTCAACAATTTATGGGTAAACGTCAAAAATAAATTATGAGAAACTACTCTAAAAACTAAATTCGAAATTCGGTCAAGGAAAATTACCATAAATCAGAAAACCAATGAGTGGATAATATAACCACTTTTCACACGATCGTTTTGGTGTTGGTTTCACTCAAATCGGACTTACGGTGAAGAAGAACGGTGCAAAATAAGGAATTTTATAAACGGAGAAATCAGGTATTTTAGAGAGAAATTGGGATGGTTAAAAATCTGAGGAAGTATGTTTATTTGACTACCTAAATGAATAAAATAACATACTGAAATTTGGACGAGAACGGAGAAATTTTTTTGGAACAGTAATCGTTCATCGGTATCAATTTTTTCTTCCTATTATGTGAAGGTGCGGCTGCTTCTTTCAATTTGGTCTACTGTAGCGTATGTTAGGGTATATTTGATTTTTTTTTTTTTAACATATTAGTTATTGTTATCCTAACTTATTGGACTCTATTTTATTTTATTTTTTTCACAAAACCCACCTAATTACATACTTATTTAAATTTATTTATTTTCCACTAAAATAATATATTTCAAAATATCAAATTAAAAGATTATTATATTATGAGAATAGTTAAAATAATAATAAAAAAATATAACATCAATATATTATATAAGCCACTAAATCAATTAAATATGTATAAAATAGGCACAACTTGACAAGCACACATATAAAGAAATTAAGCGCAATATTATTAATATTTCAAAACAAATATTTTATAAAATAAAGTAATTAATAAATACATTAATAATTAAGATTCTCATATTCAAGTAAATCACTATAATTATCCTTTTTTTTCTTTTCAAATACTCATATTAAAATACTATCATCATTAGAGAGTATTTGAAATTATAAAATAAATAAATATAACATCAACACTTTATATTAGTTACTAAATCATAATAAATATATATAAAATCACAATGTCATAACAAGTATATAAAAATAAAGGAAATTAAACACAATAGTATTATTATCTCAATATAACTATTCAGAAAAATAAATAACTAAAAATAGAAATAGTTATAAATAATCGAAATATAATTACGTGCCCAAATAACATAATTCGAACATCTAAGAAGATTTCACATTAATTACGCACGCATACACGTAAAATCTCATAAAATCTTTTTTATATATATATATATATACCATAAAATACTATTATTTTTAGGAAACTATAAGAAAATTATAATGTTTATTATTTATATCACTCATTTAGTCAAATAAGTACATATTAACACATAATAGAAAACATACATATAAATAAAATTAATCATAAAACTAATTAACATATATCTAAAATAAGTTTAACACCAAATTATTTATCTAAATAATATGTAATTAATAAAATAGTTTATTATAAAATTCGGGGTGTTACAATTCTCCCCTCGTAAAAGAAATTTCGTCCTCGAAATTTGTGGTGAGTGAACTAGTATCTAACTTACCACCCTCAAGATTCAAACTTAGTCTATAAGCGTTTTTAAGGCACTCACTAGTCATTCAAGCACAATATGTCAAAACCAATTAACTTAGCATGATAGGCTAACATGACACTATAAATCAATTAAACACATATCACATTTTTCACTCAATAATGAAAGAAAATATCATAGAGTTACTCACTATAATTTACATATAACACAAACATATAGATTTAGTTAATAATAACTTAGTTCATTTGGGTTAAATGAAATACCTTCGAAGTATATTGTCAATCCCAACTATTTCTTTCAAATAAAATATTACAAGTTTTACTCCTTAAAATAAAGTTTAGATCATATCCCCAAACATTCAACAAATTTAACTTAAGTTTGACAAAGAGAGCAATTTTTTAGAATATTAAACATATCTAACAACTTACTAACATTATAATAGATTTACAATCAATCACTCTATAAAACATACTTCATGTATAATCAAGAAGAAAGAAAAAAAATCAATGATAGAGATACTATTTCATAATAACATATATTTAATAATTAAATTCACATAATTTACATAAGTGATGAACATGTTTTTCAACTATTTAAAGAATAAAATTAAAAGGTACTTATAACAAAATAATGAGTTACCGTTGCCTCTTTTATCGACGATGAGTCATCGGGGTAGCTAATCCCTCCTACTCATGTAGTCAACTACTTAAGGTAACTATAACTGCAGTCATTCAAATTCAAACATGGATAATTAAAAATATTTTTAACGTGGTTCAGGAGTGCGAAGGCGGCGCCACAACTCCTACTCCTTACATCAAGTTAAAAACTTACTTAATTACACATTCACAATAATTTACTTGTAATTTACAAGTAGTAACAACAACACTTACATCAATATATAATCAATAATCCGATTGAAGAAATATAGAGCTATTTCACTTTTAGATGATCTCTACTACTCTAACGCTATACACTAATTTCCAACAATTAGAACACTTAAAACACAAATAATTTCATATTTACATAATCATATAACATTCACATTACTAATCCAAAAATTAGCACCAAAATTTTACGTTCATCTCATAACTCAAACAATGTAACCTATCCTCATAGAACTCTAATTGCTCCAAATTGATCACGATTATATTTTCTTTTGAATTAATCCTCTTCACTTAAAGGTTACAATAAACTAAAACATAGATTTCCAAGTGGCAGATAGGATAAATAATTATTTACTAGAAGACACAAAAAGCTACCAAACCAAATTGAATCGAGTAGTAGATAAATCACTTTAAAGGTTACACATCATTCTAAAAATTGATTTCTAGACTTAAATTATTATAAAATGTATCACTAATCATTTAGCACAAAAAAAAATCATTGGGAATTCAAAACTTTTTCTTAAATCACTTTTCAATAAATCACGTCTAAATAAAAACAACAAAAATAAATCACATTTCTAAATACAATTAAAAATAAGGTAAATCACATGTATTTTTAAAATCTATAAGATCTCTAAAATCTCTCGTACTTTAATCGTCAAAAACACATTTCTAAATAATTAATCATTATAAAAATTATTATTTTCAACTTATATTTTGAAAGAAGATTTAAATTATATATATAGATAGATAAAAAGTTTTCCAATAAATTAACACTTCCAAAATAGTTCTAATTTATTTTCTCAAAATTTACAAAAAAAAACAAAATTATATATTTATATACATTAAAGTAGTGTACATGACACAATGCATAAGGCATACTTGGTTATGATAATGAATTACACTAATTGACAAATCTACAAAATAACAATCTCCTCTCACACCAACTACTCAACATGTCTATAGATACATCATCAGTTTCAATAAAGGCACAAAATTCGTCTAAAGCATAACACACCATCAATTTTAAAGATTTTGGAGGCATGTTCTAATCTTAAAAATTGGGTCCCTAACAAAAATGCAATTTCATAGAAAAAAAAATTGGTAAAATAAATTTTAGTCTCTTGACACATAATCTACATGATGCACTCTACACATACCACTCTACACGATCCATACCATTTTGTTAGGTTAATTCATGTAACAAGAAAAGATGTACAAACAACATGTCACTTTCTCATATTAAACTCAAATATACATTTCAACAATGATAACACAACAACTATAATTCTACTAAAAAAACAACATTATACTCATAAAATACATCGATTATAGAATCCAAAATTTAGATACCTTTTCAAAAAGAGTTTGACTATTGAGATAATTCTTTTAAAAACTTTGTTTTTCTTCTCTTTCTCAATTAGTAGAAACTTTATCATTTGACCCACTTTCTTTTTTAATTAGTACTATCATATATCACTAATGAGTTCTTAAAATCTAAAACTCTAACATCAAGTTAAACTCTAATGAGTTCATAATATCATAATCAATAAATCAATAATTTCAAACAAATATCCCAACACGCTCACATTTCAATATTCACACCATCCCCTAAGCAACATAACAACAGCTCTTTTTAATTTTCTTAAAAACAAGACATTATAAAACATGCTATAAATTTAAGCTATTTTAAACATTAAATAAAATCAGTAGTATAGAATTATTGTTATTTTTAAATCAACAAAAATTCAACTCAATTTAATTTCTTTAAAATAATCAAGAGTAATTCAAATAAAAGTTATTTTCATCTTACAAAATAAGTAAATTTTAACTCCTTCAAAATGTCATTTAAAAAAAAAATTCTAAGTTCTCCCAACCTCTACTATTCAAGAATTACTATTGCTATTAGTATGAATTTCATACTATATAAAATCATGACGAACATTCTAAATTGTCTTCAAAACCACTATCTAAACTCTACTCATCTAAATACAACCATCAACACTTTCAAGTGATTTAAAGTTAACATTCACAATTTAGAATCAATTTTTTTTTCTTTACACAAGCCAACATAAAATCAAAATAAGAATTTGTTTTTTGTCAAAATTAAAACTTTAAACATAAGAGATATATTTCTTATCTAACTCAAAGTTTAGAACAAAGCATCCTTTTTTTCTCTAAATTGAGTTTCAACAGAAATAATAATAATTTGTACCTAGTAAAAGTCAATACTTGAAGTTTTAAACATATAGTTCACACGGAAATCAATGTTTCAATCGATTATTTATTAAATCAAACACTTTAAACAGATTCATATCAAGACTAAATATTTGAAATTAATTAAGGGTGAAAATGGAACTTTAAAGCAACTAACACGTGAGGTCTGACATTCGTTAACTAAGATTACATGAATGAGATTAATAACTTCAAACATACATATGATCAATCAAAATTATTATTTTCAACTATTCACATAAAACAAGATTGCAAAAATCATACTCCAGTAGACAACTAACAAACAACAAGTAACTAACATAATCTTGTCAACAATTAAAATTAACTCAAATCTTAACTAATAATTTCATGTTTTATTTACTCCCTTAGGTAGAAATTTAGAATCCATAACACACTCAGGGTAAGCAAATAATAAACGATTAATTAGTAACCTAAAAAATATGTATAATAATACAAAAGCATATAACACTTAACACAATAATATAACAAGGAACAAAATAACATGTTAGTGACAATAATTATTACTCAAGAAAACACAATTGACACGACTGACATTCGACTAACACTGAATCGAAATTCCACCCACTCGGCCTGATTGGACAGACCTGCTCTGATACCACTAATGTGATACCCTAAACCCCAAAATAACATTTATAATAATTTATACTAAATTATTTGAAGAAAACTCGCGGCGGATGAAGAAAATCTGTTCAAGAAAATAAAAGTTTTTATATCTATTTTAGGATATCACGTTTCTTTAAAATACACATGTAACAATTCAACTTTGTTCCTCAATTAAAATTCAATGAACTTGATTTAACTAGAATTTCTTGATTTAATTCCCAAGACTTACTGGTACTAAGGTTTTCATATAAAAAGTCATTTATAATTACATAAGTAAAATACACATTACAACCCTTAATTCCCGGTATCACCTATCAGAGCGGGGTTTCTCCCAAACTTGAACTTCAAGACTCATTAACCTGTAATAACTGCGATTTCGCAAACGCAGGGCCAAGCCAGTCAAACACAAACAACGAAGGAGGTGAGTTTTGAAATCATGTTGATAGTATAATATAAGTAAGAAAAACACGCAATTAATCATCAATAAACCGTATCATTACACAAACATTCTTCAAAGAACAACATCACATTATATAGTCAGAATCAAGGAAAATTAATACAGTTCACTATAACATCAAATCATCGCAGAAATTATTATCGCACACGATACATATTAATCACAACAAAACAATCACAATAAAATGCAATGTTATGCATGAGCTTAGACTCTACTTCACAATGTGGTACCATTCTAACTCGGAAGTACTTGGTTAGGAGGCCATGATACTATGCCACCATTCCGGTGGACGGACAATTCAAATTGGCCCTGTCCTCATAGATCCCCTCAACTAAACCCGAGACACATATACGCGACAGTCGAGGTAAACGTGTGTTGCATGGTAGCTCCCGACATTTGGAGTGCTACCTCCAAGTCACCTAGGAATTCCCCACCCGAATACCTCCAAGGTCTAACAATCTTGCCTTAAGGCTCAACAGTAGACCGCCACGATCAGGCTCAATTCAGTTGTACTTCCCCGAAATCGCTAGGCTTGTCAGGCCCTACCTATATGATGACAAAATAATCTCCACTTCACAAATTCCCAATATTTATTTTCTCCCCTCGTTGGCCTAGGATATTCCATTAAGACCGTAATATCAAACACAAATTGGAATCAAAATTATTTCATCAGGGGTTACTTCAATATTTTCATCACAAATTCATAACATCACTATTATAAATCACATATCATCATCATTACATAACTCATCACAAATTTATGAAATCACAATTATTATTCATACATCATCATCATCACATAAAATTATCACAATGCACACATCTTTTATTATCACATCACATAAACTCATCTAATCCAACATATGCACCAAATTCAATCGGCATCCAATATCACAATAATATCAAATATCACACATTTAACAAAAATAAATCAAATATGACAATAATATCAAATAACACACATTCAATGGAATTAAATCAATCAACACCTTATAAATATTTCTATTCCACATTTTAATCTCACAATTCCCATATTTGCACATTAATTAATTTATCACTCAAAGGGCTACTGCCATACGTAGCAAGCCCCGGATGAATCGTTGGGGAAATACGGTTTTCCCGTTCATCTTCCAATATATTACACTCATGAATCAAACGCTCTCTCACCCCTTACCTTATTTCGACGCTTTTACACACAAATAAGATTCCACGAGCAAACAGCCTTTGTTCTTTGACTCTTTATCCTTCAATCGATCTAACTCGACAGTTTATGGGTAAACGTCAAAAATAAATTATGAGAAACTACTCTAAAAACTAAATTCGAAATTCGGTCAAGGAAAATTACCATAAATCAGAAAACCAATGAGTGGATAATATAACCACTTTTCACACGATCGTTTTGGCGTTGGTTTCACTCAAATCGGACTTACGGTGAAGAAGAACGGTGCAAAATAAGGAATTTTATAAACGGAGAAATCAGGTATTTTAGAGAGAAATTGGGATGGTTAAAAATCTGAGGAAGTATGTTTATTTGACTACCTAAATGAATAAAACAACATACTGAAATTTGGACGAGAACGGAGAAAATTTTTTGGAACAGTTATCGTTCATCGGTATCAATTTTTTCTTCCTATTATGTGAAGGTGTGGCTGCTTCTTTCAATTTGGTCTACTGTAGCGTATGTTAGGGTATATTTGATTTTTTTTTTTAACATATTAGTTATTGTTATCCTAACTTATTGGACTCTATTTTATTTTATTTTTTTCACAAAACCCACCTAATTACATACTTATTTTAATTTATTTATTTTCCACTAAAATAATATATTTCAAAATATCAAATTAAAAGATTATTATATTATGAGAATAGTTAAAATAATAATAAAAAAATATAACATCAATATATTATATAAGCCACTAAATCAATTAAATATGTATAAAATAGGCACAACTTGACAAGCACACATATAAAGAAATTAAGCGCAATATTATTAATATTTCAAAACAAATATTTTATAAAATAAAGTAATTAATAAATACATTAATAATTAAGATTCTCATATTCAAGTAAATCACTATAATTATCCTTTTTTTTCTTTTCAAATACTCATATTAAAATACTATCATCATTAGAGAGTATTTGAAATTATAAAATAAATAAATATAACATCAACACTTTATATTAGTTACTAAATCATAATAAATATATATAAAATCACAATGTCATAACAAGTATATAAAAATAAAGGAAATTAAACACAATAGTATTATTATCTCAATATAACTATTCAGAAAAATAAATAACTAAAAATAGAAATAGTTATAAATAATCGAAATATAATTACGTGCCCAAATAACATCATTCGAACATCTAAGAAGATTTCACATTAATTACGCACGCGTACACGTAAAATCTCATAAAATCTTTTTTTTTATATATATATACCATAAAATACTATTATTTTTAGGAAACTATAAGAAAATTATAATGTTTATTATTTATATCACTCATTTAGTCAAATACGTACATATTAACACATAATAGAAAACATACATATAAATAAAATTAATCATAAAACTAATTAACATATATCTAAAATAATTTTAACACCAAATTATTTATCTAAATAATATGTAATTAATAAAATAGTTTATTATAAAATTCGGGGTGTTACAATTCTCCCCTCGTAAAAGAAATTTCGTCCTCGAAATTTGTGGTGAGTGAACTAGTATCTAACTTACCACCCTCAAGATTCAAACTTAGTCTATAAGCGTTTTTAAGGCACTCACTAGTCATTCAAGCACAATATGTCAAAACCAATTAACTTAGCATGATAGGCTAACATGACACTATAAATCAATTAAACACATATCACATTTTTCACTCAATAATGAAAGAAAATATCATAGAGTTACTCACTATAATTTACATATAACACATAACATATAGATTTAGTTAATAATAACTTAGTTCATTTGGGTTAAATGAAACACCTTTGAAATATATTGTCAATCCCAACTATTTATTTCAAACAAAATATTACAAGTTTTACTCCTTAAAATAAAGTTTTGATCATATCCCCAAACATTCAACAAATTTAACCTGAGTTTGACAAAGAGAGCAATTTTTTTTAGAATACTAAACATATCTAACAACTTAATAACATTATGATAGATTTACAACCAATCACTCTATAAAACATACTTCATATATAATCAAGAAGAAAGAAAAAAAAATCAATGATAGAGATACCATTTCATAATAACATATATTTAATAATTAAATTCACTTAATTTACATAAGTGATGAACATGTTTTTCAACTATTTAAAGAATAAAATTAAAAGGTACTTATAACAAAATAATGAGTTACCGTTGCCTCTTTTATCGACGATGAGTCATCGGGGTAGCTAGTCCCTCCTACTCATGTAATCAACTACTTAAGGTAACTATAACTGCAGTCATTCAAATTCAAACATGGATAATTAAAAGTATCTTTAACGTGGTTTAGGAGTGTGAAGGCGGTGCCACAACTTCTACTCCTTACTTCAAGTTAACAAAACCCACTTAATTATACATTCACAATAATTTATTTGTAATTTACATCTAGTTACAATAACAAAAGAAATAGCACTTATATTAATATGAATCAACAATCAAAATAAAGAAATATATAATTATATCACTTTTTAAACAAACTCAACTACTGTAAACACTATACACTAATTCTGAACACTTAGAACACCCCAAACACAAACATTTTCATATTCACATAATCACATCCAAATAACTAAACCAACTATTTGGCACAATGACTCTACATTTATTTCACAACTCAGACGATGATTTTAAACACGTAAAATATTCTCATAGGAGTTCAACTACTCCAAATTTGTCACTTTTTTTTGTCCTTATCACTTATCACAAAGTTCGACAAAGATTTTTCAAGTAGCAGATATAATAAGTAACTAATTACTATAAGGTAGTATAACACTATAGCAAAAACAATGAAGAAGTAGTGCAAAAATCCTTTTTTAAGGTTAAATAATATTCTAAAAGTCAATATATGCACTTTAATTATTATGTAAGTATCACTTATCATTTCGCAAAATAAAACAATTTATTTATTTATTTTTGACATAATTCAAAACTTTTCTTTAGTTTAATTTTTTTTAATAAATAACACATTTTCTTTTTAAATTATTCATAAAATCAATAAGATTCGTAAAATTTCACCCATACCTTAACCACCAGAAATACCTTTCAAAATATTTAATCACTCTTCAAATCATTATTTTCAACTTATATTTTGAAAGAAAATCAAACCATATATATAAAAGAGAGAGAAATTTTCAACACATCAAAACTTCAAAAATAGTTCCAATTTAGTTACTTATTTTCTCAACACTATTAGTATAACAAATCTTCTAGATTTTCTTAAAACAACACATGGTAAAACTTGGAGCAGATCCCTGACTACTCTAAATTTTAAATAAAATCATAACAATATTTATTTTTTTATTTTTTATTTTTTGAATTTAATGAATCAAGACAACTGCAACACAATTGAGTTCTTTAAAATAAATCAACAACAATTCAAACATAAAATATTTCCTTTTATAAAATAAATAAACTTTAACTCATTTCCAATTTGTCTTCTAGAAAGTCTAACATTAAAATTCAAATTTATAACATCACAATTATTAATCATACATCATCATCACATAAAATTATCACAACACATCCATATTTTATTATCACATCACAAAAACTCATCTAATCACACATATACATCAAATTAATTCGACACCCAATATCGCAATAATATCAAATACCACACATTTAAAGAAATTAAATCAATCAACACCTTACAAATATTTCTATTCTATATTTTAATCTCACAATTTCCATATTTGCACATTAATTAATTTATCCCTCAAAGGGCTACTGCCGTACGTAGCAAGCCCCGGATGAATAGTTGGGAAATACGGTTTTCCCGTTCATCTCACAATATATTACACTCATAAATTCAAACGCTTTCTCACCCCTTACCTTATTTCGACGCTTTTACACACGAATAAGATTCCACGAGCAAACAGCCTTTGTTCTTTGACTCTTTATCCTTCAATCGATCTAACTCGACAATTTATGGGTAAACGTCAAAAATAAATTATGAGAAACTACTCTAAAAACTAAATTCGAAATTCGGTCAAGGAAAATTACCATAAATCAGAAAACCAATGAGTGAATAATATAGCCACTTTTCACACGATCGTTTTGGCATTGGTTTCACTCAAATCGGACTTACGGTGAAGAAGAACGGTGCAAAATAAGGAATTTTATAAACGGAGAAATCAGATATTTTAGAGAGAAATTGGGATGGTTAAAAATCTGAGGAAGTATGTTTATTTGACTACCTAAATGAATAAAACAACATACTGAAATTTGGACGAGAACGGAGAAAATTTTCTGAAACAGTTATCGTTCATCGGTATCAATTTTTTCTTCCTATTATGTGAAGGTGCGGCTGCTTCTTTCAATTTGGTCTGCTGTAGTGTATGTTAGGGTATATTTGATTTTTATTTTTTTTTTAACATATTAGTTATTGTTATTCTAACTTATTGGACTCTATTTCATTTTATTTTTTTCACAAAACCCACCTAATTACATACTTATTTTTATTTATTTATATTCCACTAAAATAATATATTTCAAAATATCAAATTAAAAGATTATTATATTATGAGAATAGTTAAAATGATAATAAAAAAATATAACATCAATATTTTATATAAGCCACTAAATCAATTAAATATGTATAAAATAGGCACAACATGACAAGCACACATATAAAGAAATTAAGCGCAATATTATTAATATTTCAAAACAAATATTTTATAAAATAAAGTAATTAATAAATACATTAATAATTAATATTCTCATATTCAAGTAAATCACTATAATTATCCTTTTTTTTCTTTTCAAATACTCATATTTTAATACTATCATCATTAGAGAGTATTTGAAATTATAAAATAAATAAATATAACATCAACACTTTATATTAGTTACTAAATCATAATAAACATATATAAAATCACAATGTCATAACAAGTATATAAAAATAAAGGAAATTAAACACAATAGTATTATTATCTCAATATAACTATTCAGAAAAATAAATAACTAAAAATAGAAATAGTTATAAATAATTGAAATATAATTACGTGCCCAAATAACATAATTCAAACATCTAAGAATATTTCACATTAATTACGCACGCATACACGTAAAATCTCATAAAATCTTTTATATATATATATATATATATATACCATAAAATACTATTATTTTTAGGAAACTATAAGAAAATTATAATGTTTATTATTTATATCACTCATTTAGTCAAATAAGTACATATTAACACATAATAGAAAACATACATATAAATAAAATTAATCATAAAACTAATTAACATATATCTAAAATAATTTTAACACCAAATTATTTATCTAAATAATATGTAATTAATAAAATAGTTTATTATAAAATTCGGGGTGTTACACATTGGCATATACGCATTGCATTAGGGTGCTTGGCACGCGAGTCATGTTTTATATACTATGATGGTTGTATATGTGTACTTGATTGTGGTGTGTGAATTGCGTGTTATTTGGTGTTTGTGATTGATTGAATTGGTGTTGAAAGTGTTTTAATAACTTTTGTGTGTTTTCAAAACTGAAAATCTACTATTTTTATAGATGAGTTGTTTTTGCCTCTAACTTGCGTATTCGCAAGTGTATTCGACTACGAGGAGGGTGTAGTCGAATAGAGATCTCAAAGTTTTGTCACTGACTTCACAATTGTATTCGAATACAAGGTGGTTGTATTCGAATACAAAAAGTGCTATTTTATGCTATTTTTGCAGCTATATTCGACTACATGGAGGCTGTAGTCGAATACAGTTATGTTGTTTTGCTGTTTTTCTGTTGTTTTTGCATTTGTATTCGAATACAGATATCCTGTATTCGAATACAGCAGTGCAGTTTGGTCCAAAACTTCATTTTTCAACCTTGTTTATGCATGTTTAGCATATGCAAACCCTTTCAAGATGTATGCTAAGTGGAAAGGTGATTTTGTGCATTTAAAATTTAAATGTTATGTGGTATTTGTTAATTTCGGTTGGTGACCCTTTATAATTTTTGTGGAAATCTGGGCTTTGCCCACAGATGAGAACTAGGGTCGTTCTAAGGCGTGGCACAACGATGGGTTGGTTTTGTGACTGAAAGCATTAGGGCTAGATGCCGCTCGTGGATTCTCAGTATCCAGTCACCCTCAGATATATTAAATGATCAACTTAGGGTTCTATTTTAGAATTTTATTTATGTCATCTTTCTTATTTCAAGGTTGTTGTTGAAAAAGGAACTTATGTATTTGAAACAGATTATTTTAGTCGATGTATTTTATATTTGGATACTTTGGACTTTCGTTCCAAAAACTATTTCTGCTGTTTGTAATTAATTATGACTTTGTTGTTTGTGTTACGACTTAAAATATTTTATCCAAGATTATTTTCTTCATTTATGGATTTAACTTGGCATTTTTATCAATTTGTTTTGAAAAAAAATACACTCGCGCTATTAAAAATCAGGGTGTTACATTTATTGTAATCTATTTTGATTCTTAGGCAATGTAATTCGTCCAATAAGTGCACAAGTCTCAATGGATTACGAATTTAGGACATTTTGATCTTTAATAGGTTTATTCTAATCCCTTTCGATTCTTAGCAATGTCATTCGCCCAACTAAAGAATAAGTCTCAATAGATTAAGATTTTATGTCATTTTTTTCTTTATAGGTTTATTCTAAAGCATTTTAATTCTTATGCAATGTAGTTCGAACATTCATGCATAAGTCTCATTGCATTAAGATTTTAGGTCATTTTTGGTCTTTAATAAGTTTATTTTAATCCATTGTGATTCTTGACAACGTAGTTCATGCAATAAGTGTAGAGGTGTCAATGGATTAAGATTTTAGGTCAATTTGGTCTTTAATAGTTTTATTCTAATCCATTTTAAATCTTAGGCAATTTAGTTCATCCAATAAGTGCACAAGTCTCAATGGGTTAAGAATTTACGGTTTTTTGTTCTTTAATAGATTTATTCCAATCCGTTTCAATTGTTAGGGAACGTAGTTTGTCAAATTAGGTTAAAAAATTCCACGATAGGGCATAAACAATGAACCTCAAAAATCTAAATATTTACGTGAAAAAAATTCCATGATAGAGCATAAACAATGAACCTAAAAAATCCAAATATTCATAAAAATGAAGAGAAACAAAAAGAGACAACAAATCATGCATCTAAACGAAATTATTTTCGTAGGATAAATGTTTGTCGATAACTAATTAGTTAAAATCAGTATAATTTTAATATCTTCTAAATAAAATGAGAATAATGATAATTATTATAAAACCCTACACGGAACAAATAATGGTATCTTAAGAACTTGTTAAAAGTAGAATTTTTTCAATATCAATGTATAAATAAAATAACTTTAGTTTTTTCACACTTCAAATTTTTCACTTTGTTTTTAAGAAAAGTTAGTAATCAAAGAAAATTTTGGAATATACAATTCATACACTAAACATAAATTTGTTTTAAATCCATTAGTTAAAATTGTTATTTATTTATATCTTGTAATTAAAATAGAAAATAATTATAATATACTGATGATAATTTATTATAAATGTCACGCACGGCACAAATATTTTTCCAAATAGAATTTGTAAAAATTATATTTTTTTTTAATATTGTCGATGTAAAAATGAAATCAATTATAACAGATCGAAAAAATTGTCACTTATGAGATTAAAAAACATAAACAATAAAGGTTCTAATTGAT
>JBBPBP010000004.1:36159204-36185000 GCA_037974735.1 Cicer chorassanicum
TCCCTAAATTGACTATTCTATATTGAGTTAAACTATGATATTCTATTCAATAAAACCTTGACTCACTTTGAATATACTTTGTTGAATATCATCAATCAATACTTTTTTTATAAACATTTATACCATTACTTAAAACTTTATTTAGTCGATAATTTGTTTGACTAAATATTTAGCTAAAAATTTATCTATTAAAAAATCATTAATATTAATAATATTTACAATGTATTTAAATATCTAAATTATTATATAAATTAAATTTTATGAATGTGAAATTTTTTCTTTTATAATGTTTAACAATATAGGGTAAACAAAACACTAAAGCTTACAAACGAAAAGTAAGAAGAAGTAAAAACACCCAAAAAAACCTGCTACAGTGTTAGCACTTGTAAGATCCTTAATTTTAAACTCTAAATTATGCAATTTTAGTATATTTTATGTTGAATTGCTGATGCATTTAGCCCAATTTTAATTCATTTTGTGAATTAAATACCAAAAGCATATTTTATTAGAGTTTGTCATATTTTATTAGAGTTTCCTTAAATAAATACTTATATATATATTTTTAGATCCGGTTAAAATTATTCGTCGAAGAATAATTTATTTACGTTACGAAGGATTTATTACCAGACAGTTTTATTAAAAATATCTCTGGTTGCTGAAAATTTTACCTGTCAATTGAGTTGCGACGAGAATAAATATTTTTATCAAAATAGTTTAGAATGTGAGTGAAGTGATGTGCGTAAGAGTTTTAATTATTGTTGGTTTGATATATATATATATATATATATATATATATATATATTATTTAGTGAGTTAAGATATATATATTATTAGTAAGTTATATATATATATATATATATATATATATATATATTATTAGTAAGTTAATATATATGTATATATGTGTAAGAGAAGAAAGGAAGCAAGGAAACAGAAACGTTCCTCCCTGTTCGTGAATTCTTCTCCTTTCTCTCTCTATTTCAAAACCATGTTAGTGGTTTCCCAAACCACCAAACACAAAACCTCCACTTTTCTTCAACTTATGAGCTTCATTTTGAGAAGTGACAGAAGAGAAAGTTGCTCATCTCCACGGTACGGTGCTAGTGAGCCAACTTTGGAAGCGACGAGAGAACAAAATATTTTACAAGAATATATGTGAATCGGCCGTTAAAGCTACCGCTGAGGTAAGGGCTCCTTCGAAACTTTTAGTTTGCATTTAGGACCTTATATGTGAATTTGTGGAAAATAAATTTGATGTGTTTGAGGTGTAGATTTGTGGAAAATGAATTTAATGTGTTTGTGGGTGAAATGGTGTTTGGAAATTTGGAGTTTTGAATTTGGTGATTTATGGTTGAAAATTTTTGAGATTTAATATTTGGAGATTTAATTTGGTGGTTTATGTTTGGAAATGTGGAGTTTTGAATTAATGTAGATTATTTGGTTGTAAAAGTTTGGTGTATGAAAAAGATATAATTTTGGGATATATTAATGTTAGTATGGTGATTCAAGTTTGGCTTGGTTTATGTGTTCATAATTAATATTATGAATTTTTGAGATGTGATTTATGTGTGGATTTTGTGGAAAATTAATTGATGAACTTGGTAGTATATGTTTGAGAATGTGGAGTTTTAAATTTGGTGATTTATGGTTGAAAATTTTGGAGATTAAATTTGGTGGTTGATGTGTTCATAATTAATATTATGAATTTTTGAGATGTGTTTTATGTGCGGATTGTGTGGAAAAATGAATTGATGTGGTTTGTTGTGAATTGCGGGATTATGAGTAAATATGTTTGAGTATGCTTGTGTTGAATTTGAAAAATCATTAGTGTTACATGAGTATTAAAAATGAGGAATCTTTTAATAGTTGCATTTACTTAATGTTTGTGGTGAAAAGAGTCAGAGTATGCTCATGCATTTTCATAGTACATGGTGACCGCGATGGGCCATCGTGATAGTGGTGACCGGATGGGCCACAAGATGATGCCATGTGAATTGTTGGTTCATCTTATCCTTACGAGAGTTAGCGTATCGTGCTGATATGTGAGAGATTGCACTCTAAAATGTGCTGATCTGTGAATGATTGCACTCTAGAAAACAGTGTAGGGCCTGTGATAGGCTACACTTTAGTAAATCGTTCTAGCCTCTAAGAGACTGCACCACGATAATTAGTACTGGCCTGTGAGAGACCGTACAATTATGATTTACGCAACTTCGAGGAGGGTTTTGGTTTGGAATTCCGGAATCATGTGCGTTGGCATATACGCATTGCATTAGGGTGCTTGGCACGCGAGTCATGTTTGATATAGTATGATGGTTGTATATACATACTCGGTTATTGTTTGTAATTGTGCCGTAATTGATGAGTGTGATTGATTGATTTTGTGTGGTAAGTGTTGAATGATTGCGAAACATTTTCGAAACTGAAATCTGCAAATTTTAGCAATTGTATCCGGCTACAAACAGTGTGTAGTCGAATACAGATATTCAATTTTGCTGCTGACTTGTGAAATAACACTGTATTCGAATACAAGGATGTTGTATTCGAATACAACAGTGCAGTTTTGTCCAAAACTTTATTTTGCAACTTTGATTATGCATGTTTGGCATATGAAAACCCTTTCAAGGTGTATGCTAAGTTGAAAGGTTATTTTGTCCATTTAAAATTTAAATGCTATGTGATATTTGTTAATTTCGATTGGTGACCCTTTACATTATTGTGGATCGGACTTACGCCCCAGGTTTAAGAGTTTTGAGTCGTGCTGGAATTGCAACGATGCGAAGGTGTGGCGTAGCGATGAGTTTGGATTTGTGATCGAAAGAAGGGGGACTTGATGCCGCTATTCTCAATACCTAGTCACCCTCAGTTAGATTAATGATCAGCTTAGGGTTGTATTTAAGAATTTTATTTATTTTATCCAAAAGTATTTCTTTATTTATGGATTTGATTTTAGTTATTTAAAAAAAAATACACTCGCGCTGTTAAAAATCAGGGTGTTACAGCACTGTTCCTCCATCTCCAGACGCCGTTTTACTGGTCAGATTGTTGAAAAGGTGGACCTAAATGTTGTGAACCTACTGTCCAAAAATAAGAATAATCCAACGGATTAAGAATTTAGGTCACTTTTGTGTATAATAGGTTTATTTTAATCCAATTTGGTTTTTTTGCGTTATAGAACGTCCAATAAGTGCATACGTCTCAATGGGTTAAGAATTTACATTTTTTTGTACTTTAATATGTTTATTCCAATTCATTTTGATTGTTAGGGAACTTAGTTTGTCAAATTACGGCATAAGTCTTAATGGATTAAGAATTTAGGTCAATTTTTGTCTTTATTAGGTTTATTTAAATCCATTTTTATTATTAAGCAAATATAGTTCGTCCAATGATTGGATAGGTCTCAACGAATTAAGATTTTAGGTTCTTAGTCATTGTAGTTCGTGTATTAAGTGCACTTGTGTCAATGGGATTTTAGTTCTTTTTGGTTCATAACAGGTTTATTGTAGTCCATTTTGATTTGAGGTGATTTTTGTGTTTTATTTTAATCCACTTTGGTTATTATGCAATGTAGATCATCCAAAAAATGCATAAATCTCAAGGGGTTAAGAATATAGGTCATTTTGTTATTTAAAAGGTTTATTCTCATCCCTTTTGATTCTTATATCATTTTGTTCTTTAAAAGGTTTATTCTCAATGGATTAAGAATTTAGGTGAGTTTTGGTCTTTAATATGTTTAAATTAAATGCAGTAAATCAAGATTAGTTTTCCCTAAATGCAGTAAAGCATAATAGGCTTATGTGTCAAGAGACTAAAATATATTTTATCAATTTTTTTGTACTAAAAAATTGCATTTTTTATTAGAGACCCAATTTTTAAGATTAGAACATGCCTCCAAAATCATTAAAATTAATGGTGTGTTATGCTTTAAACCAATTTTGTGTTATACTTTTTATCTATCATTCTATATATGTAAGACCTTTTGTTTTAATTTGTACTTTTTGTATTTTAATGTGTTTTTAATTTATGTGATAAATGCCAAAAATATCTTTTGAGACCGTTTAAAAATTATTTGGCGAGAAATAATTTAATTACGTTGCGAAGTATTTATTACCGAATTATTTTGTTAAAAATATCTATAGTTGCTAAAAAATTTACTTGTCAATTGAGTTGCAATGAGAATAGATATTTTTATCAAAATAGTTGAGGTGTGGGTGAGAGTTTTTGAAATTTTTAGGTTTGGTTTGATATATATATATATGGTGAGTTAGTAAAATCTCACTTATCACCTAGATCTATGTTTCCTCTCGCAAAGTGACTGAAGAGAAAGTTGCTCCTTGTCACGTTGCGGTGCTAATGAACTAGTTTTGGAAGCGTCGTTGTGGGCAATGTTTTATCGGAATTTAATTGCGGTGCCGTAATCGATTTTTTGAGCTTCCGTTGAGGTAACGGATCCTTCACCACTTTTAGTTTGCATTTAGGACCTTATATGTGAATTTGGGGAAAATTGATTTGATGGGTTTGAGAAGTAGTTTTGTGGGAAACGAATTAAATGCGTTTATGGGTGAAGTAGTTTTGTGGTATGGGTGGTGGTGATTTTGTTGGGTGTGAATGATGTGTTCATGATTGATATTAATAATGTAACACCCCAAATTTTAAAATAAACTTAATTAATGAAATAGGATTCTAAATAAATAATTTGGTTTAAAAATTATTTTATAATATATGTTGATAAATTTTGTAATTAATTTTCGTTATATAAATGTTTTCAATGATATGCTAGTTTTATAGGACTAAACGAGTAATATTGTAACACCCTGAATTTATTGTTATTATAAATTAGTAATATTTTCTTATACGTATTTTGTTGTGATAACTTTCTACTTAGTTCTTTTTATCTACTTATCTGGATGATTTATTAAAATTAGTGATTATTGATATTAAATCTAATTTTTATATTATATATAAGTATAGATTAATGCATATTAATTTTAGATTGTTATTATGTTAAGCCTAATGTTTTGTTATTATTGTTAACTAGACCTTTGGTAGATAAATTTATGTTAAATATATATATATATATATATATATATATATATAAATTAACTAAATTATTTATAATATGAATAAATAAATTAATTTATATAAATAAAATATAACAATGATGACTGATGTGTTACGGCTATGCGTAGTCCTAATATGCATAGAAATATATATGATATACATATTATTGTGTGGCCTAGCTATTAGAAACTTTAATAACCCAATCTTCCCCTGGCAGCCTAGCTAATAGCCACTCTAATAACCTAATCCTCGTCTTTTTCTTCTCTACCAGCGCCGTAACACATGCCTTCCCTCACCAAACTCTACTTCTTTTTCCATCAGTAACATGAAATCTATTTTTTTTTTTTATTTGGCTTATATACTATTCACTGTAACCAAGTTTTTCATATATTGCAATTCTAACTACGAGACCTGTTACCTCAATTCAATTATCTTTTATATGTCAAAAAACCACAACAGTTGCTACAAGTGGTCTATCTCGAATTCTCTTTCATTTTGCCATGGAAACACACGAAACCTTGGCTTCTCACACAAAATCCACCGTTGAACTTATTTATGGCCTCGCCTTGGCCGGTCGTGGCTCCGTTTATCCACAAACAACCATTTTTCGTCCCTTGGGCGGACTGTTTTTGGGCTTTTTCGGAAACCAAATTCATCTTTTCCAAAAATGGACATCATTTTTAGATTCCTCTCGTCAAAACCTTCAAGAAGCACTACTCATTTGCATTTTTTGGTGAAGTTGACGTTGCACCCTTCTGGCACTCCCACGAGTCGGTGAGACTTTTTCTGTCGTTTTTTTTCCTATCGTTTTGACGCCATTTTGATCATAAAATTATTTTTAATTATTTAATATTTATTCGTATGCTCTAGATAATTTATCAGCCGTGTCTCGGCGACTTTGTGAACTCGTTATTTTCGAATCCGTTCGCTGTACGTTGTTGATCTGCAGTTGCTGTTGAAAACTTCCATCGACTTCTGTGTTTGAGAAAGTATCGAAATAAGGTAAGGGGTGAGAGAGCGTTTGAATTCATGAGTATAATATATTGTGAGATGAACGGGAAAACCGTATTTCTCAACGATTCATCCGGGGCTTACTACGTACGGCAGTAGCCGTTTGAGTGATAAATTAATTAATGCAAAAATATGGAACTTGTGAGATTAAAATATAGAATAGAAATATTTGTAGGGTGTTGATTGATTTAATTTCTTTAAATGTGTAGTATTTGATGTTATTGTGATATTGAGTGTCAAATTAATTTTATGTATATGTTTGATTAGATGAGTTTATATGATATGATGATAAAAGATGGATGTGTTGTGATAATTTATGTGATGATGATGATGTATGAATAACAATTGTGATTTCATAAATTTGTGATAAGTTTATGTGATGAGGTACAATTGATAATAGTGATGCTCTAAATTTGTGATGAGTTATGTAATGATGATGATGTGTGATTTATAATAGTGATGTTATGAATTGGTGATGAAAAGATTGAAGTAACCTCTGATGAAATAATTGTGATTACAATTTGTGTTTGAGATGACGGTCTTAATGGAGTATCATAGGCCAACGAGGGGAGAAAATAAATATTGAGAATTCGTGAAGTGGAGATTATTTTGTCATCATATAGGTAGGGCCTGACAAGCCTAGCGATTTCGGGGAAGTACAACTGAATTGAGCCTGATCGTGGCGGTCTGCTGTTGAGCCTTAAGGCAAGATTGTTAGACCTTGGAGGTATTCGGGTGGGGAATTCCTGGGTGACTTGGAGGTAGCACTCCAAATGTCGGGAGCTACCATGCAACACACGTTTACCTCGACTGTCACGTATATGTGTCTCGGGTTGAGTTGAGGGGATCTATGAGGACAGGGCCAATTTGAATTGTCCGTTCACTGGGATGGTGGCATAGTATCATGGCCTCCTAACCAAGTACTTCAGAGTTAGAATGGTACCACATTGTGAAGTAGAGTCTAAGCTCATGCATAGTATTGCATTTTCTTGTGATTGTTTTGTTGTGATTAATATGTGTCGTGTACGATAATAATTATTCTTAGATGATTTGATGTTATAGTGAAATGCATTAACTTCCCTTGAGTGGTTTTGACTTTATAATGTTATGTTTTTCTTTGAAGAATGTTTGTCTAATGATACGGTTTATTTAGAATTAATTGTGTGTTCTCCTTACTTATATTATACTATTAACATAATTTCAAAACTCACCTCCTTTGTTGTTTGTGTTTGACTGGCTTGGCCCTGCGTTTGTGAAATCGCAGTTGTTACAGGTTAATGAGTCTTGAAGTTCATGTTGGGAGGAACCCCGCTCTGATAGGTGATACCGGGAATAAGGGTTGTAATTTGTATTTTACTTATTTAATTTGAAAAGACTTTTTGTATGAAAACCTTATAAGTACTAGTAAGTTTTTAGAATTAAGTCAAGTAATTATACTTAAATCAAGCTCATTGAGATTGCACTATTTTAATTGGGGAACAAAGTTGAATTGTTACATGTGTATTTAGAGAAACATAATATCCTAAATTAGATATAAAAGTTTTTATTTTCTTCAGCAAGTTTTCTTTATCCGCTGCGAGTGTGGTTCAAATAATTCAGTATAAATTATTATAAATGCTATTTTGGGGTTTAGGGTGTCACAAATAATGTTTGAGATGTGCTTTATGTTTGAAATGTAGGGTTTTGAATAAATGCAATTTTTGTGTGGTTTTTGTGTAAAATGAATTGACGAGATTGGTTTATATTGTGATTTGAATTCAATGTGAATTGTGAATCAAATCTCAAGTGATTTGGAGAAAATATGTTTGAGTATGCTCAGTGTTGAATTTGAAAATCATTAGTGTTAAATGAGCATTAAAAATGGGGAAGCTTTTAATAGCTGCATTTACTTAATGGTTGTGGTGTCAAGAGTCAGAGTATTCTCTTGCATTTCATAGTACATGGTGACTGTGATGGTGCCATCGCGATAGTGGTGACCGTGATGGGCCACGGGATGATGCCATGTGAATTGTTGGTTCATCTTATCCTTGCGGGGATTATCACGTCGTGCTGATCTGTGAGAGATTGCACTCTAGTTGTGTTGATCTGTGAGCGATTGCACTCTAGAAAACAGTGTAAAGCCTGTGACAGGCTACACTTTTAGTAAATCGTGCTGGTCTGTGAGCGACTGCACCTTGGTGATTAGTACATCGGCCTGTGAGAGGCGGTACAATTATTTATGGATTCGAATTGGTTTTAAAAAAAATGAGGTTGTTACAATTGTGGTATCAGAGCTTATGGTTACAAATTGTGGTATCAGAGCTTATAATTTGAATTGGGGGTTGTTATCTGATCATGCGTTGGGGTGATTTGTCCAAGTGGTCGGGTTCGGTTTAGTTTTGTGTTGATATAGTCAGAAGTTATTTTTGGAAGTTTCTCAAAGTGGTGTTGAGACATCTTCTTGATGCTGGTTTTGTAGGAAACCATGCCACCAAGAAGGAATGATGCTCCAAGAGTCAAAGTTAATAGGGATGACCAATTGGAGGAAGCTAGGAATAACATGGCTGCTTCTGTTGTTGCACAGACTACTGCCAAGACTCAATGGGATCTAGAGATGCCAGAAAGAGAGATTTGTGCTGCTGAGTCAAGGGGAGTAGAGGACTTTTGTCGTTACAATCCTCCTAAGTTTAAAGGTGATGAGAATTCAGAGAAAGCGTATTAGTGGATCCAAGAAGTGGAAAAGATCTTTGAAATGATTAACTATCAGGCAGGAGTGAAAGTCAACTATGCCACTTATCTGCTGCTAGGGGATGCAAAGTATTGGTGGAGGAGTACAAGACTGTTGATGGGATCAACCCATGAGGAAGTAAACTGAGAGTCATTCAAGATGAAGTTTTTAGACAAATATTTCCCGATGAGTACCAGGACTAAGCTAGGTGATGATTTTCTAAAACTTCATCACGGGAATATGACTGTGGGCGAATATGCTGCGAATTTTGAGTCTTTGCCAAGGCATTTCAGATTTTTCCGTGAAGAGGTTGATGAACCATTCACGTGCCATCGTTTCCAAGATGGATTGAAGTATGAGATTCAGGACTCTGTATTACCCTTGGGAATTCAACGTTTCACATTTCTTGTGGAGAAATGTAGAGAGGTTGAGGATATGAAGAATAGAAGGGCCAACCGTGGAGGGAACTTTAGTTCAGGGGGGCCTAGTCGGGTGAGTTATCAAGGCAACAAAGGGAAACAAATTGCTAAGCCCTATAACCGACCGCAGAACAACAACAGAGGTCAGAATCACTCGGGGAACCAGAGCTTTGCTAGAGGACGCGTTTATTACGTGGGTGCAGAAGTTGGAAATCCATCAGGCAATCTGATTCAACGTGACTGCGAGATTGCATGTAACACTCTAAATGCACTTTTTGATTCAGGGGCAACCCATTCCTTCATTGCCATGGATTGTGTGGATCGTTTTAAGTTATATGTGTCGCCTTTACCTTTTGATTTGGTTGTTTCCACACATGCTAAGACATTAACAGTGAATACTGCATGTTTACAGTGTCGAGTGACTATTCAGAATAGGGATTTCTTGATTAATTTAATTTGTTTACCTCTGCAATCACTCGAGGTCATTCTCGATATGGATTAGATGTCGTATCATTATGTGATTTTGGATTCTGATCGCAAATTGGTTCTTTTCCCTGAGCCAGGAGTTGTTAAGTATCTAGCTGCTAACAAACTCGGGGTGTCACTAAGAGAAAGAACTCATGAGTTTTTGTCCTTGGCTAACGTGGAGGCAAAGATAAAGATGAATGTAGAAGACGTTGTCATTGTCAAGGAGTACCCGGACGTATTTCCAACAGAAATTCCAAGATTACCACCGGTAAGAGAAGTGGAGTTTTTCATTGATTTGCACGCAGGAACCGGACCAATTTCGATTACGCCGTATCGAATGTCACCATTGGAACTGAATGAGCTCAAAAGCCAAATTGAAGATTTGTTGGAGAAGAAGTTTATTAGACCAAGTGTATCACCTTTGGGAGCTCCAGTGTTGCTAGTTAAGAAGAAGGACGGAAGCTCACGCTTATGTGTGGATTATCGGCAGCTAAATAAGGTGACTATTAAGAATCGATATCCTTTGCCACGTATTGATGATTTGATGGATCAATTGAGAGGAGCCGCGGTATTTTCAAAGATTGACTTGAAGTCGAGTTACCATCACATCCGAGTAAGAGAAGAAGATATTCAGAAAACTGCTTTCAGAACTCGTTATGGACATTATGTATACCTAGTCATGCCATTTGGTGTTACCAATGCACCGACAATTTTTATGGATTACATGAACAAAATCTTTAGTCCATTTTTGGATAGGATTGTTGTGGTGTTCATTGATGATATTTTGATTTATTCAAGGACTGCGGAAGAACATGAAGAGCATTTGCGCCATGTTCTTGAAATCTTACGGGAGAAGCAATTGTATGCCAATTTGTCAAAGTGTGAGTTTTCACTGGAGGAAGTGAATTTCTTAGGTCATGTGATAACTAAGGAGGGAATCGTTGTAGATCCAGCAAAGATTGAGTCAGTTCTTGCTTGGAAACAACCTCAGACTGTCACTAACATACAAAGTTTTGTAGGGTTGGCAGGTTACTACAAGAGGTTTATTGAAGGATTTGCAAAGATTGTAGCCCCGTTGACGCAACTTACTAGAAAGGATCAACCGTTTGCATGGACGGAGAAGTGTGAGGAAAATTTTCAGTTGCTAAAGAAGAAGTTGACAACCTCACCAATTTTGATCCTACCGCAACCAGGAGAACCCTATGAAGTTATTGTGATGCATCTCACCAAGGTTTGGGATGTGTTCTGATGCAACACAATAAAGTTGTAGCTTACGCCTCAAGACAATTGAAGATTCATGAAAGGAACTATCCTACTCATGATTTAGAGCTTGCTGCTGTAGTTTTTGCATTGAAGATCTGGAGGCACTACTTATATGGAGGCACGTTCACTATGTTCAGTGACCATAAAAGTTTGAAATATTTATTTGATCAGAATGAGTTGAACATGCGTCAGAGGAGATGGATGGAGACTCTCAAAGATTTTGATTTCACACTACAATATCACCCTTGGATGGCCAATGTAGTGGCTGATGCGTTGAGTAGAAGAAGTGTAACAGTGTCTTCAACGGTGATGGCTAGACAACAGAGTTGTGGGAAGCATTCAGACACCTACACTTGATTGTAGAGTTTGCACAGAGAATTTTGAAATTCAGAATGATTAAGATTTCGAAAGGACTACTTGAGACATTGCGAATTTTCAAAATGACCCTTTAATTCAAGAGAAGAGGAACCTAATAATGCAAGGGAAAACGATTGAGTTTAAGATTGGGCCAGATAATATTTTGAGATGTAATGGGAGAATTTGTTTATCAGAACCTGTAGATCTGAGGAAAACAATTTTAGATGAGGCTCATAAGAGTAAATTGAATATTCATCCTGGAGCGACAAAGATGTATCAGGATCTGAGGCACAATTATTGGTGGCCAGGAATGAAAAGGCATGTGGCGGAGTATGTGTCAACTTTTTTAACTTGTTAGAAAAGCAAAAGTGGAACACCAACGGCTTGCTGGAATGTTGCAACCGTTAGACATACCTGAACGAACAACATTTTGATGGACTTTATAACTAGATTGCCGAAGACAAGGAGAAAGAATGATTCTATATGGGTGATAGTGGATCGATTGACTAAATCCGCACACTTTTTACCAGTGAAGACCACCTATAAGGTAGATAAGCTAACGGAGATCTACATTGCCGAGATTGTGCGATTACACGGAGTACCGTCGAGTATTGTGTCAGATCGTGATCCGAAATTCACGTCGCACTTTTGGGGAGCATTGCATGATGCGTTGGGAACAATATTAAAGTTGAGTTCAACTTACCATCCGCAAACGGACGAACAGACTGAGAGAACAAATTAGTCCTTGGAAGATCTTTTGAGAGCATGTGTATTGGATGATAGAGGAAGTTGGGATAATGTACTATTGTTGGTCTTTACCTACAACAATAGTTTTCACGCAAGTATTGGAATGGCACCATATGAGGCTTTATATGGGCGCAAGTGTCAAACACCTTTGTGTTGGTATAAGGACGGTGAAAGTATGATTGTAGGACCTGAGATGGTACAACAGATTACCGATAAGGTGAAGAAGATAAAAGAGAAGATGAAGATTTCACAAGATCGTCACTAGAGTTATGCGGACAAGCGTCACATACCTCTAGAATTTGAGCAGGGTGACCATGTGTTTCTGAGAGTCACGCCTACAACTGGAGTTGGTATAGCCTTGAAATCGAAAAAATTGACTCCTAAATTTATTAGACCATTTCCGATTTCTGCACGAATTGGACCGGTAGCTTATCGGATTGCTTTGCCTCCGATACTATCCAATATTCACCACATGTTTCATGTGTCGCAATTAAGGAAATACGTTTCGGATCCGTCGCATGTGATTGAATCGAACACAATTTAGTTGAAGGATAATTTGTCATTCGAAGTACTACCTATGAGAATTGATGACAGGAAGACTAAGCGATTAAGGAACAAAGATGTTTCGTTGGTCAAAGTGATTTGGAAGCCAACTTCGGGAGATGTGACTTGGGAATTGGAGAGCAAGATGAGGGAACAACACCCTGAGTTGTTTATCGACGCGTAGTTTCGAGGACAAAACTAATTTTAGGGGGGTGGAATGTAAGACCCTTAGTTTTAATTTGTACTTTTTGTATTTTGATTTGTTTTATATTGAATTATGAGGCTTTTAAGCCAATTTTATTGGTATTTTGTGTGATAAATGCCAAAAATATCTTTTGAGACCGCTTAAAAATTATTTGGCGAGAAATAATTTAATTACGTTGCGGAGAATTTATTACCAGACTGTTTTGTTAAAAATATCTCTAGTTGCTAAAAATTTTACTTGTCAATTGAGTTGCAATGAGAATAAATAATTTTATCAAAATAGTTGGGGTGTGGTTTTATATATAGTTGAAATTTGTTGGTTTGGTTTTATATATATATAAATCTATATATATATTTGGTGAGTTAGTAATATATATATTTTTGTAAGTTATATATATATATATATATATATATATATATATATATATATATATATATATATATGTATAAGTGAAGGAAGAAAAGGAAAGCAAGCAGAAAACATTTTCCCTGCCCGCGTACGCCATCATCTTCCTCTTCCTTCTTTGTTTTCAAAACCACAAAACGTAAAACCTCACTTATCACCTAGATC
The DNA here is from genome assembly GCA_037974735.1 of Cicer chorassanicum. NCBI lineage: Eukaryota > Viridiplantae > Streptophyta > Magnoliopsida > Fabales > Fabaceae > Cicer > Cicer chorassanicum. Next base: position 36,172,556 of record JBBPBP010000004.1, read on the forward strand.
TAAGCTTCCTCTCGCAAAGTGACTGAAGAGAAAGTTGTTCCTTGTCACGTTGCGGTGCTAGTGAACTAGTTTTGGAAGCGTCGTTGTGGGCGAATTTTTACCGGAACATAATCGCGGTGCCGTAATCGATTATTCGAGCTACCGTTGAGGTAAGGGCTCCTTCCAAACTTTTAGTTTGCATTTAGGACTTTATATGTGAATTTGGGGAAAATTGATTTGACGGATTTGAGAAGTAGTTTTGTGGGAAACAAATTAAATGCGTTTATGGGTGAAATGGTGGAGTTGAATTTAATGGGTTTTGGGGTATGGGTGGTGGTGATTTTGTTGGGTGTGAATGATGTGTTCATGATTGATATTATGAATGTTTGAGATGTGCTTTATGTTTGAAATGTATGGTTTTGAATAAATGCAATTTATGTGTGGTTTTTGTGTAAAATGAAATGATGAGATTGATTTATATTGTGATTTGAATTCAATGTGAACTGTGAATCAAATCTCATGTGATTTGGAGAAAATATGTTTGAGTATGCTCTGTGTTGAATTTGAAAATCAGTAGTGTTAAATGAGCATTAAAAATGGGGAAGCTTTTAATAGCTGCATTTACTTAATGGTTGTGGTGTCAAGAGTCAGAGTATGCTCTTGCATTTCATAGTACATGGTGACTGTGATGGTGGCATGGTGATAATGGTGACCGTGATGGGCCACGGGATGATGCCATGTGAATTGTTGGTTCATCTTATCCTTGCGGGGATTATCGCGTCATGCTGATCTGTGAGAGATTTCACTCTAGTTGTGTTGATCTATGAGCGATTGCACTCTAGAAAATAGTGTAAAGCTTGTGAGAGGCTACACTTTAGTAAATCGTGCTGGTCTGTGAGCGACTGCACCTTGGTAATTAGTACATCGGAAACACGTGCATTGGCATATACGCATTTCATTAGGGTGCTTGGCACACGAGTCATGTTTGATATATTATGATGATTGTATATACATACTTGATTGTTGTTTGTGACATTTTTGTATTTGATGTTTGTGATTGATTGAATTGGTGTTGAAAGCGTTATAATGATTTTGAAGTGTTTTCAAAACTGAAAAATCTATCATTTTTCCAGCTGTATTCGTATACAATAGTGTTGTAGTCGAATACAAATATGCTGTTTTTGCATCTGACTTGTGGATTCGCACTTTTATTCGACTACCAGGAGGGTGTAGTCGAATACAGATGTCAAATTTTTGCCACTAACTTCACATTTGAATTCGAGTACAAGTGTGGTTGTAGTCAAATACAAATGTGCAAGATTTTTCACTGTTTTCGCATCTGTAGTCGACTGCTAGGAGGCTGTAATCGAATACAGCTGTGCTGATTTTGCTATTAACTTGTGAAATAATGTTGTATTCGAACACATATATGTTGTATTCGAATACGATAGTGCAATTTTGTCCAAAACTTCATTTTTCAACTTTGATTATGCATGTTTAGCATATGAAAACTGTTTCTACATGCATGCTAAGTTGAAAGGTTATTTTATGCATTTAAAAGCTATGTGGTATTTGTTAATTTCGGTTGGTGACCCTTTACAATTTTTTGGAAATCTGGGTTTTGCCCTCATATGAGGATCAGGACCGTCCTACCGGTTACTACCCTGGAGATGGGAAGGTAGTTAGTCATGCCTGATCGAAGCTGTGTTAGGAGGTTTTTGCGGAGCATGTGGGGATCACCCAGGCTATATAATTTTTTTGGTAGCATGATCAGATTATGTGGTTACGTAGGGACTAGATGTCTTTCTTTTGTGGTTGTATTTGTTTAATTTTGGAAGACTGTACCTATACCTATATTGTCAGCTTGACTTTTATTTTGATGGGTCCTTGTAACAGTTTTTGAAGTGACATGGAGAAGTTAAAATTTTTGGGCAGTACTTTTGTACAGGTGTCTTCAGAGAATACCCCAGGGATATGAGCTATGTCTGATATGTCTCAAAGCCCCGGTGTATTTTCTGTTTAAATACTTTGGACTTGTATTTCAAAAACTATTTCTGCTGTTTGTAAATCTTGTTGACTTTTGTCGTCGAGATACGACTCAAATATTTTATCCAAAAGTATTTATTTATTTTATTTACTTATTTATTTATGGATTCGAATTGTTTTTTTTAAAAAAATCTGGCTGTTACATTAATTATTTAGAAATATGTTTTTCTCGATTAAAGTACGAGGGATTTTAGAAATCTTATAGATTTAAAAAATACATGTGATTTATTTTATTTTTAATTGTAACTAGAAATGTGATTTATTTCAGTTGTTTTTATTTAGACGATATTTATTGAAAAGTGATTTAAGGAAAAGTTTTGAATTCCCAATGATTTTTTTTTTGTTGCTAAATGATTAGTGATACATTTTATAATAATTGAAGTCTAGAAATCAATTTTTAGAATGATGTGTAACCTTTAAAGTGGTTTATGTACTACTTGATTCAATTTGGTTTGGTAGCGTGTTGTGTCTTCTAGTAATTATTTATTTATTTTATCTGCTACTTGGAAAATCTGTGCTTTCATTTGTTGTAACTCTTAAGTGATGAGTATTAATTCAAAATAAAATTTAATTGTGATCAAATTGGAGCAATTAGACTTCTATGAGAATATGTTTCATGTTTAGAATCATCATTTGAGTTATGAGATGAACATAAAATCTTGAGAATATGTGAATGTAAATATGGATTTGTTTGTGTTTCAAGTGTTCTAATTGTTAGGAATTAGTGTATAGAGTTTAAAGTAGTTGAGAGCATCTAAAAGTGAAATAGTTCTATATTTCTTCAATCGGACTGTTGATTATATATTGATGTTAGTGTCATTTCTTTTGTTGTTGTAACTATTTGTAAATTACAAATAAATTATTGTGAATTTGTGATTAAGTGAGTTTTTAACTTGAAGTAAGGAGTAGAAGTTGTGGCGCCGCCTTCGCACTCCTGAACCACGTTAAAGATACTTTTAATTACCCATGTTTGAATTTGAATGACTACAGTTATGGTTACCTTAAGTAGTTGACTACATGAGTAAGAGGGACTAGCTACCTCGATGACTCATCGTCAATAAAAGAATAACCCGTTGTTATTATTGATACTTGTTAATTTTATTTTTGAAATAGTTAAAAACCATGTTCGTCTCTTATACAACTTTGAGTGATTATATGTCTTATGTGACATCAATGCTGAATGTTAATAACATATTATGTGACGCGAATATTAGGTTGGTGGTGTGTACTTAAATAAAAGATTCAATTAAATATGTTTGATCTTCTAAGTAATTTGCTTAAAATGAATAAGGACATTGTGTTAGTATCTTATTTGTTCTATATATATTGTCTCATTTGGTAAGGATCTAGAACTATGGTATGAGTTCTATAAATAAATCTTATTTGTTCTATATTTAAACTTTTAGTGTGTTTGAAACTAAACGTGAAAATATTTGTCTTATTCCACTATGATTATTGTAACACCCCAAATTTTATAATAAATTATTTTATTAATAAAATAGAATTTTAAATAATTAATTTGGCGTTAAAGTTATTTTAGAATATATATTGATTAATTTTCTTTATATGTGTATTTTCTATGACGTGCTAATCTTGTACACATTTGACTAAATGAGTGATATAAATAATAAATACTATATTTTATTATCTTAGATATTTCGCTAAAAATAATAGTATTTTAGTGTACATATTTTTAAGAATAAGATTTTATGCGATTTTACGTGTATATGTACGTTCGTAATTAATGTGATATTTCCTTGTATGTTTGACTAATGTTAAATGTGCACATATTTATATTTTAATTAATTCTAAGTATCTCATATTTTAGTTATTTATACTTGGGATAGTAATAATATTATGTTTGATTTCCTTTATTTTTATATACTTGTTGTGGCATTGCTATTTTATATATTTATTATGATTTAGTAATTAATATAAAGTAGCAATGTTATATTTATTTATTTTGTGATTTTGACTACTCTCTAGTGATGGTAGTATTTTAATATGAGTATTTTGAAAAATAAGTATAATTATAGTGACTATTTTGAATATGAAAGTTTCAATTGTTAGTAATATGTATTTTATTTTAAAGGTTAATTATTTTAATTACTCTAATTTATCATATATTAGTTATGAAATATTAGTAATGTTTTGAAAATTAAATGATATTTGGAGGAGTATTAAAAATGAGAAAAATGAGATTAAGTAACTATTAATTTTGTTTTAGCAAAATAAAAATAATAATAGTAATAAAACAAAAAAGTAAATAAAGAGACCAATGGGTTTGACCCATGTGTGAACCCTAATTGTTAAAAAAAAAAATGTGATAGACTTCCTCTTCTTCTTGAAAGAACGCAACACATCCATTATTCCTCTTCTCTAAAATTCATTGCCACCAAATCCTTGCCTTTTAAGTCGATCTCAACCTTTATCCCACACAAAATCGGCCATTGGATCAATTTTTGCATCAGTTTTATCAATCGTTGATTCGTTTCTTCAGAAACAGCTCCGTTTCTTACCTTAGGAGACCTGTTTTTAGCCGAATCCGATCACCACGTTTGTCGTTTCAAAAAACTGACATCATTTTTGGATTCCTCTCGTCAAAGCCTATAAGAAGCACTACTCATTTGCATTTTTCAGTGAAGTTGACGTCAGACCCTTACGGCTCTCCGACGAGTCGGTGAGACCTTTTCTGCAGTTTTTCTCTCGTCGTTTTGACTCTATTTTTGTTCCTAAAATTATTATTAATAATTTAACATTTATTTTCATGCTCTGCATAATTTATCAGTCACGTCTCGACAATTTTTGTGAACTCGCCATTTATTCGGATTCACTGGCTGTACGTTGAAGATATGCAGTCGCTGTTGATTTTTGTGTTTGAGAAAGCGTCTAAATAAGGTAAGGGGTGAGAGAGCGTTTGAATTCATGAGTATAATATATTGTGAGATGGATGGGAAAACCGTATTTCCCAACGATTCATCCGGGGCTTGCTACGTACGACAGTAGCCCTTTGAGTGATAAATTAATTAAAAAATATGGAACTTGTGAGATTAAAATATGGAATAGAAATATTTGTAAGGTGTTGATTGATTTAATTTCTATAAATGTGTGGTATTTGATATTATTGTGATATTGGGTGTCGAATTAATTTTATATATAAGTTTGATTAGATGAGTTTATGTGATTTGATAATAAAAGATGGATGTGTTGTGATAATTTTATGTGATGATGATGATGTATGAATAATAATTGTAATTTCATAAATTTGTGATAAGTTTATGTGATGAGTTACGATTGATGATAGTGATGTTCTAAATTTGTGTTTGAGATGACGGTCTTAATGGAGTATCATAGGCCAACGAGGGGAGAAAATAAATATTAAGAATTTGTGAAGTGGAGATTATTTTGTCATCATATAGGTAGGGCCTGACAAGCCTAGCGATTCCGGGGAAGTACAACTGAATTGAGCCTGATCGTGGCGGTCTACTGTTGAGCCTTAAGGCAAGATTGTTAGACCTTGGAGGTATTCGGGTGGGGAATTCCTAGGTGACTTGGAGGTAGCACTCCAAATGTCGGGAGCTACCATGCAACACACGTTTACCTCGACTGTCGCATATATGTGTCTCGGGTTGAGTTGAGGGGATCGATGAGGACAGGGCCAATTTGAATTGTCTGTCCACCGGAATGGTGGCATAGTATCATGGCCTCCTAACCAAGTACTTCAGAGTTAGAATGGTACCACATTGTGAAGTAGAGTCTAAGCTCATGCATATCATTGCATTTTTGTGTGATTGTTTGTTGTGATTAATATGTATTGTGTGCGATGATCATTTCGTAGATGATTTGATGTTATTGTGAAATGTATTGATTTCCCTTGGTTTTGACTCTATAATGTTAAGTGTTTGTCTAATGATACGGTTTATTTATGATTAATTGCGTGTTCTTCTTACTTATATTATACTATTAACATGATTTCAAAACTCACCTCCTTCGTTGTTTGTGTTTGACTGGCTTGGCCATGCGTTTGCGAAATCGCAGTTATTACAGGTTAATGAGTCTTGAAGTTCAAATTTGGGAGAAGCCCCGCTCTGATAGGTGATACCGGGAATGAGAGTCATAAGTTGTATTTTTATTTGTTTAATTAGAAACAACTTTTTGTATAAAACCTTACAACTAGTAAATTTTTGGAATTGAATTAAGAAATTCTAGTTAAATCAAATTTTATGGAGATTGCACTATTTTATAGGAGGAAAAAGTTTAAAGTGTTCATTTTTAATTTTGAGGAATGTGATATCTGAAATTAATTATAATTTTTTTTTTATTCCCTTGAAAACGAATTTGCTTTACCAGCTGCGAATTAAAGTTAAAAATTCTATTATAAATTATTATATATTATTTTGGGGTTTAGGGTGGCACAACGTGCCTTTGTCCTCTCTTTTTTTTATCCTCTTAAAATTTGATTTTTATATTTGTAAGGTTAGTGAGGGTATGGTTTGTTGTTTTTGTACCGTGTAACACCCCAAATTTTATAATAAATTATTTTATTAATAAAATAGAATTTTAAATAATTAATTTGGCGTTAAAGTTATTTTAGAATATATATATTGATTAATTTTCTTTATATGTGTATTTTCTATGACGTGCTAATCTTGTACACATTTGACTAAATGAGTGATATAAATAATAAATACTATATTTTATTATCTTAGATATTTCGCTAAAAATAATAGTATTTTAGTGTACATATTTTTAAGAATAAGATTTTATGCGATTTTACGTGTATATATACGTTCGTAATTAATGTGATATTTCCTTGTATGTTTGACTAATGTTAAATGTGCACATATTTATATTTTAATTAATTCTAAGTATCTCATATTTTAGTTATTTATACTTGGGATAGTAATAATATTGTGTTTGATTTCCTTTATTTTTATATACTTGTTGTGGCATTGCAATTTTATATATTTATTATGATTTAGTAATTAATATAAAATAGCAATGTTATATTTATTTATTTTGTGATTTTGACTACTCTCTAATGATGGTAGTATTTTAATATGAGTATTTTGAAAAATAAGTATAATTATAGTGACTATTTTGAATATGAGAGTTTCAATTGTTAGTATTATGTATTTTTTTTAAAGGTTAATTATTTTAATTACTCTAATTTATCATAAATTAGTTATGAAATATTAGTAATGTTTTGAAAATTAAATGATATTTGGAGGAGTATTAAAAATGAGAAAAATGAGATTAAGTAACTATTAATTTTGTTTTAGCAAAATAAAAATAATAATAGTAATAAAACAAAAAAGTAAATAAAGAGACCAATGGGTTTGACCCATGTGTGAACCCTAATTGTTAACAAAAAAAAATTGTGATAGACTTCCTCTTCTTCTTGTGATAGACTTCCTCTTCTCTAAAATTCATTGCCACCAAATCCTTGCCTTTTGGATCGATCCCAACCTTTATCCCACACTAAATCGGCCACTGAATCCATTTTTGGCATCAGTTTTATCAATCGTTGCTCCGTTTCTTCAGAAACAACTCTGTTTCTTTCCTTGGGCGAGCTGTTTTTGGCCGATTCCGATCACCACGTTTGTCGTTTCAAAAAAACTGACATCGTTTTTGGATTCCCCTCGTCGAAACCTATAAGAAGCACTACTCATTTGCATTTTTCGGTGAAGTTGACGTCAGACCCTTACGGCTCTCTAACGAGTTGGTGAGACCTTTTCTGCAGTTTTTCTCTCGTCGTTTTGACTCTATTTTTGTTCCTAAAATTGTTATTAATTATTTAGCATTTATTTTCATGATCTGCATAATTTATCAGTCACGTCGTCGCATTTATCGTTTTTGTTCCTTTTAATATGTATTGTGTGCGATGATAATTTCGTAGATGATTTGATGTTATTGGGAAAGGTATTGATTTCCCTTGGTTTTGAATTTATAATGTTATGTTTTTCCTTGAAAAGTGTTTGTCTAATGATACGATTTATTTACGATTAATTGCGTGTTCTCCTTATTTATATTATACTATTAACATGATTTCAAAATTCACCTTCTTCGTTGTTTGTGTTTGACTGGCTTGGCCCTGCGTTTGCGAAATCGCAGTTGTTACAGGTTAATGAATCTTTAAGTTCAAGTTGGGAGGAACCCCGCTCTGATAAGTGATATTGGGAATAAGGGTTGTAATTTGTATTTTACTTATTTAATTTGAAACGACTTTTTGTATGAAAACCATATAAGTACTAGTAAGTTTTTAGAATTGAATCAAGTAATTATACTTAAATCGAATTTTATGGAGATTGCACTATTTTATAGGAGGAATGTAACATCCACGCATTTTATTTTATTTTATATTTTATTTAATTGTATTGTGTTATTTTAACTTTTGGGTATAAATAATATTAATAATAAAATTACATTAAACTGATGAGGGAACATTTAGGGTCTTAATGGGCTTAGGTTGAAAACATCACGTTCCCCACCTCTACGGGTAGAAAAGGAAAAAAAATTAACTGATGCCTCCCATTCACAAATCATCTGCGACAAACAAAGAAAGGGTTTAGGGAGAAAAAGGAAGAATTCAAGAAATAAAGGAGTCACTGATTTATCCCCTCAAGTAAGAATTCTCTAATTATGACCCTGTTAGCTTTATATAACCATTTTTATTAGTAGTAGAATAAAACCCCTCATTGATATTATGAAAAATAAGATAAAATAGAATAAGATCGATAGATGAATATGTCTCCCTAATTGTATCTTTATTCCTGATAGATAAGAACCTTTCATTTATTGATTTTTATTTTCTTAATCAATTATCAGAAATATAGATGCTAACTCTTATGACCTTAGAAAAAATAAATAAGGATAGTATTGTTACACAGGAAAGGAAAGGAAGGAAAATTTTTAGTATCGCTGGAAATAGGTTGTTAGTAACTCTTTATCTCACCATTATTTTATTAACGGCCACATGAGTAATAGATTTTGTGCGTCAATCTATAAAAAATAATAATATAATAATAAACAACACTAAAAAGTTTTGACACTAAGTGATAAGTAAATTAATTGTGAAGGTATAACACATTTGGAGCAAAGACCGCTGCGTGAGAATTTTAGTAACGACACCCATATTGGTAAGGGCATCACTCTAATTACACTTATGTATGGTTGTGTTTATTCTGAAAATGTGTGAGATTAAATATATATTATGCTGAACATGTTTACAGTGTGGAAAATGAATGCTGTGTGATATGTTTTTATAACGGTTGGTTGAGCATTTAAGAGTGTGAAAATGAATGTTGTGTGATATGTTGTTATAATGGTTGGTTGAACATGTTAAAAGTGTGGAAATGAATGTTGTGTGATATGTTGTTATAATGGTTGGTTGAACATGTTAAAAGTGTGGAAAATAAATATTGTGTGATATGTTGTTATAATAGTTGAGTGGTGTCTTAATGAGTCAGCCTCGCATTATATCAAGGATGTATTATAAAAGTGTCTACATTCATGCATGCATTCATAAGTTGTGTGGTGCGTCCATAATTGGTTGGAGCCCACATGGGATTTTGAGTTAGTGGTGTTGCTTGGAAGGACCCACGAAGCCCTTGCGGGGGAGGTGATATTCCGGAATCATTACATTGGCATATAGATTAAATAATAGAGTCTGTCTTGCTATACATTAAGGTGTGTTTAATGTCATAATTGAGGTATCGTACCTTTTGGTCATTGGGTGAAATAAGTGTTACTAATTATATAAATATTGTATTGTTATATCTTTACCTGCTGCTCATTTGGTTGAAATCAGTGTTATTAATTATATAAATATTGTATTGTTATATCTTTACCTGCTCATTTGGTTGAAATCAGTGTTATTAATTATATAAATATTGTATTGTTATATCTTTACCTGCTCATTTGGTTGAAATCAGTGTTATTAATTATATAAATATTGTATTGTTATATTTTTACCTGCTCATTTGGTTGAAATCAGTGTTATGAATTATGTAAATATTGTACTATCATATCTCTATCTGGCAGTTTGGTTGGGTGAAATAAGTGTTATTAATTATATAAATATTGTATTGTTATATCTTTACCTGCTCATTTGGTTGAAATCAGTGTTATTAATTATGTAAATATTGTACTATCGTATCTCTATCTGGCAGTTTGGTTGGGTGAAATAAGTGTTATTAATTATATAAATATTGTATTGTTATATCTCTACCTGGTCATTTGGATGAAATAAGTGTTATTAACTATATAATTTTTGTATTGTTATATTTCTATCTTTATTTATTTATTGGTAAGTACGTTGGAGATGACCCTTACTTTTGGACAGACGACTCTCCCAATTTACTTGCACATCCGGAGGAGTCTTCAGAAGAATAAATGAAGCACCTATTTAATTCTAGGAATTCTAGGAGTAGCAGTGGTCAGCTTTAGGAAAATTATTATTGTTGAACTCTAGTCTATAGCATTATTTGTTTTGACACGAAATTTTTGAATTCTTACAATTGAAGTATTAAGTTGTCTGATTGAGATTCTTGGGGAATTTTTAATTACTTATGAATTGTTTGTTGTTGTTGAATTTACATAGGTAATTCTAAATTTGGATTGTAATAAAAAAAAAAAATGGGATGTTACAACTTGGTATCAGAGCAGTTCGGTCTTGATTGGACTATGGATTGGGTGTAAGCTGACCAGTGTCGAATAGTAGGGTAGTTGTAGGATACCTCTTCATGATTTTGTGCCATTGTTGGTATGGCCATGGTAGTTGGAGTGATTCTCTACTCACGATTCTTTTACGATATCTTTACTATTTCAAGGCAGGTACTTGACACTAACTGGATTGAGCGTTGCAGGAACAATGCCTCCAAGACGTACTTTTGGTGCTAGTGGGACTAATGAAGCAGGAATGGCTCAGATGGCTCAAGCTATGACACAAATGGCTACCGCTATCGCTGCTCAGAATCAACGTGAAATACGAAGGGAGGAAAGAGAAGAGAGGGCGGCTGAATCTAGAGGTTTGGCAGACTTCCGTAGACATGACCCTCCCAAGTTTCATGGAGATGTGGATCCTGAAAAGGCTGACAAATGGTTACAGGAAGTGGAAAAGATCTTTGAGGTGATTCGATGCCCGCCTGGAGTTAAAGTGACTTATGCCACTTATCTGTTACTTGGTGATGCTGAATATTGGTGGAGGAGCACCAAACTGATGATGGAAGCTGCTCAAGAAGAAATTAACTGGGAATCTTTTCAGGTGAAGTTTTTGGACAAGTACTTTCCGGTGAGTGCTAGAACAAAGTTGGGAGATGATTTTCTGAAGGTCCGCCAAGGTAGTATGACTGTGGGAGAATATGCGGCAAAGTTTGAGTCCTTATCGCGATATTTCAAGTTTTTTCGTCAAACTGTCGATGAAGACTTTATGTGTCACCGCTTTCAAGATGGGTTGAAGTACGAAATTCAAGAGTCTGTACTTCCTTTGGGAATCACGCGGTTTCAACCCTTAGTGGAAAAGTGTAGAGAAGTAGAGGCTATGAAGAATCGCAGATTGAATCGTGGAGGTACTAGTAATCACGGGGGACCAACACGACCGAGTAATCAAAACCATAACCGTAGTCGACCAGATCAAAGGCCATATCATCGTCCTCAAGGGTCAAATAAGGGACCACATCGCCCGACGACCTCCATTTCAGACGATAGACGGGGGACTTCAGAATCAAAGCCATATTGTTATCGTTGTGGAGACCCAGGACACTTCGCGAATAAGTGCACACTCAACAGCAATGTATGTTTTAAATGCCAAAAGCCTGGACATAATGCCAGAGATTGCAAGGAGCCAAAGGCAGAAGCTTCACTGAATGCAACTAAAGTCCCACGCTCAACAGCTCAAGGACGAGTTTACAATATAAATGGTCAAGGGGCATCCCTCCCGAATGAATCCTTCCAAGGGGAGTGTGGAATCTCAGGTAACATTCTAACTGTTCTTTTTGACTCTGGTGCAACGCATTCATTTATCTCTATGGATTGTGTGAAACTATTGGAGTTGCCTGTCACCACTTTATCGTTTGATTTGTCTGTTACTACTGCTGCTGATAAGACGTTAACTGCAAATACGGCTTGTATGCATTGTCCTATAGTTGTGTCGGGTAGGAAGTTTAATGTGAATCTCATTTGTCTGCCTCTTAAGAACTTGGATGTTATCCTTGGTATGGATTGGTTGTCATACCATTATATTTTATTAGATTGTGGTCGTAAGGTTGTAATTTTCCCCGACCCAGAGCTTTCTAAATTTTTAGCCGCGCACGAAATCAAGGTCTCTCTTAAGGAAGGAGATATGGAGATTTTGTCCCTAGCTAGTGTGGAAGTTACTCATGATGCCAAGATAGAGGATGTGCTAGTAGTTAAAGACTTC
>JBBPBP010000004.1:36206044-36225174 GCA_037974735.1 Cicer chorassanicum
GATAGATAAAAAGTTTTCCAATAAATTAACACTTCCAAAATAGTTCCAATTTATTTTCTTCTTTTCTCAAAATTTACAAAAAAAGTGAAATTGTATATTTATATACATTAAAGTAGTGCACATGACACAAAGCATAAGGCATACTTGGTTATGATAATGAATTACACTAATTAACAAATCTACAAAATTACAGTCTCCTCTTACACCAACTACTCAACATGTCTATAGATCCATCTTCAGTTTCAATGAAGGCACAAAATTGGTCTAAAGTATAATACACCATCAATTTTAAAGATTTTGGAGGCATGTTCGAATCTTAAAAAATGGGTCCCTAATAAAAAAATGCAATTTTATAATTAAAAAAAATTGGTAAAATATATTTAATCTCTGGACACATACTAATCTACATGATGCACTCAACACATACCAATCTACATGATACATAGTATTTGGTTAAGTTAATTCATGTAACAAGAAAAGATGTACACACAACATGTCACTTTCTCATATTAAACTCAAATATACATTTCAACAATGATAACACAACAACTACAATTCTACACAAAAAAACATTCTTCTCATAAAATACATCGATTATAGAATCCAAAATTTAGATAACTTTTCAACAAGAGTTTCACCTTTGAGATAGTTCTTTTAAAAACTTTGTTTTTTTAATTCTATTTTCTTTCTGTTTCTTAATTAGTAGACATTTTATTATTTGACCCTTTTTTAGTACCATTATAAATCACTAATGAGTTCTTAAAATCTAAAACTCTAACATCGAGTTAAACTCAAATGAATTCATAATATCATAATTATAAAATCAATCATTTCAAACAAATATGTAACACCCCGATTTTTAAAAGCGCGAGTGTATTTTTTTTATAAATAAATCGATAAAAATCCCAAGTTAAATCCATAAATAAAGAAAATACTCTTGGATAAAATATTTGAGTCGTATCACCACGACAAAGGTTATCATTAATTACAACAGCGGAAATGGTTTTGAGCAAAAATCCAAAGTAAAATATACACCGACTAAAATGCTCTGTTTCAAATACACAAGTTCCCTTTATAAAACAAAAACTTTGAAATAGGAAAGGGAAAATAAATAAAATTCTTGATTACAACCCTAAGTTGATCATTAATCTATCTGAGGGTGACTAGGTACTAAGAATCAACGACTGGCAACAAGCCCCATTACTTCCAGTTACAAAACCAACCCATCTCTGTGCCACGCCTTTGATCGACCTTGTTTCTCAAAACAAAACCAACCCAAAAGTTGTAAAGGGTCGTCACCAACCGAAATTAACAAATACCACATAGCATTCAATTTTAAATGCACAAAATCACCTTTCAACTTAACATGCATCTAGAAAGGGTTTCCATATGCTAAACATACTTAAACAAGGTTGAAAAATGAAGTTTTGGACCAAACTGCACTGCTGTATTCGAATACAACCCATGTGTAGTCGCATACAGTTGCGAAAATAGCAGAAAAACAGCAAAAACAGCACTGACAGCACTACTGTATTCGAATACAGCCTGTCTGTATTCGAATACAGCACCTTGTGTAGTCGAATACACTTCAAAAAAATCAAGTCAGTAGCTAATTTAATCATCTGTATTCGACGACAACACAGGTGTAGTCGAATACACCTGTCAAAACAGCAGAAAATCAGTTTTTAACCCTTTCAAAAACATTCGAACACTTTCAACACCAATTCAATCAATCACAAACACCAACACAACACAAATCACTCATCACAATCAAGTACGCATATACAAACATCATACATGTCAAACATGACTCACGTGTCAAACACCCTAATGCAATGCGTATATGCCAATGCACATGATTCCGGAATATCAACAAAACCCCCCTCAAAGGGGCGTAAATCATAATTGTACAGCCTCTCACAGACTAGTACTAATTACCAAGGTGCAGTCTCTCACAGGCTAGCACGATTTACTAATGTGCAACCTCTCACAGGTTAGCACGACGCGATAATCCATGTAAGGGTAAGATGAACCATCCAATCACGTGGAATCATCCCCTATACGGATAAGATGAACCATCCAATCACGTGGAATCATCCCGTGGCTCATCCGGTCACCGCTATCACCGACGCGATAATCCCCGTAAGGATAAGATTAACCATCCAATCACGTGGAATCATCTCGTGGCCCAATCGGTCACCACTATCACTACTATGAAATGCATGAGCATACTCTGACTCTCGACACCACAATCATTAAGTAAATGCAGCTATTAAAAGATTCCCCATTTTTAATGCTCATTTAACACTAATGATTCTCAAATTTAACACAGAGCATACTCAATGCATACAATCCTCAAATCACATGAAATTAATTCACAAATCGTTTTGAATTCAAATCACCACATACACAATCTCATCAATTCATACCAAATCAAAATACACACATAATTTGCATTTACTCAAATTCCCACATCTTGAAACATAAAGCAAATATCCACATTCATAAGGTTACCCATAAACACATCAACCATTCCAAGTAAAAATCACCATCACCCACACCTCAAAACTCATTAAATTCAATTTCACCATTTACCCACAAAATTCATTAACTTCATTTCTCACAACAATACACCTTAACCCATCAAATTTATTTTCCAAAATTTTCAACCATAACACACCAAATCAAAACTCCAAATTGTTAAACATAAACCACCAATTTTTTTTTCCACAACTCACATAAAACACATTAAATTCCTTTTCCCCAAATTCACACATAAACCCCATCAAAATCAAACCCCACAAATACACATATAGAGTCCTATATGCAAGCTAAAAATTTGGAAGGAGCCCTTACCTCGACGGTAGCTCGAACGGCCGATTACGGCACCGCGATAAAATTTTGGTAAAATTCCTGCTTCGCACAGAGCTGCGAAAATTTGTTCCCAAGCACCGCAATGTGATCACGATCAACTTTCTCTTCAGTCGCGTCGTGAGATAAAGCTTGGATCTAGGTGATATGTGAAGTTTTATGTTTGGGGTTTTTGAAACAAAACAAAGAAAGAGAGGAAGAAGATGGAGTGACGTGCGCAGGCAGAGAAAAATGTTTTTTTCTTTTCCTTTTCTTCCTTTCCTTTTATATATATATACTACTCATAAAAAATATATATATAAATATATAAATATCCCAAACCAACAAATTTCAAACAATCTCACATACACCCCAACAGTTTTGATAAAAATATCTATTCTCATTGCAACTCAATTGGCAGGTAATTTTTTTTTAGCAACTATAGATATTTTTAACAAAATAGTCCAGTAATAAATTTTCCGCAATGTAATTAAATTATTTCTTTCCAAATAATTTAAAACGGGACCCATAAAATAGTTATGGCATTTTAACATCCAAAATACCAATAAAACTGGGTAAAAAGCCTCATAATTCAACATGAAAGCACCCGAAAATATAAAAAGTACATTTTAAAATTAAGGGTATTACAAAATATGCCAACACCTTCACGATTCAATATTCACAACAATAACAACAACTCTTTTTTATTTTCTTAAAAATAAGACATAGTAAAACATGCTGTAAATTTTAAGCTATTTTAAACATTAAATAAAATCAGTAGTATAGAATTATTGTATTAAATCAACAAAAATTCAACTCAATTTAATTTCTTTAAAATAATAAAGAGTAATTCAAACAAAAGTTATTTACAAAATAAGTCAACTTTATCTCCTTCAAAATATCATTTTTTTTATTCTAAGTTATACCAACCTCTAATATTCAAGAATTATTATTATAAATAATATGAATTTGATTTCAAGATCAAAACTTTAATATTCATGTTACGACCAAAAAGACAAGGCATATAAATTGATAATTAGTATTACCTCAATTAAATTAATAATTTCAAACCTATAGCTAGTCAATAAAAAAAATCTATTTCTACCTATCCACTATCACAAAAGAGCAAATAATGAAAGTTAGAAACCAAGCCACAAGTCCAATCAATGGGTAATTAACTTAATCATGTCAATGATTCAAATCATGGTCTATTTAGTCACTTAGGTAGGAACTTAGAATCCATAATGCACTCAAAGTAAGCAAACAATAAATAGTTAATTAGTAGCTTCAAAAATGTGTATAATCATACAAAAGCATATAGAAAATAACACAATAATATAACGGGAAAAAGAAAACATGATAGTGAAAATAGTTAACACACAAGGAAATTGAATCCACTGACATTTGACTACACTGAACCGACAATCGATCCACTCGGCCTGATTGGAAAAACTAGGCTCTGATACCACTAATGTGACACCCAAAACCCAAAATAATATATATAATAATTTATACTAGATTTTTATACAACTTTTGAGCGAATAGATAAAAATTCTTTTAGAGGGAAACAAAACTTTTACAAGTTAATATCACATCGAAACTTTAAACTTTTTTTTCTATAAAATAGTGCAATCTCTAAAACTTACTAGTACTTATAAGGTTTTCATACAAAAAGTCGTTTCAAATTAAATAAGTAAAATACAAATTACAATCCTTATTCCCGGTATCACCTATCAGAGCGGGGTTTCTCCCAAACTTGAACTTCAAGACTCATTAACCTGTAACAACTGCGATTTCACAAACGCAGGGACAAACCACTCAAACACAAACAACGAAGGAAGTGAGTTTTGAAATCATGTTAATAGCATAATACAAGTAAGAAGAACACCCAAACAATCATAATAGAACTGAATCATTACACAAACATTGCTCAAGAAATATATCACATTAAAAAGTCAAAATCACTCAAGGAAAGTCAATACCTTTTACTATAACATCAAATCGTCTAACAGAAATAATGATCGCATGCGATACCTATTAATCACAACAAAACAATCACAAGAAAATGCAATGTTATGCATGAGCTTAGACTCTACTTCACAATGTGGTACCATTCTAACTTTGAAGTACTTGGTTTGGAGGCTTGATACTATGCCACCATCCCAGTGGACGGACAATTCAAATTGGCCATGTCGTCATAGATACCCTCAACTCAACCCGGGACACATATACGCAACTGTCGAGGTAAACGTGTGTTGCGTGGTAGCTCCCGACATTTGGAGTGCTACCTCCAAGTCTTCTAGGAATTCCCCACTCGAATACCTCCAAGGTCTAACAATCTTGCCTTAAGGCTCAACAGTAGACCGCCACGATCAGGCTCAATTCTGTTGTAGTTCCCCAAATTCACTAGGCTTGTCAGACCCTACCTATATGATGACAAAATAATCTCCACTTTACAAATTCTCAATATTTATTTTCTCCCCTCATTGGCTTAGGATAGTCTATTAAGACCGCTATCTCAAACACAAATTGGAATCACCATTATTTCATCAACTATGGGGTTACTTCAATATTTTCATCACAATTTTATAACATCATTATTCATACATAATCATGGTCATCATATAAACTCATCACAAATTTATAACATCACTATCATCAATCAAACATCCTCACATAAACTTATCACAAATTTATATCATAAATCACACATCATCAACAAATAAACTTACATCATACACTATATTCATATTTTATTATCACTTCACATAAAATCATCTAATCAAACAAATGCACCAAATTCATTTGAAATCAAATATCACAATAATATCAAATACCACACCTTTAACGAAATTAAATCAATCAGCACCTTATAAATATTTCTATTCCATATTTTAATCTCAAAATTTCCATATTTGCAGATAAATTAATTTATCACTCAAAGGGCTACTGTCGTACGTAGCGAGCCTCAGATGAATCTTTGGGAAATACGGTTTTCCCGTTCATCTCGCAAGATATTATATTCATGAATTCAAACGCTCTCTCACCCTTACCTTATTTAGACGCTTTCTCAAACCCAAAAATCAATGGAAGTTTTCAACAGCAGTTGTAGATCGACAACGTACAACGAGCGAATAGCATAAATAGCGAGTTCAACAACTCGTCGAGACGTGACAACTCGTCAGAGCGTCGTAAGGGTCCTACGTCAATTTTACGGAAAAATACAAATGAGTAGTGCTTCTAGAAGGTTTCAACGAGAGGAATTCAAAAACGATGCTAGTTGTTTGAGACGACAAACATGGTGATCGGAATAGGCCAAAAACAGCTCGCCAAGGAAAGAAACGGAGCTGCTTCTGAAGAAACGAAGCAATGATTGATAAAATTGATGCCAAAAATGGATTAAGTGGCCAATTTTGTGTGGAATAGAGTTTGGGATCAATTCAAATGGCAAGGAATTGGTGGGAGTGAATTTGAGAGAAAAAGGGTTTGTTGCGGTTTGACTGCCATTAGTCTATTTTTTCATTTTTTTAATTAGGTAGTACTATTGCATATGGGCCTAACCCATAAAACACATTTTACTTATTTATTTTGTTTATTTATTTATTTTTAAATAAAACAAACAATTACTAAAACTATTTTTTTTAAACACAATTTAATTACTAAAATATTACTAATAATTTCAAAACTAATATTTTATAAAATAAAGTAATTAAAGTAATTATTCTTTAAAATACGTTAATAACCAAAACATTCATATTCCAAATAATCACTATAATAATACTTATTTTCAAATACTCAAATTAAAATATTACAATCATTGGAGAATAGTCGAAATTATAAAATAAATAAATAAAACATCAACACTTTATATTAATTACTAAATTATAATAAATATATATAAAATCACAATGTCATAACAAGTATATAAAAATAAAGGAAATCAAACACAATATTACAACTATCCCAAGATAATTATTTATAAAATAAATAATTAAAATAAAATATATTTAGAATTAATTAAATATAATTAAGTGCGTATTTAATATTAGTCAAACACACAAGAAAATATCACATTAATTAGCAATTCACATATACACGTAAAATCGCCTAAATCTTATTCTCTAAAATATTTACACTAAAATACTATCATTTTTAGAAAAGTATATAAAATAATAAAATATAATACTTTTTATTTACATCACTCATTTAGTAAAAAATACACATATAAAGAAAATGAATCATAAAAATAATGAAAATATATTCTAAAATAATTTTAGCACCAAATTAATTATCTAAAATCCTATTTAATTTATCAAATAGTTTATTATCAAATTTGGGGTGTTATAGGTTCTCACTCAGCTTATTCAATTCCATTTTAGTTCTTAGCCAATGCAGTTATTCCAAAAGTTTCCTTAGTCTTAATGGCTTAAGGTTTTAGTGATTTTGGTCTTAAATTAGTTTATTCTAAACCATTTTGGATCTTAACCATTTTGTTTATTAGTCAATATTGTTGTTCCAATAAGTGTGTTAGTCTCAATGGATTGAGATTTTTGTTATTTTTGTCTCCAATAGGTTTATTCTAATCTATTTATGTTCTTACGAATGTAGTTCATCTAATTAGTGCATCAATTTCAATGAATTAGGATTTTGGTCTTTTAAAAACTACGAAAGTCACAATAGATAAAGAATTTGTTAATTTTGGTCTTTACTAGGTTTATTCCAATCTACTTTGGTTTTTTGTTTAACAAGTCCCTTAGTCTCAATGGATTAAGATTTTTGCCATTATTGTCTTTACTAAATTTATTCTAATCCATTTTGGTTCTTAGCCAATGTAGTTCGTCCAATAAGTGCATAAGTCTCAAAGAATTAAGATTTTAGTCTATACTAGGTTTATTCTAATCCATTTTGATTCATAGCAATATAGTTTGTCCAAAAAGTGCATAAATCTAAACAGATTAAAATTTTGGTCATTTTGATCTTTACTATGTTTGTTCCTATCCATTTACGTTCTTAGTCAATGTAGCTCGTATAATAAGTGCATTAGTCTAAATGGATTAAGATTTTGGTCAATTTGGTCTTCACTCGACTTATTCTAATTGATTTTGGTTCTTGGCCAATGAAGCTCTTCAAATAAGTGCGTTAGTCAGTGGATTAAGATATTGGTCATTTTCGTCTTCACTCGACTTATTCTATTCCATTTTGGGTCTTAGCAAATCTAGTAATTTTGAAAAGTACTTAAGTTTCAATGCTTTTAAGATTTTAGTATATTTCGTCTTTACTAGGATTATTCTAATCAATTTTGGTTCTTATCCAATGTAGTTCGTCAAAATAAGGGCATTAAACTCAGTTCATTAATATTTTTGTCTTTAAAAGACTTATTCTAATAAATTTTGTTTCTTTTTCTATATACTTCATCTAATAAGTGCATTATTCATTTTGCTGTTTAAAAGGCATATTCAAATCCATTTTGGTTCTTAGCTAATGTAGTTCGTCTAATCAGTGCATTTGACAAAATGGAATATGATTGTGGTTATTTTGGTCTTTACTAGGTTGTTTTTTATCCATTTTGATTCTTAGCCAATCTAATTGTTTTAATAAATGCGTTAGTGTCATTGGATTAAGATTTTGATAATTTTGGCATTTTCTAGGTTTATTCTAACAATTTTGTATCTCAATGGATTAATATTTGCATCTTTAATAGGTTAATTTTAATTAGTTTTGGTTCTTTGTCAATGTAGTTCGTCTAATATGTGCATTATTCTCAATGGATTAATATTTTAGTCATTTTGGTCTTCACTAGCCATATTCTAATCCATTTTGGTTCTTAACCAATGAAGTTCATCTAAAAAGTGCATTAGTCTCAATGGATTAATCCTTTTTGGTTCTTAGCCAATAAGTCTATCAGTCTCATTGGATTAATATATTAATTATTTTTGTCTATACTAGGTTTATTCTAAACTATTTGTAAAACACATGTTTTTGATGAAGACAAAGACCAAGGAATGTGATCAAAGTTGCAACATCAAAAAGAAGTCAAATAACCAAAGGCAACTATGGTCAAACTTATTAGAAGTTTTATAAACGTAAAGCTACATGATGCAATCTAATACTCTTATATTTCAAATGCACATGAGAACCTTTCATTTTAGCATATGCATCAAACGAATTTTTAAAGTGTCAAAAATGCATAAACAATCTTTGAAAATAAAGTTTTTTGGCAAAATACAAAGGGTTATTCGAATACAACATCCTGTAGCTGAATACAAGAGATAAGTCAGTAGCAAAAACTGAACATTTGTATTCGACTACGAGATGGTGTAGCCGAATACAAGTGTTAAGTCAGTAGCTAAAACTGAACATCTGTATTTGACTACGAGTTGGTGTAGCCAAATACAAGTGCTAATCAGTAGAAAAGATTGCACATTTGTATTCGACTACGACCTTGTGTAGTCGAATACAACGAGTCAATGGCAAAATTCACTTGGTTGTATTCGAATACAAGGCTTCGTATTCGAATACGATGTTAAAATTTTAAATAAATATGAACGTTGCACAAGTGTATTCGACTACAAACATGCTGTAGCCAAATACAACTGCGAAGCAATGCAATTTTTCAGTTCTGAAATGGTTCTGGATCATTGCAAATGTTCATCAAACATCTAGGAACTATTGCCATTGATCTGAAGTGATGTCTATGGAGTATACATACCCCATAACTTCAGTTTATTCGAAATCAATCCTACTACCAAACTTTGAACAATTTTATGAAATATTCTAAAAGTTATTTTTCATATTTCAAGTACTTACCTTTTCATATCATTGAGAAAGGTTCTCAAAGCATACTTGAAATAATATTCTTGGAAAATCACTAAAGTGATTATATTGTTTGTAAAGAAAGTAGTACCTTTTTCAAGTGGTCTAATCTAAGATAGTGGGGTGTTATCTTAGAAGTTGTGTTAGAAGTTTGTAGCAGAGATCCTAGGGTGGGATTTGTAAATTTTCTGACAATAGTGGAAAAATATCTTGTAGTGTGCAAGAGGACTAGATGTACCCTTGGTCATAAGGGGAACCAAGATAATATTGTTGCGTTTATTAATTTTCTGCCATTTACTTATTACCATTCACTGTCCTAATCAGAAAATTCGATCACTAAATCTCTGAAAACAAGAAAAATTCTAACCCATAATTCACCTTCCCCCCGCCTTCTTAGGTGTACCTTTGTTCTTAAAATTGGCATCAGGGCAGGTTCAGGTAACTTACTCCTCGATCCTTACTCATGGCTTCTGCACAACCTGTTTTTAAATATGGTGGTAGTAGCAATAAACCACCTTGCTTCGTTGGAGAACACTATGACTTTTGGAAGATACGCATGCAAGCGTATCTTGAGGCACATGGAGACGACATATGGGATGCAGTAGAAAATGGCCCCTATATTCCAAAAACGGTCATCAACAATAAAGAAGTAACAGAGATAAAAACCTCATGGACTAACGATGACAAAAGAAAAGTGATGTTTATTAAGAAGGCCAAAAACGGCTAAAGAAATATGGGATACTCTTGAAGTAACTCATGAAGGGATTATTGAGGTAAAATGATCTAAACTCAATACATTATCTCAAGAATATGAATTATTTCGAATGCAGCCCGGAGAGTCTATCTTAGAGTTACAGAAAAGGTTCTCTAATCTAACCAACCACTTGTCGGCACTTGGGAAAATCTTCACCAACGATAAATTAGATCTAAAAGTGTTAAGATCATTAGCAAGGGCCTGGCAACCAAAAATGACGGCAATTTCTGAAAAGAAAAGCCTATCCAAAATGTTTCTTCCTGCATTGTTCGGAAAACTTCAAGAACACGAAATCGAACTTGGAAGGTTAGAAAAGAATGAAAGTCAAGAAAATAAGACCAAAAATATTGCCCTAAAAGCCGAATCAAAAGAACAAATCAAAGACGAGAATTCAGATGAAGATGAAAACATCACCTTCCACGTTAAGAAATTTGATAAGTTTCTAAAAAATGATAAAACTTTCAAAAAGAAAAGTTTTAGAAAGAAGGATATTGCCACTTCAAGCCAAAACTTCACTTGCTTTGAGTGTGGTAAGCAAGGACACATAAAGGCAGAATACCCAAATGTTATCAAGAAAAATGCCATAAAAAAGAAAGACTTCGAAAAGGCATACATAGCATGGGAGGACAATGAAGTGAATTAATCTTCGAAAATAGAAAGTGACGAATGTGCAAATGTTGCATTAATGGCATCACACCAATCGGACAAAGAAGAATAGGTTAGTAACAAAGACTCCCCTCATCATAATAGAACTAATAGTGAATTAATTATCGAATATAATGATGCTCAAAATGCAATTAAAGAACTGCTTATGGAATGTAAAAATCTGTTCAAAATAGCGTCAATCCAAAAGAAACAAATTTCAACTCTTCAAGAAAAAGTTGACACTGTAGAAAAAGATTTTGAAAAATTAAAATAGAATTTTACATGCAATAAGTGTAATTCTCTCTGAAAATTGTCCAATTAAATAGAGTAATTGAGCGATGCGAAAAGGGACAAATTGGATTCAAAAACAATTTACATATGCAAAGATACTCAAATGACAAGAGTGGTGTTGGTTACTCAAAATTTGATAAACCAAGTTTAAGAAAAACCATTTTTGTTAAAGCGAGTAACCAATCCAACCAAGAAAAGGTTATAATTATGCAAAAAGATCATCATTATAAGGAGAAAATTATTCAAAAGAAACCTCATATACATACTTTTAGAAGTAAATTTACTCTTACATGTTTTTATTGTGGTCTTAATGGTCACACACCTAATGCATGTCTCTTTAGAAACTTTAGTGTGCCAAAAGGGCATTACGTGTGGGTCAAGAAAGGTATTAATCCTCAAGGACCCAAAGCACCTTGAGTACCTAATAAAACTTGATCTTATTTTGTAGGTATGCACGCAAAGTACCTCAAATATGTGGTACTTGGATAGTGGATATTCTAAAAATATGATGGGTGATAAAACAAAATTTTCAACTCTAACCCTTGAATCAAAGGGCTATGTGGTCTATGGAGACAACAACAAAGGAAAAATTTTAGGCATTGGAAAAGTTGGTTCAGCCCCATCTTCTTCGATTGAAGATGTTCTATATGTTGAAGGTTTCTTAATCTTGATGATTGATCCTTAAAAATGAAATGTCTTTTGGTGAGTGACAACAATGATGCATGGTTGTGGCATAAAAGAATTGCACATATCCATATGGATCATTTAGAATATCCACTAGGTACCGGGCTCGAATCCCACGGAAGGCAAAAACTCGTTATATTTCCAACGGTGGGAAAGGGGGGAGCGAGAAGGTCGTGAGGTAGCATCGCCGGTAACGGTAATGGCTGGGGTGTTACAGCAAGGTTGGTTGCTCAAGGATACAATCAAGAAAAAGGGATTGACTTTGAAAAGGACAAAGTTGATAAGACATTATTTATTAAAAGAAATAATGATCACACTTTATTCGTTCAAATCTACGTTGCTGATATCATATTTGGATCAACAAACAATGACATTTGTGAATAATTATTATTAATGATGCAAGGAGAATTTGAAATGTCTATAATGGGAAAGTTAAATTGTTTTCTTGGACTTCACATCAAGCAACTCAAGAATGAAATCTTCATAAATCCAGCAAAATATTGCAAGGAATTGTTAAAAAGGTTTGAGATGGAAAACAACAAAGAAAGTGCAACTCCTATGGGCTCCGGAACCTATGTAGATAAAGATGAATCCGGTATTTAAATGGACATATCAAAATATTGTGGTATGATTAGACCTCTATTATATCTAACGGCCAACCGGCTAGATATTATGTTTAGTGTCTGTTTTTGTGCAAGATTTCAGGTTGATCCTAAAGAATCGAATCTTGTAGCAGTAAAAAGAATTATGAAATATTTGAAAGGAACAACCAATGTTGGCCTATGGTATCCAAAGGGTAGCATATGTAGTCTCGTTGGTTATTCTGATTCGGATTATGCAGGATGCAAAACGGATCGTAAAAGCACAAGCGTGACTTGCCATATCTTAGGGAATGCATTAGTATCATGGTCCTGTAAAAAGCAAGCTTGTGTTGCCCTAAGCACAGCTAAAGCCGAATACATACCAACCGAAAGTTGTTGGGCACAGATTCTATGGCTCAAACAACAATTATATGACAATGGACTTGATCTCAGATGCATCCCACTAAGATGTGACAACACCTATGCAATAAATATCTCGAAGAATCCAATCATTTACTCTCAAAATAAACACATTGATATACGTCATCACTTTCTGCGAGATCATGTTCTGAAAGGCAATGTAATACCCTTAATTTTAAAATGTACTTTTTGTATTTTCGGGTGCTTTCATGTTGAATTATGAGGCTTTTTAGCCAGTTTTATTGGTATTTTGGATGTTAAAATGCCATAAATATTTTGTGGGTCCCGTTTTAAATTATTTGGCGAGAAATAATTTAATTATGTTACGAATATTTTATTACCAGACAGTTTTGTTAAAAATATCTATAGTTGCAGAAAATTTTACCGTCAATTGAGTTTCAATGAGAATGGATATTTTTATCAAAATAGTTGAGATGTGAGTGAGGTGATGTGTGTAAGAGTATTCAGATATTTGTTGGTTTATATATATATATATATATATATATATATATATATATATATATATTGGTTGGTGAGTTAGTAATATTTATATATAGTTAGTAAGTTAGTATGTATATATATATGTGAGAGAAATTATTAGAAACAGAGAAGCAAAAATCACTCCTTGCCTCGCGTTCATCTTTTCTTTCTTTCTTTCCTTGCTTCGCGACAAAGTGTTGGTGGTTTTCAAAACCACCAAACACAAAACCTCACATATCACCTAAATCCAAGCTTTATCTCGCGACGCGACTGAAGAGAAAGTTGATCGTGATCACGTTGCGGTGCTTGGGAACTAATTTTCGCAGCTCTGTGCGAAGCGGGAATTTTACCGGAATTTTATCGCGGTGCCGGAATCGGCCGTTCGAGCTACCATCGAGGTAAGGGCTCCTTCCAATTTTTAGCTTGCATATAGGACTCTATATGTGTATTTGTGGGGTTTTTTTTTATGGAGGTTATTTGTGAATTTGGGGAAAAGGAATTTAATGGGGTTTATGTGAGTTGTGGAAAAGAAATTTGGTGGTTTATGTTTAACGATTTTGAGTTTTGATTTGGGTATTATGGTTGAAAATAATTGGAAAATAAATTTGATGGGTTAAGGTGTATTGTTGTGAGAAATGAAGTTAATGCATTTTGTGGGTAAATGGTGAAATTGAATTTAATGAGTTTTGAGGTGTGGGTGATGGTGATTTTTACTTGGAATGGTTGATGTGTTTATGGGTAACCTTATGAATGTGGATATTTGCTTTATGTTTCAAGATGTGGGAATTTGAGTAAATGCAAATTATGTGTATATTTTGATTTGGTATGAATTTATGAGATTGTGTATGTGGTGATTTGAATTCAATATGATTTGTGAATTCAATTTCATGTGATTTGAGGATTGTATGCATTGAGTATGCTCTGTGTTAAATTTGAGAATCATTAGTGTTAAATGAGCATTAAAAATGGGGAATCTTTTAATAGTTGCATTTACTTAGTGATTGTGGTGTCGAGAGTCAGAGTATGCTCATGCATTTCATAGTAGTGATAGTGGTGACCGGATGGGCCACGAGATGATTCCACGTGATTGGATGGTTCATCTTATCCTTACGGGGACTATCGCGTCGGTGATAGTGGTGACCGGATGGGCCACGGGATGATTCCACGTGATTGGATGGTTCATCTTATCCGTATAGGGGATGATTCCACGTGATTGGATGGTTCATCTTACCCTTACATGGATTATCGCGTCGTGCTAACCTGTGAGAGGTTGCACATTAGTAAATCGTGCTAGCCTGTGAGAGACTGCACCTTGGTAATTAGTACTAGTCTGTGAGAGGCTGTACAATTATGATTTACGCCCCTTCGAGGAGGATTTTGTTGATATTCCGGAATCATGTGCATTGGCATATACGCATTGCATTAGGGTGCTTGGCACGCGAGTCATGTTTGACGTGTTATGATGTTTGTATATGCGTACTTGATTGCGATTTGTGTTGTGTTGGTGTTTGTGATTGATTGAATTGGTGTTGAAAGTGTTGGAATGAATTTGGAAGTGTTGGAATGTTTTTGAAAGAGTTAAAAACTGATTTTCTGCTGTTTTGACAGGTGTATTCGACTACACCTGTGTTGTAGTCGAATACAGATGATTAAATTAGCTACTGACTTGATTGTTTTGAAGTGTATTCGAATACAGACAGACTGTATTCGAATACAGTAGTGCTGTCAGTGCTGTTTTTGCTGTTTTTGCTGTTTTTCTGCTGTTTTCGTAAGTGTATTCGACTACACATAGGGTGTATTCGAATACAACAGTGCTGTTTGGCTCAAATCTTCATTTTTCAACTTTGTTTATGCATGTTTAGCATATGTAAACCCTTCTTAGATGTATGCTAAGTTGGAGGATGATTTTTATGCATTTAAAAACATAAATGCTATGTGATGTTTGTTAATTTCGGATTGGTGACCCTTTACAATTGTGGAAATCTGGGCTTTGCCCTCAGATGAGAACTAGGGTCGATCTAAGGCGTGGCACAACGATGGGTTGGTTGTGTGACCGAAAGCAGGGGGCTTGATGCCGCTCGTGGATTCTCAGTACCCAGTCACCCTCAGATAGATTAATGATCAGCTTAGGGTTCTATTTAAGAATGTTATTTATTTCCCTTTCTTATTTCAAGTTGTTGTAGAAAAAGGAACTTGTGTATTTGAAACAAACTATTGGAGCCGGTGTACTTTATATTTGGATTATCAATTCAAAAACCTTTTTAATGTGTTGTAATTAAGAGGAAATAAATTCTGACTTTTGTCGTTTGAGTTACGACTTGGTACTTTGTATTACGACTTAAATGTTTTGTCCAAAAGTACTTTCTTCATTAATAGAGTTAACTTGGTGTTTTATCCATTTATTTTGAAAAAAAAAAATACACTCGCGCTTTTAAAAAAATCGGGGTGTTACAGGCAATGTTGAAGTAAATTTTGTGGATACACATAATCAATTAGCAGACGTCTTCACAAAGCCTCTACCTAAAGACTCATTTTACAAGATACAAAGAGAACTTGGCATTTTAAATGAAAACAATCTCTAATTACAAGGTACCTATACATTGTAAGTCTCTTCAAGATCTAGATAAGTTGTTAAAATTGATTCCTTGATGTTTATCTTTTCTTAAAAATATGAATATATGTTTTACATGACTCATTTTTTGTGAAAAATTCATTTTTAAGCAAAATTTTGATATCTTAGCCACATACATATTATATGTATTCGGATACATATTTGCAGAAAATCTTGTATTCGAATACAACCTCTGTGTAATCGAATACATGTTTCCAGAATCACCTGTATTCGAATACAACAAGTGTGTAGTTGAATACAGATTCGTGTTTTTAAGTTTTTAGGTTACTTTCTGCAATTTTAGTATTGGAATACAGCCGACACCTTCATCATCCCTTCCAAAATTCTCATCCTCTCTTACTTGCAACAAGTTACCCAATCTCTATCCTAACATACATTGCATCTAAGATCAATCTTAACTCACAACTACCATTTCAGAATCCAATTTTTCAAAACCCAAAACCCCAATTTTTCCCAAATCCAAAAAACCTTATTATCACCATGGATGCTCACAAAAGAGGACCAAGAACCAAACATGCAACAGTGAGTCCTTCAAAGAGGAGGACTAAAAATGATAATGCAACAGATTTATCTCGCCTGCCTCACGCACCGGAAGAAATCGACCGGTTCCGCGCAAAATACTCCGACAAAAGGATCATCAGTCCTAAGTTTGGTACTCTTGATTCCTTTTCCCCCCAGCATTTAGAGGAATTCATCAGTTATAACGGCCCGATTTATCCTGATTTAGTTAGGGTCTTTTACTGTAATCTCAAATAAAAAGACGGGAATACGCTAATATCTCGAGTAAAAGGCAGACACATTGAGTTAGAAACTCAAACTATTAGCGAAATCTTGCATATTCCTTTTGAGGGTCAGAAACTTAGGCCCGACAACTTGTGTGAATGGGTAAATATCACCAAATATGATGCATATGTTTCCTTGTGTCGGTTTGACAAAAACACCATGGAACGAAAAAGGACACAAGCTGGTTCAAAATATGCTAGACAACGGTACGGAGTTAGAAATCTAACCGTTGACTTCCAACTCTTGCATTATTTTTTTAGTTACATTTTGGTTCCTAAGGCTGGAAATTACTCTCAGATATCTGAATTTGAGCTTCAGATTATGTACTTTATGTTCAAAGGATGTCCACTCAACTGGAGGCTATTGGGTTACCTTATGCAAAAGAAGTCACTAGGATCTTGGATCACTTTAAAGTGGACTTCTTTGGCGAAGTAATGTATACACCAACTAAGGACAATCTGCTTGATTTGAGTGTGCTTCCCAGTATGAAATAATGTGGAATGAACAGCTTCAGACCTATATTCATAAAGGTGACCTTGGCCAAACTTCTACTGCTGCTAAATCAGATACTGCTGCCCAAGAGGAAGACCACGCCAAGGAAACGACATCAGATGATGATCATGTTTCAAATCGCATGGTCATGGACAAACTCAACTCTCTACAAACATTCATCACCACCCAATTTCAGCACATGAACACCTCTTCAACACTCACTTTCAAACTATAGAAACCACCATTGCCCACAACCATGAAACCATGTTGCATGAAATTAATAACTTATCCGACACAATTGACCACCTCCACCTTCCACCGGATATGTAGTTCCATACTGAAAGTGTATTAAATGTCGTTTGTTTGATTTTCAATTACTATTGTTTTGGTTATATTTCTAACATTGAGATGTAATATTTGAACTTGGTTCCATTTTTATTTATGTGATATTTTCTGGTTCTCTAGTATAACTATTTTATTCCCTATATATGCTTGAACTTTTATTTGTTACTTTTCCTTTCTTTTTGATCATGTCAAAAGGGGAGAAAATTTGGTATGTTGTTGTTGCTAAAAATTTTATAGGTCTTCAAAATATTTACAATATGATGGCATGAACTCAAGTCCAACGGGGGAGTATGCATGAATTACGGGGGAGATATTTTAAAACATTCACAACATGTTGAAACCTCTTCACAACAACAAATTTTTGTCATAATCAAAAAATGGGAGAATGTAAAACACATGTTTTTGATGAAGACAAAGACCAAGGAATGTGATCAAAGTTACAAGATCAAAAAGAAGTCAAATAACCAAAATCAACTATGGTCAAAATTACTAGAAGTTTTATAAATCTAAAGGTACATGATGCAATCTAGTACTCTTATATTTCAAATGCACATGAACCTTTCATTTTAGCATCTGCATCAAACGGATTTTTAAATACAAGGCTTCGTATTCGAATACGGTGTTGAAATTTTAAATAAAAATGAATGTTGCACAAGTGTATTCGACTACACATATGCTGTAGCCGAATACAACTGCGAAGCAATGCAATTTTTCAGTTCTGAAATGGTTCTGGATCATTGCAAATGTTCATCAAACCTCTAGGAACTATTGCCACTAATCTAAAGTGATGTCTATGGAGTATAAATACCTCATAACTTCAGTTTATTCGAAATCAATCCTACTACCAAACTTTGAACAACTTTGAACAATTTTCTGAAATATTCTCAAAGTTATTTTTCATATTTCAAGTACTTACATTTTCATATAATTGAGAAAGGTTCTCAAAGCATACTTGTAATAATATTGGATTGATATCATTGTAGATCTATTATATTCTTATTCTAAGATTAAAGAACATTTTGTTGGAAAATCACTAAAGTGATTATATTGTTTGTAAAGAAAGTAGTACTTTCTTCAAGTGGTCTAATCTAAGATAGCGGTGTGCTATCTTAGAAGTTGTGTAAGAAGTTTGTAGCAGAGATCCTAGGGTGGGATTTGTTCATTTTCTGACAATAGTGGAAAAATCTGTTGTAGTGTGCAAGAGGATTAGATGTACCCTTGGTCATAAGGGGAACCAGGATAATATTATTGTGTTCATTAATTTTCTGCCATATACTTATTGCCATTCACTGTCCTAATCATAAAATTCAATCACTAAATCCTTGAAAACAAGAAAAACTCTAAACACCTAATTCACCCC
>JBBPBP010000004.1:36225282-36237408 GCA_037974735.1 Cicer chorassanicum
CCCCCCCCCCCCCCCCAACTTCTTAGGTGCACCTTTTATTGAAATCTATTTTGGTTCTTAGCCAATGTTGTTCTTCCAATAAATGTGTTAGTCTCATTCAATTAAGATTTTTGTAATTTTTGTCATTAATAGGTTTATTCCTAGCGAATGTAGTTCGTCCAATAACTGCATTAGTCTCAATCCATTATGATTTTTGTCTTTAGCCGATGTTTGTCTTTAGTCTCATTCAATTAGTGTCAATGGATTGAGATTTTTATTCTAATCTATTTTTGTGTTAGCCGATATTGTCCATCCAATAAGTGCATAAGTTTCAATAGAGTAAGATTTTTGTCATTTTCGTTGTCACTCTGTTGATTCTAATCCATTTTAGTTCTTAACAAATATAGTTCTTTTAAAAAGTGGTTTAGTCTCAATGGCTTAAGATTTTTGTAATTTTTGTTATTACTAGGTTTATTTTATTTTTGTTTTATCCAATGTGTTTTGTCAAAATAAGTGCATTGGACTCAATTGATTAAGAGTTTTGTCTTGAAAAGGCATATCTTGATCTATTTTAGTTCATTGTCTAAGTAGTCTGTTTATTAAGTACATTAGTCTCAAAGGATTAAGATTTTAGTCATTTTGGTTTTCACTGGGCTTGTTCTAATCTATTTTTGTTCCTAGCCAATGTCGTTCGTCTAAGAAGTACATTAGTCTAAATGGATTAAGATTTTGGTTATACTGCTCTTTACTTGTTTTTTTTGTAATTCATTTTAATTTTTAGCCAATGTAGTATCTTTTGGTTATACTTGCCTTTTTTTTTTAATTTACCTTTTTTTTAATAAAACGAAAATAACATAAACATAAAATGTAACACCCCGATTTTTAACAGTGCGAGTGTATTTTATTTTCAAAAAATTCAATTAATAAAATACCATGTCGTGACACAAACGACAAAAGTAATAAATAATTACATCATAATATACAACCACCCGAAATAGTTTATTTTAAATACATAAGTTCCATTGCGACAACAACATTGAAATAAAAATGGAGAATAAATAAAATTCTTAAATAAAACCCTAAGCTGATCATTAATCTAACTGAGGGTGACTGGGTACCGAGGATCCACGAGCGGCATCAAGCCTCACTGCTGTCGATTAAAAATCCCAAAATCATCGCTACGCCACGTCTTCGACGTCGTTGCAATTCCAGCACGACTCAAAACTTTAATAACCTGGGTTTAAGCCCAGTCCACAACAAAGTAAAGGGTCACCAACCGAAATTAACAAATAAAATTTACCAAAAATCTTATATTTCAAATCCTAAAGAGAACTTTTCATCTTAGCATACTCATCGAAAGGGTTTTCATATGTCAAAAATGCATAAACAATGTTGAAAAATGAAGTTTTTAACAAAACTACACTGTCGTATTCGAATACAGCACTGTCGTAGCCGAATACGAGTGCTAAGTCAGTAGCTAAAACTGAACATCTGTATTCGAATACAAGACAGGATGTAACTGAATACGATAGGACAAGTCAATAGCCAAACATGCATTTTCGTATTCAAATACAACATGATCATAGCCGAATACAAAATCAAGTCATTGGCAAAATTCACTCATTCATATTCGAATACGAGGTTTCGTATTTGAATACGATGTCAAAATTTCAATTAAAAATTGAACGTTACAAATATGTATTCGACTACACACTACATGTAGCCGAATACAACTACGAAATAATGCAAATTTCCAGTTATGAAAATGGTTTGAAATCATTTAACACTTACGATACAAAGTCCACTAATAACACTTAGCAATTACGGCACAATAACAAACAACAACCGAGTATGTATATACAGTCATCATAGTATAACAAACATGACTCGTGTGCCAAGAACCCTAATGCAATGCGTATATGCCAATGCACATGATTCCGGAATTTCCCGTAAAATACCTTCCTTGAAGGGCATAAATCCTATATACACAGTCTCTCACTGACAACCACGAGTGCAATCTCTCACTAACAAACACGATTTACTAGAGTGTAGCCTGTCACAGGCCTTACACATTAGTTAAATTCTCGTAAATCGTAATTGTACTGACTATCACAGGCCTAATACTAATTACCAAGGTGCCACCTATCATAGGTCTGCACGATTTACCAGAGTGCAGTCTCTCATAGACCAGCACGACTTACAAGGGTGCAGCCGTTCACAGACCCGCACGATTTACAAAAGTGCAGTCTCTCACAGACCAACACGAATTACAAGAGTGCAATCGCTCAAAGACCAGCACGATTTACAAGAGTGCAGTCGCTCACAGACCAGCACGACACGAAAATCACTCGTAAGGATAAGATGGACCAATCAACTCATGGAACCATCCCGTGGCCCATCAAGGTCACCACTTAACTTTGTGGCCCACCGCGGTCACCACTTAACTTTATGGCCCATCGTGGTCACCAATTAATATTGTGGCCCAACGCGGTCACCACTTAACTTTGTGGCCTATCGTGGTCACCACTTAACATCGAGGTCACCACAATTTCGCACCTTAACACACTTCAAACACATATATAGCAGTTTTGAACACATAATCACATCAAAACTTAATTACCACAACTTCACACATAATCACACCACAATCATTCATAATATCAATTATGAGCACATAATCACACCAACTTTTAATCTCCACAAATTTACACATATATCAAATATCAAACATTCATAATATCAATTATGAACACATAATTCACATCAACTCTTAATCTCCCCAAATTTACACATTTATCAAATATCAAACATTCATAATATCAAACACATAAATCACACCAACTTTTAATCTCCACAAATTAACACATTTATCAAATATAAAACATTCATAATATCAATTATGAACACATATATCACACCAACTTTTAATCTCCACAATTCACTCATTAACCACCTCAAATTTACTTCAACAATTCACACATAAACCACCTCAAATTTAAATTCTCCACAAACACACACACACACACACACACACACACACACACACACACACACACACACACACACATATATATATATATTAATCACTCTTAAACTCATCACATCACCCACATCTCAATCTAATTTAATAAAATATCTATTCTCGCTGCAACTCATTTGCTAGATGAATTTTTTCAGCAACAAGTGACATTTTAAAAAAATTGCCCGATAATAAGTTCTCCATAACAAAATTAAATTATTCTTCGAAAAATAATTTTAATCGGGTCTCAAAATATGTGTGTATATATATATATATATATATATATATATATATATATATAAACATATTAAAACTCTAATAAACTATATATTTGGTACATAATCCACAAAATAAAATAAAATATGGCTAAATGCCTCAGCAATTCAGCACGAAACACACTAAAATTGCAATATTAGAATTTAAAAAAATTTAAGGGTCTTACATAAAACATAAAATTGAAACAAACTTACTCTATGGTTGGCAAAACATATGTTAGGTCAAAGTATATGGTTTAGATTTTTCTTTATGAAGTCAAACCTATCTTCAGCTAGTGGTTTGGTGAATATTTCAACCTATTGATGTTTGGTGTGTACAAATTGGATATTAAGCACAACTTTTTGAACAAAGTCCACAATGAAATGGTGTTTGATTTCTTTATGTTTAGCTCTCAAATGAAGAATATGGTATTTTGTTTGGAAAATGATATATGTTTTGTCACAATAAATGGGAATATTTGTTTCTAGGATTTTGTAGTCTTCTAGTTGATGTTTCATCCAAAGTAGTTGGGAGCTAAAACCAGCTATTGAAATGTACTCAGCTTCTGTTGTTGACATGGCAATTGTGCTTTATCTCTTACTTGTTCATGAGATTAAGTTGTCACCTAGAAATTTGTAGTTTCAACTTGTGCTTTTTCTCTCAATTTTATCTCCAGCATAATCAAAATCACAATACTCACTTAGTTTGTACTCATAAGATTTCTTATAGAACATGGTAATGTTTGTAGGGCCTTTTAACTATCTAAGGATTCTCTTAACAACAATTAAATGTGATTCCATAAGACCAGCTTGAAATCTTGCACATACATATACACTAAACATGATATCAGGTCTGGAAGCAATAAAATAAAAGTAGGGATCCAATCATTCCTCGATAGGTTTTCTGGTCAAATTTTTGGCCTGCTTCAACCTTTTCAAGTGAATAAGTATAGTGCATTGGTGTAGCCATAGGGTTGCAATCACTCATCTTAAACTTTTTGAGAAGCTCTTTTGTATACTTAGTTTGATGAATGTATATACCTTTTTGACTTAACTGAATTTGTTTCCCTACAAAGTGAAGTGGCAAACCCGAGAAGGGGGGTTGAATTGCGTTTGCCAAAGTTGATAAAGTTTTCATAATTTATAAATAAATAAAAACTAGTTCGGTTTTGGTGACTTACTTGGAGTAGAAGCAATCGAATTTAGAGGCAACAAACAATGAAAGCATATATAATTTGACACATAGACTTATCCTGGTTCACCACTAATTTGGCTACATCCAGTCCCCTAATTCAAAAATCCGCTAATTCAATTACCTTGAATTACAAAGCACCTCAATCTCCAAGCTAGTCTTCCTTAACTGCCTGACAACCCCAAACTTTTGAGGAACTAACCACCTTGACCTTAGAAGCCAAGTCTTCTCTTAACAATCTAACAACCCCAGATTGAAGAGGGAACTAAACCACTATCGGGTTGGATACAAAATAATGGAACTTGAGTAGTTGCTTCTAAAAAAGATGATAACAATAATAACTCTCACACTCTCATTTGAACAAGTGTTTCTCTCTTTGAACTCTAAGATTACTCTTTTCATGTTTCTGATGATTTTCTTCTTCAACCTTGACTATCTATTTATAGTTAAAATTTGGACTTCAATTTAGTCCTTGTTTAATTCAGGATTGTATTTTGATCAAATTGCGTTTGTAAATTCTTCAAATTGAGTATGTTCCTTTTTTGTTTAGATTAAGATTGTTAAATTTTCATATTGATTATGTTTGCATTTTGTTCAAATTGGATTTTGTTCATAATTTGTTGTAGATAAATCTTGATCAAATCTTCTACAAATCTTGACCATATCTTCTTTCGCTCATCTTAAACTTCCTAAGAAGCTCTTTGGTATATTTAGTTTGATGAATGTATATACCTTTATGACTTTGTATCCCTAAGAAGAGCTTATGTTCTCCAATCATACTTATTTAATATTCAAGCTGCATCAGTTTAGAAAAAAAATTGGCAAAGAGTGCCATTAAGAGATCCAAAAATAATGTCATCAACATAAATTGTGACACCCTAAACCCAAATTAATATTAAAAGTAAAATGCACTAGTTTTGAAAGAGATTCGCAGCGGTCCAAAAGTAGAGTATAAAAAATTTTCTTTTAAAATATAAGGATTAGGACGTCACACTCACACTTACACAAAATGCTTGCATATAAAAATTGAAATTAAAAATCCTTGAATCTCGAATATAGTTGAGGTTTATTAAATAAATATTTATGACATAAAAACACAATTGATCGATCGAATTTATAAAAATCTAAATTAATTCATAACTCAATAAAATACAACAAATTACTCCCACCCAGTATCACCTATCAGAGTGTGGATCACCAACCGATAACCTGAAATAACTGCGCTCTCGCAAGCGCCAAACACAAACATCGAGGGGTGAGTTTCGAAATTATGTAACAATATAAAATACATGAGAAGAACACGCAATCAGTTAAAACGGTACAAATAATCAGAATATTCAATAATATAATATCTAAGGTTAATCTAATTCAATCACAATAAAACAGTTACAAGGATAAAATGCTATGCATGTCCTATACTCTATACTTCATCATTTAGTACCATTCTACTCTAAAGTACTTGGTTAGGAGGCCTGATACTATGCCACTGCAAGAGTGGACGGACAATTCATGAATGGTCAAGTCCTCATAGATCCCCTCAACTCAACCCGAGACACATATACGAGACAGTCGGGGTACTCTTGTGTTGCACGGTAGTTCCCGGCCTTAGGGAATAACCCACTAATCCACTTAGGAATTCTCCACTAGATGTACCCCCAAGGTCTATCAGTCTTACCTTACAGTTCGACTGTAGCCCTCCACGATCAGGCTCATTCAGTTGTACTTCCCCGAATCACTAGGTTTGTCAGACCCTCCCTATATGATGACAAAATAATCCTAACTCCAAAATCTACAACACATGTCTCATACTTACTCAATCATCACAACTCAATAAATCTCAGTTTGAGTTCACAATATTTATCATTATATATGTATATCAGTCAATCACGATACAATCCCAATATTTGGTTTACACTACTCACAAAGCACAATCCAATCTTACCAATCGCAATAAAAAAATCATCAGGTAGCACATTCAAATAGTTTCACGATTTCAATCAAATAGCAAGAACACTCCAATACATATTATTCAGACAGTAACAATCAACATCACATTTCATAAAATCATGCAACGTGCAATCTTGCTATAAATAAATTCACAACAATTCTATAGGTTGCTAATTTATATTTTAGTCCTCACTGTTACCATTCAGATAATTTTAATTAATTGTTATAGCTCAATAGGGCTCGACCGTACGTAGTGAGCCCCGGATGAATATTTGGGAATTTCAGTATTCCCATTCATCTTACGCTATTTTATACTCATAAAATCGAACCTCATCTCACCCCTTACCT
Source organism: Cicer chorassanicum (assembly GCA_037974735.1). Classification (NCBI taxonomy): domain Eukaryota; kingdom Viridiplantae; phylum Streptophyta; class Magnoliopsida; order Fabales; family Fabaceae; genus Cicer; species Cicer chorassanicum. Next base: position 36,232,022 of record JBBPBP010000004.1, read on the forward strand.
TGATTGGAGATTCTACACAACGTGACGAGGCATAAGGAGCTCTGCAACGACACTGAACATGAATATCTTATCAATTCCGCATCTCATTTTGTCGATCATCGCAACTAATAATTAGCAGACGCAACAAGCAACCCAAATAAAATAAATTATTTATCATTCATAATAAAACTTAAAATAAGGTACCATATAATATACAATTATTATATTCAAATAATGATGTCCATATAAATTATATTATATATTTAAAACTAACAATATTTAAATCTTTTGACAATGAAAGAAAAAATTATAATTTGCACAAATCGTCTATTTTCAACTAACCGAATATGAATTAATCCAACTTAAAACAAAAACAAATATGTTAACTATCATATACTATATAATACCTCTATTTGTTTTACATAATTGTTGTTTATATGGTTAAAATGGAATATACATGATATCTATTCTAAGTGAAATTAAAAGTTTAAATGCAGGCCAAAAGAAATTTGCACAAGACATAAAACTGAATTTTAATTTTTAATACAAAATTATATCAATTTTTCAAAATTAGAATTATTATAAAAATATATCTAAAATGATTGTATCAAATAAGAATATAAAACAATTTCACTGAATTCAGCTCAATATATATTATTTCTCCAATCATAATATGCGTTATAGACATAGACAGTGAATATTTAAACAAAATATATATATTATAATTAAATTAAATTTGTAGTTTTATTCAAAATTTATGATTGACGTTAAGGTTGAAGGAAAACCCAAATAGAAGATATATAGTGGGGAAATGACTAACCAAGAAGAATCGAAGTCTTCAAGATAGTTTTCACCATAGTGGTGGCTCCGTTGTAGCTAAGGTGTCATTCCCACGGTGATCCATTTTTAAAACAAGTTTGTTTTGTGAAAATAAAAAGATGAGAATGAAGATAAATACGAAATGAGTTTTTGGATTTTGTAAGTTATGTCCATAGTGATAGTACAAGTAGAGAGAATATGAGGTAGTAGTAGTTTATTGTGACCGGAGGGCATGAAATCCTTTTTTTTTTAATAAACATGACACGGTTGATAGAAAATAAAAGGTATTAATTAGAATTCATGGAATTGAATAACGTTTATCAGAATAGTGAATGACAAATTAAAAACCATTATTAAAATAATGAATTGGTGGTGTTTTGAATAGTAATAAAATTAAAATTGAGAGTGAAAAGAAAAAGTTTACGGTGAGTAATTAATGGAGTAAAATAGAAATTTAATTTACCATAAATGGGAGAAGAATTTGGAACTAATGAGTTGAAATAGTCAAAATAGCTTCCAAATATATATTCTATAAAATCTATTTAATATTGTTTGAATGAAATATTATTCTAAAAGAATAATTCTAAAAGAACCAAATACATATAAACAATTAAATTAGCTAACGTTTGCTAATTAAAAACATAACGTACACATACCTTATCAATAAATGAATTTAATTATAAAACATCTAATTATCAATTTCAATAATGACGGAATATTACTTTTAATATGATTATTCGAAAGTAATATTTTCTAGATGCTTTTGACACACTTGGCATATTTTCTTTTAATACATGATCACATAGAATAAATCACTAAATAATAATTCTAGATAATTACTAAGATTTAGGTGTAGGTACATGTGAAAATATTGGTGTGTTACATAAATGTCCTCTTTCAAAGTTATTTTTAAGCCAGAAGTTACTAAGTCTATCATACCATGCCCTAGGTGCTTGTTTTAGACCATACAGAGATTTGCTAAGTTTAAAAATATGATTTGGAAATACAGAACTTTCAAAACCTGGGGGTTGCTTAACATAAACTTCTTCACTAATATAACCATTTAGAAATGCACTTTTAACATCCATTTGAAATAATGTAATGTTATTATTTACAGTAAAAGAAAGTAGGATATGAATAGCTTCTAACCTGGCTGCTAGAGAAAATGTCTCAGTGTAATCAATGCCCTCTTGTTAACTGTAGCCTTGTGCGACAAGTTTTTCCTTGTTTCTGACCATCTAAAAATCCACTTGGTTCCAATAACGTTCTTCTTTGGTCTATGTACTAGAACCCAAACATCATTCCTCTTAAATTAATTTAACTCTTCTTACATTGCAAGAATCCATCCATCATTTGCCAATGCTTCATCAATAGAGGTAGGTTTGATGAGAGTAAGCTAAACAAATTGGTATCTTTTAGTGATGATTTGGTTCTCAAAGGATCACTTGCACTTCCAATTATTAGACTTTCAAGATGGGATGACTTGTACTTCCATCATGATCTTCCTTTTGACTTGTCTAGACTGTTTCTGACTTGATCAGATCCATCGTTGAAGATTAATCATATTCTTCTGATTTGCTTGTATCCTCTGATTTTTCAAGTTCTTCTGCTTTGTCTGCATCTGCTACCTCTGGTTTCGGTAAACCTGCACTATCATCATCTTTCTTTGAATTTTCAAGGTCAAGATGTTTGTCATCAAATTTAACATGTATGGATTCTTCCACAGTATGAGTTTCCCTATTAAACACTCTAAAAGCCTTAGATCTTTCATAGTATCCAATAAAGGTACAGTTTTGAGATCTAGAATCAAATTTACCAAGGTTATCTTTAGTGTTCAACATATAACAAGTACAAATTAAATTGTTTAAAATAAGAGATGTTAGGCTTTTTACCTTTCCACAATTCATATGGTGTTTTATTCAATATAGATCTTATTAAGACTTTATTTTGAATATAACATGCAGTATCAATTGCTTTAGCCCAAAAGTGTTTTGCAACATTCATATCATTTAACATGATTCTATCCATTTCTTGGAGTGATCTATTCTTTCATTCATACAACTCCACTTGTTTTCAAATTGTCCTCCATGATCATGTCTAATTGTTACAATCTTAAGAACCTTTTCATTCATTATTTGTTTGCAAAATGTGATAAACACTTTGTAGGATTCATCCTTACTTCTTAAGAATTTTACTCATGTCCACCTACTGTTATCATCTACTTTAACAAAGCCGTATTTCTTTCCACTTAGAGAGGTTGTTTTCACTGGCCCAAATATATCTATATGTAAGAGCTCAATGGGCTTTGAGGTAGAGACTGAGTTCTTAGGAGTAAATGAGTTCTTTGTTTGTTTTTCTTTTTGATAAGCTTCAGACATAATTTAAGTTTTGTAACTAAGCTTAGGTATACCTCTAACTAGTTGAAGTTAATTAAATTTTTAAATTAATCTAAGGTTTGCATGACCTAATCTTTTGTACCAAATTAGTTTCTCTTCATTTACTAACATAAGACACTTAATCTCTTATATCTCTAGACTAAACAGATTTATCTTATAAATGTTGTTTTGCCTTTGACTTGTAACTAATTTTCTTGCATATTTTTTGATTGAATATAATATCATAATGGTTATCACTTAACTTACTAATACTTAATAAGTTATGCATAAGACCTTTAACAAACAAGACATCTTTAATATAAGGGGAAGTACCATTTGCTATCCTCCAAAAGTCAATGTGCCTTCTTTGCTCAATGTTAGTTCTTGGATCAAAGACTTTTCTCCCCTCAAGTGTCACGAGCATCCATTGTCCAGGTACCATGATTGGTGTTTTAACTTGATTGTTGAGGACATCTCAATTTCTCCATCTAGTGATTCACTTCCAGAGTCCGAATTTGTGTTGGATCCAACAACAGAGTTAGTATGAGCCATCAGAGCCAAATCTGCTTGCTCATCATCAGAGGACTCATTAGAATAATCCAATGTAGCCATCAGAGAATTTCTTCTTCTTGGGTCTGGAATCTTTCCTCTAATGTTTTCCTTTCTTTAAATTTGAACATTATAACATGATATGTCGAGGTTCATTGCATCCATAGTAGATGATATTTTGCTTGTCAGATTTATCATATTTTCCTCAATTGGACTGCATGGAATATCTTTTGGGAAACATCTTTTTTTTTTTTTTTGTTAAACTACATCTTCTGAATTTTTGTGGTTATGAAAGTTTGTTGCTATTCCTATGAGTCTCCATTCTGATCCTCTGAATCATCATCCTATGTTTTTGTTGTTGCCTTCAAAACTTTCTTCAACTTGGATTTCAAAGCCAAGGTTAGTTGTTACATCTTCAACTCATCCTCTACAAGCTCAATTTCATGTGATCTGAGAGAGCTGATTAATTCTTCCAACTTAAGAGTATTTAGATCCTTTGCTTCCATAATAACAGTCATCTTAGGTCTCAACTTGCTTGGCATACTTCTTAATATCTTCTTCACATGATCAACAGTAGTATAACTCTTCTCAATTATCTTTAGCCATGAGACCATAGTCTGGAATCTGGAAAACATTGTTTCAATTTCTTTATCTTCTTCCATCTTGAATAGCTTATACTTTTTTACTAGGATGTTGGGCTTTGCTTCTTAAAGTTCTTTGCTTCCTTCATAGGTCAGAATCAGACTATCGCAAATACACTTTGTTGTCTCCTTGTTGGTGTACTTTTCCAACTCTTTGAAAGTAATTGCATTTATCATGAATCTTTTAGACATATGATGCATCTTGTACATCTTCTTTTAATTAACATCTATCTTCTTCAACCTAGAGTATCTATTTATAGATAAAATTAGGGCTTCAATTTAGTCCTTGTTTAATTTTGAACTATATCTTCATTCCTAGCTTGATCAACAATGATCTTATTCAAAAAATAATTATGAACAATATGCTTTTTGATGATATATTCTTTAGCCAATTTTTTATTTCTGAATCCAATTAGAGCACTTCTTCTAAATTGATTATGTTCGTATTTTGTTCAGATTGAGTTTGTAAATTATTCAGATTGAGTTTGTTCATATTTTTTTAAGATTGAGTTTGTAATTTTCAACAGATTGATATTCGCCATATTTTGTTAAGATTGCTTTAGCAAGTTATTCAGATGAAACTTTTTTCCTATTGCTTGCATTGATCTAGGCGGGAGTTGTAACACCCTAAATTTTAAAATATATTATTTTATAAACTAAAAAAGATTCTAAATAATTAATTTGATGTTAAAATTATTTTAAAGTAAATGTTGATAAATTTTGTTACTAATTTTCATTATATGGATAATTTCAATGATGTGCTAGTTTAATACATATTATATTAAATGAGTGATATAAATAATAAATATTTTATTATATTATTTTATATATATTTTTCTAAAAATAATAGTATTTTAGTGTAATGTTTTAAAGAAAAAGATTTTATACGATTTTATATGTATATACGCGTACTTAATTAATGTAATACTTTCTACGCGTTGACTAATGTTAAGTATGCACGTAGTTATATTTTCACAATTTATAACTATTTTCTATTTTTAGTTATTTATTTTATAAATAAATT
>JBBPBP010000004.1:36237609-36250419 GCA_037974735.1 Cicer chorassanicum
AGTTTTGATGTTATATTTATTTACCTTACAATTTCGACTATTCTCTACTGATGGTAATATTTTAATTCTGGTATTTGAAAAAAATAAGTATTATTATAGTAATTATTTGGAATATGAGAATTTGGGTTATTAAAGTATTTTAAAAGATTAATAAATTTAGTTATTTTATTTTGTATAATACTAGTTTCGAAATATTAGTAATCTTTTAGAAATTAAATTGTGTTTAAAAAATATATATATTAATAAAAATTAGTTTTGGTAATTGTTGGCTTTATTTTCAAAATAAAAAATAAAGAAAGGAGTAGAATGTGTTTTATGGGTTAACCCCAACTAAAATCTAATTAATAATAATAATAATAATGATAATAATAATAATAATAATAATAATAATAATAATAATAACAACAACAATAATAATAATAATAATAATAAAAAGAAAAAAAAGGGAGAATAGAAGTAGTGTTCTCATCTTCTTCGTAGCCGTCGCCTCCGCCTCCATTCTTATTTCTTCTTTATCTTCTCTCTTCAATCATAACCATTATAGCAGGTGTCGTGCAAAACCGAGACCATATAAGTGATCGTTGTGACCTCTTCTTTCATTCCCGACTTGAATCGCAAATTTAAACACCCTATTCCTCTTTGTCAAAAATCACACCTCCACCTTTTGATCATGATTCCGGCCACCACGACTATCACCAACGAAAACTGAGATCATATTTGGACTCCACGAATAACCCTCTTCCATTACCTATGCTTGAAATCGCCAACCGTTATACTTCAAAAAATGGGTTTTCACCCTCGCCGTGGCTGTGTTTTCGAATTCCAGCGAGCAAGTTCGTCGTCCTGAAAAACTGAAAGCATTTTTGGATTCCTCTCATCGAAACCTTCAAGAAGCTCTACTCATTCGCGCGTTTCGGTGAAGTTGACGTCAGACCCTGTCGACGCTACAACACGTCGGTGAGACCTTTTTCTAATAACTTGTCTAACGATATTTTGAATATGTTTCTTCGCCTAATACTGTTATTATTTTGTAATGATTTTTTCATGCTTTTGGTCCTTATCGACATCTCATGGTTGCTGAAAATTATTCTGGTCCATATATCTTATGAAAGCGTCATATTAAGGTAAGGGGTGAGAGATCATTTGAATTCATGAGTATAATATATTGTGAGATGAACGGGAAAAACCGTATTTTCCAACGATTCATCTGGGGCTCGCTACGTACGGCAGTAGCCCTATGAGTGATAAATTAATTAATGTGAAAATATAAAAATTGTGAGATTAAAATGTGGGATAGAAATATTTATAAGGTGTTTATTGATTTAATTTCATTAAATGCGTAGTATTTGATATTATTGTGATATTTGATTTCAAATGAATTTGGTGCATATGTTTGATTAGACGAATTTATGTGATGTGATAATAAAATATGGATGCATGGTATGATACATATGTATTCGTGATGATAATCATGATTTTTGATCAATGATAGTGATGTTATAAAATTACGATGAGTTTATATGATGATTATGATTATGTATGATTAATCATGTTATAAAATTGTGATGAGAATATTGAAGTACCCCAAAATTGATGAAATAGTGATGATTTATAAAGATGATGCTCTTAATGGAGTAGTCTAAGATAATGAGAGGAGAAAATAAATATTGAGAATTTGTGAAGTGGAGATTATTTTGTCATCATATAGGCAGGGCCTGACAAGCCTAGTGATTCCGGGGAAGTACAACTGAATTGAGCCTGAGCGTGGCGGTCTACTGTTGAGCCTTAAGGCAAGATTGTTAGACCTTGGAGGTATTCGGGTGGGGAATTCCTAGTTGACTTAGAGCTACCACTCCAAATGTCGGGAGCAACCATGCAACACACGTTTACCTCGACTGTTGCGTATATGTGTCTCGGGTTGAGTTGAGGGGATCTATGAGGACAGAGCCAATTTGAATTGTCCGTCCACCGGGATGGTGGCATAGTATAAAGCCTCCGAACCAAGTACTTCAGAGTTAGAATGGTACCACATTGTGAAGTAGAGTCTAAGCTCATGCATAGCATTGCATTTCCATGTGATTGTTTTATTGTGATTGATGTATTTCAAAAGTGATAATAATTTCTCTGTGACGACTTGATGTAATAGTGAAAGGTATTGATCTTCCTTGAGTGATTTTGACTTTTAATGTGATATTTTTCTTGATCAATGTTTGTGTAATGATACGGTTCTATTATGATTATTTGTGTGTTCTTCCTACTTGTATTATACTATCAACATGTTTTCGAAACTCACCTCATTCGTTGTTTATGTTTGACTGGCTTGGCCCTGCGTTTGCGAAATCGCAGTTATTATAGGTTAATGAGTCTTGCAATTCAAATTTGGGAGGAACCCGCTCTGATAGGTGATACCGGGAATTAAGAGTTTTACTGTGTATTTTACTTTTTTAATTACCAACGAATCTTTATATGATAATCTAAGTATTAGTATGTTTTGGGAATTAAATTAATAAATTATAGTCAAATCAAGTTCATTTAGATTAAAATATTTTAATTGAATAAGTTTGAATTGTTCTAGGTGTACTTTGAGAAATGTGATATCCTAAATTAGTTACAAAAGTTTTTATTTCCTTCTGAACAAATTTTCTTTATCCGCTGCGAATTTTGCTCAAAAAATCTAGTACAAATTATTATATAGGTCATTTTGGGTTTAGGGTGTCACATTAGTGGTATCAGAGCAGGTCTGTGCAATCAGGCTGAGTGGGTTATGTGTCAATCGTCTGTTAGTCAATTTTGATTTAGCCAATTGTTAAGTGCTGAAATGCCTAAATGTAATTCTTCTGCTAAGTGTTATGTATTTTTTCATTGCAATACATGATTTTTGAAAAATGATTGTTAATTGTTAACTACTTGCTTATTCTTGTTGTGTCGTGGATTCTCTTTTTTTTTAGATAATTGTTAATCGTTAATTGCTTGTTTGTTCTTGTTGTGTTGTGTATTTGTTAAAATTTGAGTTAATTTGAATTATTGACATGACTAAGTTTATTACCCTTTGATTAGACTTGTGGCTTGTGTTTCTAACTTTGATTATTTGCTCTTTTGTTATAGTGGATAATTAGAAATAATTTTTTTTATTGACTAGCTCTGTGTTTGAAATTATTAATTTAATCAGGGTAATACTAATTATTGATTGATTAACCTTGCCTTTGGGGTCGTAACATGATTATTAAAGTTTGATCTTGCTAATGTAATCAATTCAGAACGTTAGTCTTTGGGGTCTTAACATTGATCATATTTTCTTTAAATCTTAACCATATAATACTTTCAACTAGGTCAAAGATTTTCTACAATTATAAATTGGAATAAATTCTTATTTTAGATTGTATTAAAAAACGATATTCTTCTTTCATACACTGTGAAGTCAAATATATTCTTCTCATAAAATACTTTTGTTAACAACAAAACTCTAAGTAAAAAACCAACTAGGTTCCAACCCCAATATTTAACAACGCGAGTGTATTTTTTTTCTAAAATAAATTAATAAAATATCATGTCGTAACACAAAAGACAAAAGTCATAAATTACATCATAATACACAACCAACTAAAATAATTTGTTTCAAATACATAAATTCTATAGCGACAACCACATTGAAATAAGAAAAGGAGAATAAATAAAAGTCTTAAATTAAACCCTAAGTTGATCATTAATCTAACTGAGGGTGACTGGGTACTCAGGATCCACGAGCGGCATCAAGCCTCACTGCTTTCAGTTACAAATCCAAAATAATCGCTATGCCACGTCTCTGACGTCGTTGCAATTCCAGCACGACTCAAAACTCTAATTACCTGGTGCATAAGCCCGGTCCACAAAAATGTAAAAGTTCACCAACCGAAATTAACAAATAACATTTAGCAAAAATCCTATACTTCAAATGGTCAAAAAAACCTTTCATCTTAGCATACTCATCGAAAGGGTTTTCATATGTCAAAAATGCATAAACAATGTTGAAAAATGAAGCTTTTAACAAAACTGCACTGTCGTATTCGAATACGACAGGATGTAGTCGAATACGTGTATTCGAATACGACAGGATGTAGCCAAATTTAAGTGCTAAGTCAGTTAAAATAGAACATCTGTATTCGAATACGAGACAGGATGTAGCTGAATATGACAGGATGTCAGTTGCAAAATTCACTCATTTGTATTCGAATACGAAATTTCGTATTCGAATGCGATGTTAAAATTTCAATTAAAAACTGAACGTTTCAAATATGTATTCGACGACACGCTGCATGTAGCCGAATAAAACTCTGATATAAAGCAGACTTCCAGTTTTGAAAATGGTTCGTAATCATTTAACACTTACGATACAAAGTCCATCAATAACACTTAGCAATTACGGCACAATCACAAACAACAACCGAGTATGTATATACAATCATCATAGTATAACAAACATGACTCATGTGCCAAGCACCATAATGCAATGCGTATATGCCAATGCACATGATTCTGAAATTTCCCATAAAATACCCTCCCCGAAGGGTGTAAATCCTAAATATACAGTCTCTCATGGACAACCACGAGTGCAGTCTCTCATGGAGAAACACGATTTACTAGAGTGTAGCCTATCACGTGCCTTACACATCGGTTAAATCCTCGTAAATTGTAATTGTATTGCCTATCACAAGCCTTGTACTAATTACCGAGGTGCCACCTATCACAGGTCCGCACGATTTACTAGAGTGCAGTCTCTCACAAACCAGTACGACTTTCAAGAGTGCAGTCTCTCACAGACCAGCACGATTTACAAGTGTGCAGTCATTCACAGACCAGCACGATTTACAAGAGTGCAGTCTCTAATAGACCAGCACGATTTACAAGATTGCAGTCGCTCACAGAACAACACGATTTACAAGAGTGCAGTCTCTCACAGACCAGCATGATTTACAAGAGTGTAGACTCTCACAGACCAACACGATTTACAAGATTGTAGGCTACCACAGGCCTTACACATCAGTTAAATCCTCGTAAGGATAAGTTGGACAAATCAACTCATGGAACCATCTCGTGGCCCATCACAGTCACCATTTACAAAATATATAATTATATATATATATATATATATATATATATATATATAATTACAACCCATCAAAACTAAATATATATAAAAGAATCATCACAATATTAATTACTAAATTATAATAAATATATGTAAAATCACAATGCTGTAACAAGTATATAAAAAAAAATAAAGTAAATCAAGAGCAATATTATCACTATTTCAAGATAATTATTTATAAATTAAATAACTAAAAATAGAAAATAGTTATAAATAATCAAAATATAACTATGTGCATAGTAAAATATCACATTAATTGCGTACGCAAATATCCACGCAAAATTGACTAAAATCTTATTCTTTAAAATGTTACACTAAAATACTATTATTTTTAGAAAAATATAAAATATAATATAATATAATATTTGTTATTTATATCACACGTTTAGTCTAATATGTACAAGATTAGTACATCGTAGAAAGGCCACATATAACGAAAATTAATCCCAAAAATATCAACATATATTCCAAAATAATTTTAACACCAAATTAATTATTTAAAATTCTATTTCATTAATAAAATAATTTATTATGACATTTGGGGTGTTACAATTCTCCCCTCGTTAAAGAAATTTCGTCCTCGAAATTTGTAGTGAACAATACACAAACTAATATCTAACTAATCACCAGGTAGATTGAAACTTTGTTTGTAAACATTTTAAGACATTCACTACTCATTTAAGCACAATATGTCAAAAACCAATTAGCTTAGCATGATATATGGGCTAACATGGCACACTAAATCAATTAAACACATTCTATTCAACAACTCAATTATGAATCAAATATCACGATTAATTAGTATCATCCAACCTAACTTGATTATCTTTTGTGTTTCCTCTTATTATTAAACTCGTCTTCCTTCGAATAAGCTTGTCATCCTGGTCATTAAGAATTCCTTCAACAATTCAAACAAAATCTCAATTCCCCCTAATTTTCACACTTTTCACCTCTACCGTAATTCAACCGTCCATGTGGTCAACATCTAGAGTCCTTTATTCGCTTAGCTCATCTGCCATCATAATTTGTCTTGCTTCATTATAGTGATTTCAAAAAATCAAGCCTTACTATTTTCCACCAAAAAATTTCATTCCACCGAATTCATTGGCATACCCTTCTAATAACAATGTCTTATTTATAGGTGGGATTATTCATTTCATGAATCCTTAATTGACATAAGCTACATACCCATGTGTTGCTCCAATAAGTTTTAATGGCACGTTTTCCAAAATTTGGTTCGCTCGTTGGATTTTCTTATTCATTCTCAACCCTCACTGAGGTACCAACTAAAAGAATCCCAGCAATCGATTATCCTAAAGAACTACTTCTCAAACATTCCCAATAAGCATCTCCTAAAGAATAATTATCTTTAAACCTCATCTTCATAACTTAGCAGTAAAATATCTCCAAGACCCACATATCTTCCTCGTCCATCTAGTAACTAAAACACTCATTTCAAATATTAACGCTTGGCTTCCCAAGAACAACAACCAAACCATAAATCATTTGTTACATTTCTTCCTATTCACGATATGTCATTGAATAAAATTATAAAATTTGATCCTTGAAATCTTCAAATACTCATTACACAGTCTAAATTTATCCATATCATTTTAAGATACAATGCAAAGTCTAACCGTCTTAGTAATATCACTAATGAAAACTCTTCTAATAATAGCACAACGCTTTTTTTGTAAATCTTCAAACACTTCCATACATAACATGAATTATTTATCAGTTGCCTACCTCAACTACCTCAATTATACAAGTTTTAGGCGTCACTTGGTCTTTTATCCAACCTTGTGAATTTTAAATCGTTGACTTAAATATTAACCATCTTAGGGTCCCAAATCAAATCTCGAATAATCCCTCTGAGCTATCAAACTATTAACACTCTCCTAGTAATTACCATTATTTAATAGACTCTCAATGGTTACATTGCTACAATTTCAAAGTATTCCCGTACTTTGTATTTCCAATTCCACTTAATAGTAACATGCGGTTCAATACATCAAGGCTTAACTCCTTATGTTTACCCGAATGTCACTCAAAATTCACACTTACACGTCATTAGTTTCATCTAAAATCACTATCCATACTTATTATCTCCTAAACCACATAGAGATTGGTCACTTACTGTAAGACCCTTAGTTTTAAATTCTAATTTATGCAATTTTAGTATATTTTTGGTGTTGAATTCTAAGGCTTTTAGCCAATTTTAATGGTATTTTGTGTGTTAAATGCCAAAAATATCTTTTTGAGATCGTTTAAAATTATTTGACAAGAAGTAATTTAATTACGTTACGGATAATTTATTACCGGGTTGTTTTGTTAAAAATATCTCTAATTGCTAAAAAATTTATTTGTCAATTGAGTTGCAATGAGAATAGATATTTTTATCAAAATAGTTGGGGTGTGTGTGAGAGTTTTTGAAATTTGTTGGTTTGGTTTAATATATATTGTTTTGGAAAGTTATATATATATATATATATATATATACATTATTATTAAATTAATAAGTATATATATATGTTTAAGTGTGAGAGAAAGGAAACAGAACAAAAGCTTCTCGCTGCTTTTCTTGCTGCGCCTTTCGCTTTCTTTCTCTCTCCAGCATTCAAAACAAAAACAAAAACAAAAAACCAAAATCCACAAACACAAAACCTCCATTTTCTTCTAGATCTAAGCTTCCATTTGAGAAGCGATAGAAGGGAAAGTTGCTTCTTTCCACGTTGCGGTGCTAGTGAGCCAACTTTGGAAGCGACGATGCAAACAAAGTTTTTACCGGAATTAATCGCGGTGCCGTAATCGGTTGTTTAAGCTATCGTTAAGGTAAGGGCTTCTTCCAAACTTTTAGTTTGCATTTAGGACCTTATGTGTGAATTTGTGGAAAATAAATTTGATGTGTTTTAGGTGTAGATTTGTGGAAAATGATTTTAAGGTGGTTATGGGTAAAAATTTGGAGATTTAAATTTGTGATTTATGGTTAAAAATTTAGAGATTTAAATTGATGATTTATGGTTGAAAGTTTAGAGATTTAAATTGGTGATTTATGGTTAAAAATTTAGAGATTTAAATTGGTTATTTATGGTTAAAAATTTAGAGATCTAAATTTATGATTTATGGTTGAAAATTTAGAGATTTAAATTGATGATTTATGGTTGAAAATTTAGATATTTAAATTGGTGATTTATGGTTGAAAATTTTGGAGATGAAATTTGGTGGTTTATGTTTGGAAATAAGGAGTTTTGAATAAATGTTGATTATTTGGTTGTAAAAGTTTGGTGTGTGACAAAAATATAATTTTGGGAATTTTGTTGTGGTTGGATAAATTTTAGGTGTGAACAAATTGTTATAAATATTTATGTTTATATAGTTAGCTCCTTGAGTCTCGAAAAGGAATCGAGACTGTTGGCACCGAGTCAGCGGTGGGGAGAACTTTGATATGTTAATGTTGTTGTGGTGATTCATGTTTGGTGTGATTGATGTGTTCATAATTAATATTATGAATTTTGAGATGTATTTTATGTGTAGATTGGAGGAAAATGAATTTAATGTGTTTATGGGTGAAATTGTGGATGTTGAATTTAATGTGTTTGAGATGTGGGTTGTGGTGATTCAAGTTTGGTGTGGGTTATGTGTTCATAATTAATATTATGAATTTTTTAGATGTGTTCTATGTGTGGATTATGGTTGAAAATTTTGGAGATTAAATTTGGTGGTTTATGTTTGAAAATGTGGAGTTTTGAATTTGGTAATTTATGGTTGAAAATTTTGGAGATTAAATTTCGTGATTTATGGTTGAAAATTTTGGAGATTAAATTTGGTGGTTTGTGTTTGAAAATGTGGAGTTTTGATTCTTGATTGAATTTTGGAGATTAAATTTGGTGTGAAATTTTGGAATTTGAATTGATTGAATTTGTTGTGTTTGAGATGTGGATGTGTGGTGAATGTGCGATCGATGTATCCATAATTGATGGCGTATGCGTTATGAATTTTATGGATGAATATATGTTTGAGTATGCTCTGTGAAAAGATTGAAAAATCATTAGTGTTAAATGAGTATTAAAAAAAGGGAATGTTTTAATAGTTGCATTTACGTAATGATTGTGGTGAAAAGAGTTAGAGTATGCTCATGCATTTCATAGGACATGGTGACCGCGATGGGCCATAGTGATAGTGGTAACCGTGATCGGCCACGAGATGATGCCATGTGAATAGTTGGTTCATCTTATCCTTTCGGGGATTTTCGCGTCGTGCTGGTCTGTGAGAGATTGCACTCTTGTAAGTCGTGCTGATTTGTGAGCGATTGCACGCATAGAAAATTGTGCTGGTCTGTGAGAGGTTGTATGATAGTAAATTGTGTTGATCCGTGAGAGATTGCACCTTGATAATTAGTATTGGTCTATGAGAGGTTGTACAATTATGATTTATGCCCTTTCGAGGAGGGTTTTGGTTTGGAATTCCGGAATCATGTGCATTGGCATATACACATTGCATTAGGGTGCTGGGCACGCGAGTCATGTTTGATATACTATGATGTTTGATATACTGTGGTTTGTGATTGTGCCGTATTTGATGAGTGTTATTGATTGACTTTATGTGGTAAGCGTTGAATGATATCGAAACATTTTCAAAACTGAAATTCTGCCATTTTCACAGTTGTATTCGGATACAAGGATGTTGTATTCGAATACAACAGTGCATTTTGTTAAAAACTTCATTTTTCAACTTTGATTATGCATGTGTGGCATATGAAAACTCTTTCTACATGTATGCTAAATTGAAAGGTTATTTTCTGCATTTAAAATTTAAATGCTATGTGATGTTTGTTAATTTCGGTTGGTGACCTTTACAATTATTGTGGAAATCTGGGCTTTGCCCTCGGATGAGAATCAGGATCGTCACACCAGTTAGTACTCTAGAGATGGGAAAAGAGTTAGAATTACCTGACCATTGTTGTGTCAGAAGGATTTTTGCGGGGCGCGTGGAGATCACCCGGGTTATTGTTTTTTGTAGCATGATCAGATTAGATGGTTGTATAGGGCTATATGTCTATCTGTTGTGGTTGTATTTATTTCATTCTAGAAGACTGTACCTATACCATATATTGTCAGCTTGACTTTTATTTTGATGGGTCCTGTACCACATTTTGATGTGACGTGGGGAAGTTAAAATTCTAGGGGCAGTGCTTTTGTACAGGTGTCTGCCGAGAATACCCTAGGGGTGTGAGCTACGTTGGATAGGTCTCATACTTTGGATTTTCATTTCAAAACCGTTTCCGCTGTTTGTAATTATTGTTGACTTTTGTCGTTGTGATACGACTTAAATATTTTATCCAAAGGTATTCGTTCTTTATTATGAATTTGAATTTGTTAAAAAAAAAATAATCGGGCTGTTACACTTACCAACAAAATATATAGTTTCACTCCTATAATCGTCATGAGATTCATACTTAACAATCTAAGTCGTGAATCTAATTTAACTCGAATGCTCGACCTTATCCCTCAAGGTATCGTCTATTCCTCAAAGCATCCTTTATCTAACCAAGGTAGTATTAACCCCTAATGTGTAACGCCCCTTAACTTCAATACAAGCTTCCTTCGTTGACACCTAATAACCAAATGCTATTCCAAATGGAAGCCTTGTCTTCTCAACAATTCCATGGTGTTAACATCTCTTTGACAGTTATCAACTTCATCCAATTTCGTCCTGAAATCTACCAGGAAATATTCTAATATTTTTCTTAAAACATTCTCCACTTAGATCTTTACTTGAAATCCCCTATCAGTTAATGTTAATCCATCCATACCCATCATCTTCGAGTTAACACCAATAACATAGCCTCTGTATCTTTGGAACCACTTAATAAATCCCATGCCGTCATGATTCGCTTCCACCCTGTCTAACCTAGACCGATACGTTTAAGGAATTAAGAGACACTCGTCGACAAAGTCAACTAGTGTTCTATGTTTTAACTACTCTTCCAACTAAAGTGCTACAAGGCAGACTATTTGTTATAACAAATAATAAACTACTTAAGCATATCATGCTTGACCCAAGACAACAAAACACAAAGTACACATGGACTCCAGTTACCTGATACCTCTAAACACGACACTTGATCAGCTTAGGATACCCAAATCACAACCCAAAAGAAATTTAAACCAAGGCTCTGATACCACAATATAACACCCCGATTTTTAATAGCGCTGGTGTATTTTTTTTCTAAAATAAATTAAAAAAATACCATGTCGTAACACAAACGACAAAAGTCATAAATAATTACATCATAATATACAACCGACTAAAATAGTTTATTTCAAATACATAAATTCCATTGCGACAACCACATTGAAATAAGAAAAGGAGAATAAAGAAAATTCGTAAATAAAACCCTAAGCTGATCATTAATCTAACTGAGGGTGATTGGGTACTCAGGATCCACGAGCGGCATCAAGCCTCACTTCTTTCGATTACAAATCCAAAATCATCGCTATGCCACGTCTTCGACGTCATTGCAATTCTAGCACGACTTAAAACTCTAATATCCTGAGGCGTAAGCCCAGTCCACAATAATGTAAAGGGTCACCAACCGAAATTAACAAATAACATTTAGCAGCAATCCTATACTTCAAATGCTCAAAAGAACCTTTCATCTTAGCATACTCATCGAAAGGGTTTTCATATGTCAAAAATGCATAAACAATGTTGAAAAATGAAGTTTTTAACAAAAGTGCACTGTCGTATTCGAATACGACAAGATGTTCACGAATACATGTATTCGAATACGACAGGATGTAGCCGAATACAAGTGCAAAGTCAGTAGCTAAAACTGAACATCTGTATTCGAATACGAGATAGGATGTGGCCGAATACGACAGGATGTCAGTAGCTAAATTCACTCATTTGTATTCGAATACGAGAAGAACGATACAAAATAAGGAATTTTATAAACGGAGAAGTCGGGTATTTTAGAGAGAAATTGGGATGGTTAAAAATTTGAGGAAGTATGTTTATTTGACTAGATAAATGAATAAAACAACATACTAAAATTTGGACGAGAACGGAGAAAATTTTCTGGAATAGTTATCGATCACCGGTGTCAAATGATAGGTTGTTGTAGTGGCGGATGTTGAAGCTCGCTTTCATATTTTTTTTAGGGTTCACATGGGTCAAGCCCATTGGTCTCCTTATTTATTTTATGTTTTACTACTATTATTTTTATTTTGCTAATCAAAATTAATTGTTACTTAATCTCATTTTTTATACTCTTCCAAACATCATTAAATTTTCAAAACATTACTAATATTTCATAACTAATATATGATAAATTAGAGAAATTAAAATAATTAACCTTTTAAAAAAAATACATATTATTAACAACCCAAACTCTCATATTCAAATTAATCACTATAAATATACTTATTTTTCAAAATACTCACGTTATAATAATACTATCATTAGAGAATAGTCAATATTATAAAATAAATAAATATAACAACAACATTTTATGTTAATTACAAAATCATAATAAATATATATATAAAATCACAATTCCAAAATAAGTATATAAAAATAAAGAAAATCAAACATAATATTACTACTATCTCAAGATAATTATTTATAAAATAAATAATTAAAATAAGATATATTTAGAAATAATTAAATATAATTAAGTGCAC
>JBBPBP010000004.1:36250720-36284246 GCA_037974735.1 Cicer chorassanicum
ATTTACACTAATATACTATTATTTTTAGAAAAATATATAAAATAATAAAATATAACATATATTATTCATATAACATATTTGGTCAAATATGTACAGGATTAGCACATCATAGAAAACACACCTATAAAGAAAATTAATCATATAACTAATCAACATAGATTCTAAAATAATTTTAACACCAAATTAATTATCTAAAATCCTATTTAATTAATAAAATAGTTTATTATAAAATTTGGAGTGTTACAATTCTCCCATCGTTAAAGAAATTTCGTCCTCGAAATTTTTGGTGAATAATAAGTAAACTAATATCTAACTAACCAACCTCAAGATTGAAACTTAGTCACAAATGATATAATAAACATATTTACGGCATTTACTACACACTTAGACATAACATGTCAAGAATCCTAGCATGATAAGGTAATATGACACAACAAATCAATTAACACATATCAAATACGCTATCAAGTTCAACTAACAACTTAAACAATATTCTACTAGTTTTGGTCTCTTTAAATAATGTCTAAATCCTAACAACAATTACTCTACGGGTTTCAAAAAATTAGACATCGAGAGAAACTTTTAAAATATCTCACACCTTCAAGAATAACAAACAGAAACGCATATAACAACTCAATGACATGCCGTAACTTAAACGTATAATCATAGTGAAATAGGACAAATATTTTCACATATGGTTTCAAACACACTCAAAGTATAACTTAATTTCGAAGTCTTATACACACATTTTAATTATAGAATTCCTACAATAGTTCTAGGTCCTTATCAAATGAGACAATATAGAAAAATAAGATACTAACACAATGCACTTATTCATTTTAAGCAAGTTACTTAGAAGCTCAAACATAATTAATTGAACGTTTAATTTAAGTACGCACCTTCAACCTAATATGCATGCCACATAAACAATTATCAGCATTCAACATTGATGTCACATAAGATTCATAGTCACTCAAAATTGTTTCAGAGATGAACATGGTTTTTAACTATAAAATAAAATAAAATTAGCAGGTATTCCCAACAATAATAACGGGTTATTGTCGCCTCTTTTATCGACGATGAGTCATCGGGTTAGCTAGTCCCTCTTATTCATGTAGTCAACTACTTAAGGTAACCATAACTGTAGTCATTCAAATTCAAACATGGGTAATTAAAAGTATCTTTAATGTGGTTCAAGAGTGCGAAGGCGGCACCACAACTCCTACTCCTTACTTCAAGTTAAAAACTCACTTAATTACACATTCACAATAACTTATTTGTAATTTACAACAACAAAAGAAATGACACTAACATCAATATATAATCAATAATCCGATTGAAGAAATATAGAACTTTTTCACTTTTAGATGTTCTCGACTACTCTAACTCTATACACTAATTCCCAACAATTAGAACACTTGAAACACAAACAATTTAATATTTACATAATCATATACACCTTCACATAATTAATCCAAAAATTAGCACCAAGATTTTACGTTCATCTCATAACTCAAACGATGTAACCTATCCTCATAGAACTCTAACTGCTCCAAATTGATCACGATTATATTTTCTTTTGAATTAATCCTCATCACTTAACGGTCACAATAAACTAAAGTAGATAATTTCTAAGTAGCAGATAAGATAAATAATTGTTTACTAGAAGATACAACACGTTACCAAACTAAATTGAATCAGGTAGTACATTAACCACTTTAAAGGTTAAAAATGATTCTAAAAATTAATTTCTAGAATGAAATTATTATAAAAAGTAGCACAAATCATTTAGCGCAAAAAAGAAAAAGAAATCATTGTGTAAGATCAGATGTGCACCTAAGAGGGGGGGGGGGTGAATTAGGTGTTTGGTTATTTTGACAGTTTTTAGAATTTTTGTGATTTATTTTTGCGTTTAATGTTGGTAGATGAAGAAGTAAATAACAGTAAGTAAATGAACACTGCAAATTTATCCTGGTTCCCCTTATAACCAAGGGTACGTCCAGTCCTCTTGCTCACCACAAGAGATTTTCTTCACTATCTGTCAGAATATGTACAAGTCCTCACCCTGGGACCTTGGCTACAATCTTCTAACAAACTTTCTATGATAGAACACTACTATCTTAGATATAACACTTAAAGAAAGTACAACTTTCTTTTACAAACACTTGATAAGAGTATAGGAGTAGGAAGGAAGTAGAATGATAACAATCCAAGATTTATTCAAGTACGTTGAGAACCTTAAGGATATGAAAATGATATGCAAGTACTTGAATTTCTGAAAATGACTTAGAAAAAATTCAGAAAAGTTAGTTCAAAGTCTTTGAAATTGTGTAATTCGAATTCGTAATTTGAATATGAAGTTATGACCTATTTATAGTCCTCAAACATCTCTTTAGATTCGTGGCCTTTGATCCAAGAGGTTTGAGGAAGAATTGCAATGTTTTAGATTGAATTCAGAACTGAAACATTGCATTGCTTCCAGTTGTATTCGATTACATGATATCTGTATTCGAATACAACTCGCTGCAATGTTTAAAATTATTCAAATTTTTCACTGTGTAGTCGAATACAGATGAAGAGTTTTAGCTACTGACTTAGCAATTTTTCATCTGTAGTCGAATACAGATGATACGTTTTTGCTTCTGACTTAGTAATGTTTCATCTGTATTTGAATACACCTTTGTTGTAGTCGAATACAGATGATACGTTTTTGCTTCTGACTTAGCAATTTGCATCTGTATTCGAATACACTTGTGTTGTATTCGATTACAATATTGTTTTTAGTCAAAAATAAAGATTCTAACATTTTGAAAATATTATTTTGGACTTTTGAAAATATTGTTTATGCATATGCAAAGTATGTAAGGTTCTCTTGTAGTTGAATTATGGCTTGAATCATTTACCTTTACATAATCTATCTATTTGTAATTCATCAAAGGATGTTTGAAAATGAATTGGAGGAATTCTTCTTTTTGTTGCTTTGAGCGTTGTCACCATTGGTCTTTGTGTATAATCAAAAACATGTATTTTTACATTCTCCCCCTTTTTGATTATGACAAAACCATTGCTGTTTATTGACGACTCCGCCGTAATGTATGCGTATTATACTCCCCGTAATGTATGCAAACTTCTGTGTTGGAGGAGGAAGGGAAGATGTGTTTTGAGTACCTACATTTAAATTGTAATGGACATCAACAAAATACATATTTTCTCCCCCTTTTGACATGATCAAAAAGAAGAATACCAGCAATAAGGAAGTAAGAGATATAACAAAAGAATTGTAACATAAACCAAGAACGATCATATCGATATAAGCAACCAGAGAAAGTCATAGATAAAATTCAGTCAATAATAGCAAAGTCAAACGGAAAGTAGCAACGATTACATCAAGCAAAATAGAAGGGTAAGGCAATCCCAGAAAAACAAAAAGCGAACTAGTCCTAGGAAGGGAAGTACAAATCAGCGACGATCAGGAGGTAGATGAAGGTGATCAATTTTATCGGCGATGATACACATCTCGTGGACCAGGCTGTCGTGATTGGTAGCGATGGTGGATTCGAGAGCTTGAAACCGAGCATCGACCGAAGTAGTAAATCCTGAGAAGCAGGTTTGGAGAGAGTCAAGTTTAGCCATAATCATTCTGTTGGAAACCTGATCATCATCAGATGCAGTATCGTTAGCAGCATCATCTGTAGGAGCAATATCAGGTGCAGAGGTGTCGGCAGGAGCACCAGCAGATGTTTGACCCATATCACTCAGATGGATGTATTTTTGCAGCGGTTCACTCCAAACGATTTTCATGCTAGGAAGAACACTTAAATCCAGCAGATTATCCTTAGTAACGATATACACAACTTCCTCAGAGAAATCCACCCCAAAGTGTTCAAGAATGCGAGAAACTTCCTTAGCATACGGCAATCCAACAGCTTCGCGGGAGACAAACATGACGGACTTAACAAAATACGCCCAGTTAAGAGGAAGGCCTTCATACATGTAGTACAGAATCTGAAGTTCGAACTCAGAAATTTGAGAGTAGTTACCGGCCTTAGGAACCAAAATGTAGCTTAAGAAGTAATGAAGCAAACGATAGTCGACAGTGAGATTTCCAACACTAAATCGTTGCTTCGCAAAGGTGGAGCCAGCCTGAAGTCGCTTGCGTTCCATAGTTTGTTTGTCAAAGCGACAAAGAGCCACATAAGCATCATATTTGGAGACATTATACCATTTTCATAAGTTAGTCGGACTGGTTTTCTGGCCGATATCAGGTATTTTCAAAATGTCACCAATAATATGAGAATCAAGTTCAATGGTTTTTCCTTTGACACGAGAAATTAGCATTTTGCCATCCCGGCGCAGATTACAATAAAAGACTCGAACCAAATCAGGATATATTGGACCTTTGTAAGCAATAAAGTCCTCAATGCGTTGAGCCCTAAGCAAAGCAGGAAATTGAAAAGCAGAGAACGAATCTAAAGTACCGATTTTGGGAACGATGAGCCTCTTGTCGGAGTAAAGTGTGCGAAACCGAGTAATTTCTTCTGGAGAGTGCATAAGACGAGATAAATCCGTGACATTGGTGCTATTGGTTCGTCTCTTGGAAGGACCCACGCTTGCATGCTTGGTGCGAGGTCCACGTTTGCGTGCGTTTTGAACAGTGTTGGAGATGTTTGACATTTTGTTGGGGTTTTTAGGGTTCTGGATTCGAAACTGAGTTGTGAAAGTGCAGGAAATATGGGGGTTAGGGTTTTGAATTCGCGAAACTGAAGAAAGGGATGAATGATTTCGCAATTAATTGGAGAAGAACAAAGTTTGGGAAGGCAATCGTGAATGAACGAAACAATTGTGAAGTTTGATTCGTAGATATGATAGGGATGGAGAGGCGAGCTCGAGAGGAATGAGGGCAGTGTATTCGAATACCTACTGTCACAGCTTTATATATGACAGAAAACTGCGAATCTGTATTCGAATACAGTCTGAGGGTAATCGAATACAGTTTTCCAGAATCATCTGTATTCGAATACAGTTTGATTGTATTCGGCTACGACTTTGACATGATGATAACATTTTACCCTATGTTTAAAGATCACTTTCACTTAAGATGTCGAGTTCGCGTCGTATTTTTAAAAAGGAGTCTTTAGGAAGTGGTTTAGTAAAGATGTCCGCAAGTTGGTTATGAGTATCCACAAAGGTTACTTCAACATTTCCTTTAAGCACATGATCACGCAAAAAATGGTGTCGTATATCAATGTGTTTGGTCCGAGAATGCATGATTGGATTCTTTGAAATATTGATTGCACTAGTATTGTCGCATCGTAACGGAATACATCCAAGATCAATTCCATAATCACATAGTTGTTGCTGGAGCCATAGGATTTGTGCACAACAACTTCCTGCGGCTATGTATTCGGCTTCAGCAGTACTGAGTGCGACACATGCTTGCTTTTTACGTGACCAAGATACGAGTGCATTGCCCAATACATGACAAGTGCCACTTGTGCTTTTACGGTCTCGATATTTTGAAATGTCTACAGACGCACCAGTTTCATCTTTATCAACATATGTTCCGGAACCCATGGGAGTTGCACTTTCCTTGCAATTTTCCATTTCAAATCTTTTTAGCAGTTCTTTGCAATATTTTGCTTGATTGATGAAGATGCCATGCTTGAGTTGTTTGATGTGAAGACCAAGAAAATAGTTTAATTTTCCCATCATGGACATTTCAAATTCACCTTGCATCATTAATGAGAATTCTTCACATATTTCATTGTTTGTTGAACCGAATATGATATCGTCAACATAAATTTGGACCAACAAGGTGTGACCATTATTTCGTTTAATAAATAATGTCTTGTCAACCTTGCCTTTTTCAAAACCTCTTTCACACAAGAAGGCACTCAATCTGTCGTACCAAGCTCTTGGTGCTTGTTTTAGACCATAGAGAGCTTTCCTTAGTTTGAATACATGTGTAGGATTCTTGAAGTCTTCAAAGTCGGGTGGCTGCTTGACATATACTTCTTCATTGATGTATCCATTTAGAAATGCGCTTTTCACATCCATCGATAAATTGAATTTCACTTGTTGCTGCATTTTGAATGATGCACTCTTCTTTGTTGAAGACTATCTTGTGTCCTTTGTCACATAACTGGCTAATGCTTATTAGATTATGCTTTAGGCCTTCAACATACAGAACATCTTCAATTGATGGAGAAGGTGTTGTTCCAACTTTTCCAATACCTAGGATTTTTCCTTTATTATTATCTCCATATACTACATGTCCTTTTGATTCAAGGGTCAAGGCTGAAAATTTTGTTATGTCTCCCGTCATGTGTTTGGAGCACCCACTATCTAAGTACCACAAATTTGAAGTACTTTGTGTGCATCCCTGCAAAATTGAAATCAAATTTTATTAGGTACCCAAAGTGCTTTGGGTCCTTGGGGGTTAGTGCCTTTCTTGACCCATATGCAATGCCCTTTAGGAACGCTAATGTTTCTTATATGACAAGTATTCGGTGTGTGTCCATAGATACCACAATATGAGCAAGTAGGAATTTTACTAGTGTATGTATGAAGTTTATTTTTAGTAATCTTTTCTTTATGCGAATGCTCTTTTTGTACAATTGTCATGTTTCTTAGATTTGTTTGAGTACTTGATTTTACAAAAATGGTCTTACTAGTGCTTGGTTTATCAAATTTAGAAAATCCAATACCACTTTTATCATTTGAATATCTTTGCATGTTTAGAACATTTTCCAATCCTATATGTCTTTTTTCATATCTTTCAATCACTCTATTTAGTTGAACAATTTTAAATGTAAGGGAATCACAATTGTTGCATGTAGAATTCTGCTTAGATTTTTCAACATCTTTTTCCATAAGATTAATTTTTTCTTTAAGACATGAGATTTCTTTCTTTTGAGTTGATACTTGTTTAAGCAAATTTTTACATTCAACAAGAAGTTCCTTTATTGCATTTTGTGCTTCATTGTATTCTATAACTAATTCATGATTATAATGAGGGGTGTTTAAGTTACTAACCTCTTCGTCATCTGAATGATGTGAAGCCATTAGTGCAACATTAGCACATTCATCACTTTCAATTTCTGATGATGAACTTATGTCGTTATCTTCCCATGCTATATATGCTTTCTTGAAGTCTTTTCTTTTACCGGCATTCTTTTTATGAGATCTGGGCAATCTGCTTTAATATGTCCTTGTTTCCCACATTCGAAGCATGTGAAGTTTTGGTTAGCCGTGCTATCTTTCTTTCTAAAGTTCTTCTTTTTGAAACTTCTGTTATTTTTAAGAAATTTACCGAATTTCTTGACAAGGAAGTTAATGTTTTCGTCATCATCAGAAATTTCATCTTTGACTACTTCCTTTGATTCGGTCTTTAGAGCAATATTTTTGCTTTTCTTTTCTTGGGTTTCATTTTGCTCTAATCGTCCAAGTTCTATTTCATGTTCTTGTAGTTTGCCAAATAATGCAGAAAGTGACATTTTGGATAAACTCTTCTTTTCTGATATCGCTGTCACCTTTGGTTGCCACGCCCTAGTTAGTGATCGTAATACTTTCAGATTCAGTTCATCGTTGGAGAAGACTTTTCCGAGGGCTGTCAAGTGATTTGTTAAGTGGGAGAATCGTTTCTGCATGTCTAATATAGATTCTCCAGGCTGCATACAAATAATTCATATTCTTGAGAAAGTGTATTTAGTTTGGATCTTTTTACCTCTATGGTGCCTTCATGGGTTACTTCCAATGTGTCCCATATTTCCTTGGTTGTTTTACAATGAGATATGCGGAAAAATTCATCCATACCTAATGCTGATAGTAGAATGTTTTTAGCCTTTTTGTCAAATAGTACTTTCCTTTTATCGTCATCGGTCCAGGAATTCTTTATCTTGATTTCTTCTTTGTTGTTTATAACTGTTGTTGGGATGTAGGGGCCATTTTCAACAGCATCCCATATTTCGTCTCCCTGTGCCTCAAGATATGCTTGCATTCGTATCTTCCAGAAATCATAATGTTCACCGACGAAACATGGTGGTTTGTTACTGCTGCCACCGTCTCTGAAAACAGGTTGTGCGGAAGCCATGAATTATTGATCGAGGAGTAAGTTACCTTGAACCCGCTCTGATACCAATTGTAAGATCAGATGTGCACCTAAGAGGGGGGGGGGTGAATTAGGTGTTTGGTTATTTTGACAGTTTTTAGAATTTTTGTGATTGATTTTTGCGTTTAATGTTGGTAGATGAAGAAGTAAATAACAGTAAGTAAATGAACACTGCAAATTTATCCTGGTTCCCCTTATAACCAAGGGTACGTCCAGTCCTCTTGCTCACCACAAGAGATTTTCTTCACTATCTGTCAGAATATGTACAAGTCCTCACCCTGGGACCTTGGCTACAATCTTCTAACAAACTTTCTATGATAGAACACTACTATCTTAGATATAACACTTAAAGAAAGTACAACTTTCTTTTACAAACACTTGTTGTTTTGATAAGAGTATAGGAGTAGTAAGGAAGTAGAATGATAACAATCCAAGATTTATTCAAGTACGTTGAGAACCTTAAGGATATGAAAATGATATGCAAGTACTTGAATTTCTGAAAATGACTTAGAAAAAATTCAGAAAAGTTAGTTCAAAGTCTTTGAAATTGTGTAATTCGAATTCGTAATTTGAATATGAAGTTATGACCTATTTATAGTCCTCAAACATCTCTTTAGATTCGTGGCCTTTGATCCAAGAGGTTTGAGGAAGAATTGCAATGTTTTAGATTGAATTCAGAACTGAAACATTGCATTGCTTCCAGTTGTATTCGATTACATGATATCTGTATTCGAATACAACTCGCTGCAACGTTTAAAATTATTCAAATTTTTCACTGTGTAGTCGAATACACTTTTGTGTAGTCGAATACAGATGAAGAGTTGTAGCTACTGACTTAGCAATTTTTCATCTGTAGTCGAATACAGATGATACGTTTTTGCTTCTGACTTAGCAATTTGCATCTGTATTCGAATACACCTGTGTTGTATTCGATTACAATATTGTTTTTAGTCAAAAATAAAGATTCTAACATTTTGAAAATATTATTTTGGACTTTTGAAAATATTGTTTATGCATATGCAAAGTATGTAAGGTTCTCTTGTAGTTGAATTATGGCTTGAATCATTTACCTTTACATAATCTATCTATTTGTAATTCATCAAAGGATGTTTGAAAATGAATTGGAGGAATTCTTCTTTTTGTTGCTTTGAGCGTTGTCACCATTGGTCTTTGTGTATAATCAAAAACATGTATTTTTACACATTGACAATTCAAAACTTATCCTTAAATTACTTTTCAATAAATCATGTCTAAATAAAAACAATTAAAATAAATCACATTGCTAAATACAATTAAAAATAAAATTTCACATGTATTTTTTAAAATCTATAAGATTTATGAAATTTCATTCGTACTTTAATCTTTAAAAACACATTTCTAATTAATTAATCACTATAAAAATTATTATTTTCAACTTATATTTTGAAAGAAAATTTAAACTATATAGATAGATAGATAGATAGATAGATAGATAGATAGATAGATAGATAGATAGATAGATAGATAGATAGATAGATAGATAGATAGATAGATAGATAGATAGATAGATAGATAGATAGATAGATAGATAGATAGATAGAAAGAAAAATTTATTTTCTTATTTTCTTAAAATTTTCGAAAGAAAAAAATTGTATATTTATATACATTGAAGTAGTACACATGACACAGAGCATAAGACATACTTGGTTATGATAATAAATTACACTAATTCACACACCTACAAAATAACAGTCTCCTCTCACACCAACTACTCAACATGTCTATAGATACATCATCAGTTTCTATTAAGGCACAAAATTGGTCTAAAGCATAACACACCATCAATTTTACAAACAACATGTCACCTTTTTATATTAAACTCAAATATACATTTCGACAATGAAAACACAACAACCACAATTCTAAAAAGAATAATTCTACTCATAAAACACGTCGATTATAGAATTCAAAATTTAGATAACTTTTCAAAACAAGTTTCATCATTGAGATAATTCTTTTGAAAACTTTGTTTTTTTTTATTCTGTTTTATTTCTCTTTCTCAATTAGTAGACATTTTATTATTTGACCCCTTTTTTTTGTACCATTATAAATCACTAATGAGTTCTTAAAATCTCAAACTCTAACATTGAGTTAAACTCTAATAAGTTCATAATATCATAATCCGAAAATCAATCATTTGAAACAAATATCCCAACACCCGATTCAATATTCACACCTTCCCCCTAAACCAACATAACAACAACTCTTTTTAATTTTCTTAAAAACAAGACATAGTAAAATATAGTGTAAATTTTCAGCTATTTTAAATATTAAATAAAATCACTAGTATAGAATTATTGTTATTTTATAAATTAACAAAAATTCAACTCAATTTAATTTCTTTAAAATAATCAAGAGTAATTCAAACAAAAGTTATTTTCATCTTACAAAATAAGTAAACTTTAACTCCTTCAAAATGCCATTTTTAAAAAAATACTAAGTTCTACCAACCTCTAATATTCAAGAATTACTATTTCTAATAATATGAATTTCATACTATTTAAAATCATGACAAACATTCTAAATTGTTTTCAAAACCAATATCAAAACTCTACTCATTCTAAATTTTAAGATATCACGTTTCTCTAAATACAGATGTAACAATTCAACTTTGTTCTGCAATTAAAATTCAATGAACTTGATTTAACTAGAATTTTTTGATTTAATTCTCAAGACTTACTAGTACTAAGGTTTTCATATAAAAAGTCATTTGCAACTACATAGGTAAAATACACATTACAACTCTTAATTCTTGGTATCACCTATCAGAGCGGGTTTCCTCCCAAACTTGAACCTCAAGACTCATTAACCTGTAATAACTACGATTTCGCAAACGCAGGGCCAAGCCAGTCAAACACAAACAACGAAGGAGGTGAGTATTGAAATCATGTTGATAGTATAATACAAGTAAGAAGAACACGCAATTCATCATCAATAAATTGTATCATTACACAAACATTCTTCAAAGAAAATGCAATGCTATGCATGAGCCTAGACTCTACTTCACAATGTGGTACCATTCTAAATCTGAAGTACTTGGTTAGGAGGCCTGATACTATGCCACCATCCCAGTGGATGGACAATTCAAATTGGCCCTGTCCTCATAGATCCCCTCAACTTAACCCGAGACACATATATGCGACAATCGAGGTAAACGTGTGTTGCATGGTAGCTTCCGACATTTGGAGTGCTACCTCCAAGTCACCTAGGAATTCCCCACCCGAATACCTTCAAGGTCTAACAATCTTGCCTTAAGGCTCAACAGTAGACCGCCACGACCAGGCTCAATTCAGTTGTACTTCCCTGGAATCGCTAGGCTTGTCAGGTCCTACCTATATGATGACAAAATAATCTCCACTTCACAGATTCTCAATATTTATTTTCTCCCCTCGTTGGCCTATGATACTCCATTAAGACCGTCATCTCAAAAACAGATTGGAATCACAATTATTTCATCAGAGGTTACTTCAATATTTTAATCATCAATTCATATTATAAATCACACATCATCATCATTACATAACTCATCACAAATTTTATAGCATCACTATCATCAATCGTACCTCATCACATAATATCACAACACATCCCTCTTTTATTATCATATCATATAGACTCATCTAATCAAACATATATATAAAATTAATTCGACACTCAATATCACAATAACATCAAATACTACACATTTAAAGAAATTAAATCAATCAACACCTTACAAATATTTCTATTCTATATTTTAATCTCACAATTTCCATATTTGCACATTCATTAATTAGATCCGGTGAAAATTATCGGGGGAGAAATAATTTATTTACGTTACCGGTCTGTTTTGTTAAAAATATATATATAATGTTGGTTTAGTTAGTGTATATATATATATATATTGATTAAATTAGTGTATATATATGTGAAGGAAAGGAATAAGAGAAGCAAGAAAGCTAAAACATTTCCGCCTCGCGTACTTCTTTTCCTTCTCCCTTTGTTTCGCCAAAACCATTGTGTTGGTGGTTTTCAAAACCGGAAAACACAAACCTCCACTTTTATTCGACTTCTGAGCTCCATCTCGTAACGCCCCAGATTTTTTTGATCCAAAACGTTACTTGAAAACATATTGTTTAGAAAGATTTACAATGATTTTTTTTCTAACTACCTAACCTTTATTCATGCAAATAATTAGTAACAACCACGTTTATTTAATTTTATTAAGAAAATGTTTATTCAAGACTATAACAAGAAAAACAATAATTCCTAACGGAAGGGAACCCACTTCCGTATTTCTAGAATCCTAGTGCATTTTAAAAGTTGGTGACAAAAATTAAAAATAAACTTAGAAATATCACAGCAACTCTATCATTACAAAATTGTATTGAAAACCCATTTTTATCCCCCGTTCGCCGCACATTAATACTCATCAACTACTCTTGAATCTCCTCGAACTCATTAGTACCTAAAATGTTGTTGTAAGGGTCAGTTTTATCCATCATCCACATCAAACCAAAGTTAAACATATAGAAGAATAACACAAAATATATAAGAGTAAAAACTTCTAATTTAAAGAAAAATACACAAACCAATAAATTGCATAACAAAATATATAAGATGCATGCTCCTAAAACTATAAGAAAAATATATAAGAAAAATATATAAGATGCATGCTCCTAAAACTATATGATCCGGATATACCTGCCACTAAGGCAACTTCCACACAGAAAAATCACCCATACCAATGGGGATAACCTGCCACTAAGGCAACTTCCACACAGATCACCCATACCAATGGGGAAAAACCTGCCACTAAGGCAACTTCCACGAAGATGCATATGCCACGACATGATAGGATGATATATTATCAAAGAGATATATTTCCACACAGCCCACTAAGAATCATGTCATAAGCATTCAAATCACTTTTCAAAATCATCATCTTATTCACATATCACTAAGATCACATATCCATAACAAATAATCATGAAAATCATAACTTCCACCACATAAACACAAAAAATCAAGATTTGGTATCATACACACCATAAAGATTAACACGTTAACATATATAACAACAAGATTCAACTCCAACTCATACATCATCATAAAACATTGTCACATATAACATACAAATTCAACTCTTCTTTCATATTCATAATAAAAATTAAAACTTTATTACATATAACATAAAATTCATACTTTACTTCTTAAAAATCATATATTATATAATAAACTTAACACAAAGGATTGGGGTTTCATTATTTTAATTCATTAGTCTAATATTATTCCTTTCAAAAAGTAAGCAATCACAATTATTTATTTCATGCCATCCAACCAACGGTCTAACTATAATTTGTGTGGGGAAAAGCCCTTACCTTGGCCGCTTTCCTTCCTAGTACAAATCTCTAAGCCCCACAAAGTTGTTCACAAGGAAAAAGAAGTTCCAAGCTTTCATGCACGAAGAAGGGGAGGTGATGGTGGCTAGAATTTTGGTATTCTTTACAGAATCTTGTTTGTAAAGGGTTTGTGAAATAGGGTTTGTAATTGTGGCTAGGGTTTCAATATTCCTTTCTATTTAAAGTGAATATTATTGAGTAGATAGTGTTGGGCCTGAATAAGGAATAGAAGAGAGAAAATATTATTATAATTCTTATTATTATTATTATTATTATTATTGTTATTATTATTATTAGTTAACCTTCATCAATTATTAGTTAACCTTCATCAAAAACAAGGCATAAACTCCCGGTCCAACTTTCTACTCATTCAAATGGGTCGTGTGATACCAAGCCACAACCCTTAGCCCAAATTCTTCTTGCCTTAGAAATAAAAATACATCTACTAAATAATTCTTACTAACAACTTTACTACAATAAGGCAAACAAGGCGAATAATTACGACACCTAATTTAATATTGGAATATATATTTATAGATCCAAATTATTTTAAGTAATAATTTAGAGGATGTTACAATACTCACCCCCTTAAATTTAGTTTCGTCCTCGAAACTAGTCAGACATGAAAAGATTAGGGTGGAGCTCTCTCATCTTTTCCTCTAATTCCCAAGTTGCATCTCGAGTCATTTGGTCCAAAATCACCTTGACCAAGGCGATCTCTTTACCTCGTAAGTGCTTAGTAGTCCTATCCGCAATGCTCAGCGGCGGAACTGCAAACGAAAAGTTCTCCTCCAACTGTATATCATCTGGCACGATAATATGGGAAGGATCAGCGATGTACTTCCTCAGTTGTGACACATGGAACACGTCATGCAATTTGATAAGCTACGAGACCCACACGTCGGAGGATCTGGTACGGGCCAATGAATTTAGGAGTTAGCTTCTTAGACTTTAGTGCCTTACCAACTCCAGTAGTAGGCGTCACTCCAAGGTCTGAATAGTTCTTTCTGTTTGTCCATCGGTTTGAGGGTTGAACTCAATCTCAACTTAGTACCCAACGCCTCATGTAATGTTCTCCACAAACGAGAAATGAACTTCAGATCTCTATCCGACACAATGCTAGACGGCACCCCATGTAGTCTGACAATCTCGGCAATGTAGATCTCTGCACGCTTAGTCACATCATAAGTAGTCCTCACGGGTATGAAATGGGCAGATTTGGTCAGCCTTTCGACAATTACCCAAATGGAGTCAAACTTCCGTTGAGTCTTAGGCAATGCTACCACGAAATCCATGGATATACTATCCCATTTCCATATTGGTATATCTAATGGCATTAGTAATCCCCCTGGCTTCTGATGCTATACCTTAGCTTTCTGACAAGTCAAACACGAAGCCACATATTCTGCTACTTGTTTCTTCATTCCCGACCACCAAAACTTCAGCTTAAGGTCTTTATACATTTTGGTGGTACCAGGGTGAATACTCAGCTTGCTTTTGTGGGCCTCATCCAAGATTGTCCTCCTCAATTCGGCATTGTCGGGTATACAAACACGTCCATTACATCTCAAAATATCGCCGGGGCCCACCTTGAATTTAGGTGCCTTGCCGACCTCGATCAACTTCCTTTTCTCTTGAGTCGACACGTCTGTAACTTGGACAACTTTAATCTCATTCATCAATTCACTATTTATAATGATCATTCCACAGTGTAGTTTCTCCAATGCAGGACCCAAATAAAGATCCAAGTCACGAAACTTCTCTAATAACTCCAACCCCTTCATTGATACAAACGAGAGATGAACTCGCTTCCTGCTTAGGGCATCAGCCACCACGTTTGCTTTCCCTGGATGGTAATGCAACGTGAACTCATAATCTTTAATGAACTCCATCCATCTCCTCTGTCTAATGTTAAGTTCCTTTTGATCAAATAAGTATTTCAAACTCTTATGGTCACTGAATACATCAAGACTACACCCATATAGATAGTGTCTCCAAATTTTCAATGCGAAAACAATTGCAGCTAACTCTAAGTCATGAGTGAGATAATTCTTTTCATGCACCTTCAATTGTCTTGAGGCATAGGCCACTACTTGTTTGTTCTGCATCAGAACACAACCGAAACCCTAGTAGAAAGCATCACAATACACCTCGTAAGGCTCTTCTGGTTGTGGCAACACTAACACTGGGGACGTAGTTAGCTTCTCTTTCATCAGTTGGAAACTTTTCTAACACACCTCAGTCCAAGCATAAATCTGGTTCTTCCTCGTAAGGTGTGTCAATGGAACAAAAATCTTGGCAAATCCCTCAATAAATCTCCTATAGTACCCCGCCAAACCCAGAAAACTTATAGTCTCTGTGACGGTTTGCGGTTGTTTCCATGCCATCACGGCCTCCACCTTGGATGGGTCGACAGCAATCCCTTCCTTAGAAATTACATGTCCCAAAAACTTCACTTCTTCCAACCAAAATTCACATTTTCTTAGATTAGCATATAGTTGTTGATCCTTTAGTATTTGTAGAACTTGACGCAGATGTTCCTCATCATGTTCCTCTCGACTCTTGGAATAGATCAAGATGTCATCAATAAAAATCACCACAAACTTGTCTAAGAACGGACGGAAGATACTGTTCATATAATCCATGAAGATAGCCGGCGCATTGGTCACTCCGAAGGGCATCACCAAGTACTCATAGTGCCCATATCGCGTTCTAAAGGCCGTCTTGGGTATATCATCTTCTTTCACCCGAATCTGATGGTATCCCGACTTTACATCAATCTTAGAAAACACCTCTGCCCCTCTGAGTTGGTCCATTAAGTCATCAATGCGGGGTAAGGGGTATCTGTTTTTTATTGTGACTTTGTTGAGCTGTCGGTAATCAACACACAGTCTCGACTTTCCATCCTTCTTCTTAACCAATAATACAGGGGCTCCCCATGGTGACACACTAGGTCGAATAAATTGTTTAGACAAAAGGTCTTCTAGTTGGTTCTTTAGTTCAAATAATTCTAAGGGGCCATTCTGTAAGGAGCCATAGAAATGGGTCCCGTACCCAGAATAACGTCAATAGAAAATTCGACGTCGCGAACTGGGGGTAGTCCTGGTACGTCTGGTGGAAAGACTTTAGAGAAATCCCTCACTACTGGGATATCTTCGACAACAACCTCTGGATTCTAGGATAACACTATGATCTAATTGTAATAGAAGGGTTGTAAGGAAATGTTTTATGCACGGCTATATGATAAGTTCAGGTCACACCGTAAGTCGTGTATTAGTGGGGTTCCCAGGAAAGAGAGGTGGGTCAACGGACCACTTAATAACCAAGTCTTTCCTTAGCCAGAATCCCACTAATACAACCTTTACGGTATTACCCTTCCCTTATATTATGGGGATTCTAAAATTTTAAATAGGTTAGAGGTTTAAAACATTGTCCTTATTACAAAAATTTAGATCATAAATTAAAATTTAAGTAATTACGGAATATTTATATTCATTATAAATTCAATTGCCATAATTAATACTATCATTAAAATAAAGATATAACAAAGTCAAGTAATCAATCCATAATGTTAATTTTCCCTATATAAATATATATATAACAAAATTAATAATGAATCCTAAAATAAAAATACAACAAAGTCAAGCATCACACATATATCAAGGCATAAATCAAGGTATAAATAACAAAGTCAAGCATCACACATAAATCATGGCATAAATCAAGGCATAAATAACAAAGTAAAACATCACACATAAATCAAGGCATAAATCAAGGCATAGATAACAAAGTCAAGCATCCCACATAAATCAAGGCATAAATCAAGGCATAAATAACAAAGTCAAGCATCACATATAAATCAAGGCATAAATCAAGGCATAAATAATAAAGTCAAGCATCCCACATAAATCAAGGCATAAATTAAGGCAAATCAAGGCATGCGTCATACAAAATCGTCCCACCCCAAAATTTCCGAGGATAATTGCTCCTATACCAATTGTAACGCCCCAGATTTTTTTGATCCAAAACGTTACTTGAAAACATATTGTTTAGAAAGATTTACGACAATTTTTTTTTCTAACTACCTAACCTTTATTCATGCAAATAATTAGCAACAACCACGTTTATTTAATTTTATTAAGAAAATGTTTATTCAAGACTATAACAAGAAAAACAATAATTCCTAACGGAAGGGAACCCACTTCCGTATTTCTAGAATCCTAGTGCATTTTAAAAGTTGGTGACAAAAATTAAAAATAAACTTAGAAATATCGCGGCAACTCTATCATTACAAAATTGTATTGAAAACCCATTTTTATCCCCCGTTCGCCGCACATTAATACTCATCAACTACTCTTGAATCTCCTCGAACTCATTAGTACCTAAAATATTGTTGTAAGGGTCAGTTTTATCCATCATCCACATCAAACCAAAGTTAAACATATAGAAGAATAACACAAAATATATAAGAGTAAAAACTTCTAATTTAAAGAAAAATACACAAACCAATAAATTGCATAACAAAAATACATACATGATGCATGCTCCTAAAACTATATGATCCGGATATACCTGCCACTAAGGCAACTTCCACACAGAAAAATCACCCATACCAATGGGGAAAAACCTGCCACTAAGGCAACTTCCACGAAGATGCATATGCCATGACATGATAGGATGATATATTATCAAAGAGATATATTTCCACACAGCCCACTAAGAATCATGTCATAAGCATTCAAATCACTTTTCAAAATCATCATCTTATTCACATATCACTAAGATCACATATCCATAACAAATAATCATGAAAATCATAACTTCCACCACATACACACAAAAAATCAAGATTTGGTATCATACACACCATAAAGATTAACACGTTAACATATATAAGAACAAGATTCAATTCCAACTCATACATCATCATAAAACATTGTCACATATAAAATACAAATTCAAGTCTTCTTTCATATTCATTATAAAAATTAAAACTTTATTACATATAACATAAAATTCATACTTTACTTCTTAAAAATCATATATTATATAATAAACTTAACACAAAGGATTGTGGTTTCATTATTTTAATTCATTAGTCTACATATTATTCCTTTCAAAAAGTAAGCAATCACAATTATTTATTTCATGTCATCCAACCAACTGTCTAACTATAATTTGTGTGGAGAAAAGCCCTTACCTTGGCCGCTTTCCTTCCTAGTACAAATCTCTAAGCCCCACGAAGTTGTTCACAAGGAAAAAGAAGTTCCAAGCTTTGATGCCCGAAGAAGGGGAGGTGATGGTGGCTAGAATTTTGGTATTCTTTACAGAATCTTGTTTGTAAGGGGTTTGTGAAATAGGGTTTGTAATTGTGGCTAGGGTTTCAATATTCCTTTCTATTTAAAGTGAATATTATTGAGTAGATAGTGTTGGGCCTGAATAAGGAATAGAAGAGAGAAAATATTATTATAATTATTATTATTATTATTATTATTATTATTATTATTATTATTATTATTATTATTATTATTATTATTATTATTATTATTATTATTATTATTATTAGTTAACCTTCATAAAAAACAAGGCATAAACTCCCGGTCCAACTTTCTACTCATTCAAATGGGTCGTGTGATACCAAGCCACAACCCTTAGCCCAAATTCTTCTTGCCTTAGAAATAAAAATACATCTACTAAATAATTCTTACTAACAACTTTACTACAATAAGGCAAACAAGGCGAATAATTACCACACCTAATTTATTATTTGAATATATATTTATAGATCCAAATTATTTTAAGTAATAATTTAGTGGATGTTACACATCTCACAAAGTGACAGAAGGGAAAGTTACTCACCTCCACGCTACGATGCCAGTGAGCCAACTTCGGAAGCGTCGTGCGAAGAGAAGTTTTACCAGAATTTAATCGCGGTGCCGTAATCGGCCGTTAAAGCTACAACGAAGGTAAGGGCTCCTTCCAAAGTTTAGCTTGCATATAGGACTCTATATGTGTATTTGTGGAGTTTGATTTTGATGGGGTTTATGTGTGAATTTAGGGAAAAGGAATTTAATGGGTTTTATGTGAGTTGTGGAAAAGAAATTTGGTGGTTTATGTTTAACAATTTGGAGTTTTGATTTGGTTTGTTACGGTTAAAAAAATTTGGAAAATAAATTTGATGGGTTTAAGGTGTAAGGTTGTGCGACATGAATTTAATGTATTTTATGAGTGAAATGGTGAAATTGAATTTAATGAGTTTTGAGGTGTGGGTGGTGGTGATTTTTGCTTGGTGTGATTGATGTGTTCATGGGTAATATTATGAATGTTGAAATTTGCTTTATGTTTGAAAATGTGTGGTTGTTGTGTGAAATGAATTGATACGATTGGTGTATTTGGTGATTTGAATTTGATGTGAATTGTGAATTCAAGTTCATGTGATTTGAGGATTATATGTGTTGAGTTTGCTCTGTGTTAAATTTGAAAATCATTGGTGTTAAATGAGCAATAAAAATGAGGAATCTTTTAATAGCTACATTTACTTAATGATTGTGGTGATAGTGGTGACCGGATGGTCCACGGGATGATGTCATGTGAATTGTTGGTTCATCTTATCCTTACGGGGATTATCGCGTCGTGCTGATTGGTGAAAAATCGAACATTTGTAAATCGTGCAGGTGGCACCTTGGTAATTAGTACTGGCCCGTGATAGGCAGTACAATTATGATTTACGCCCCTTCGAAGAGGGTTTTGGTGATTTCTGAAATCCTATGCATTGGCATATACGCATTGCATTAGGGTGCTTGGCACGCGAGTCATGTTTGATATACTGTGATGGTTGTATATGCGTATTTGATTGTGGTGTGTGAATTGTGTCGTATTTGGTGTTTGTGATTAATTGAATTGGTGTTGGAAGTGTTTGAATGACTTTGGTGTGTTTTCAAAACTGAAAATGTGTCATTTTTTCAGCTGTATTCGAATACAACAAGGTTGTAGTCGAATACATATATGTTATTTTTGCCTCTAATTGGTGAATTCACACTTCTATTCGGCTACAAGGGTGTTGTCTTCAAATACAGTTGAACAATTTTTGCCACTAACTTTGCAATTCTATTCGAATACAAGGGGGTTGTAATCGAATACAAAATCTGCAGGATTTTTCACTGTTTTCGCATCTGTATTCGACTACATGGAGGCTGTAGTCGAATACAGTTGTGTTGTTTTGTTGTTTTTCTACTATTTTCGCATATGTATTCGAATACAGATATGCTGTATTCGAATACAATAGTGCAGTTTTGTCTGAAACTTCATTTTTCAACCTTGTTTATGCATGTTTAGCATATGCAAACCCTTTCTAGATGCATCCTAAGTTGAAAGGTGATTTTGGGCATTTAAAATTTAATTGTTATGTGGTATTTGTTAATTTCGGTTGGTGACCATTTACAATTTTGTGGAAATCTGGGCTTTGCCCTCATATGAGAACCAGGGTCGTTCTAAACTATGGGACAACGTTGGGTTGGTTTTATGACTGAAAGCATAAGGGCTTGATGCCGTTCGTGGATTCTCAGTATCCAGTCACCCTCAGATAGATTAATGATCAGCTTAGGGTTCTATTTAAGAATTTTATTCATGTCCTCTTTCTTATTTCAAGGTTGTTGTTGAAAAAGGAACTTATGTATTTGAAACAGATTATTTTAGTCGACGTATTTTATATTTGGATACTTTGGATTTTCGTTCCAAAAACTATTTCCGCTGTTTGTAATTAATTATGACTTTGTCGTTTATGTTACGACTTAAAATATTTTATCCAAGAGTATTTTCTTCATGTATGGGTTTAACTTGGCATTTTTATCAATTTGTTTTGAAAAAAAATACACTCGCGCTGTTAAAAATCAGGGTGTAACATTGTGGTATCAAAGCTTTGGTTTAAATTTCTTTGGGGTTGATATTTGGGTGTCCTAAGCTAATCAAGATCCGAAGTTAGGGGTATCACGTGATTGGAGTCCACGTGTGCTTTGTGTTTTGCTGTCTTAGGTCAAGCATGATATGCTTAAGTAGTTTATTGTTTCTTATACGAAACAGCG
Organism: Cicer chorassanicum; assembly: GCA_037974735.1. Taxonomy (NCBI): domain Eukaryota; kingdom Viridiplantae; phylum Streptophyta; class Magnoliopsida; order Fabales; family Fabaceae; genus Cicer; species Cicer chorassanicum. The sequence goes on from JBBPBP010000004.1 coordinate 36,272,332, forward strand.
TGCCATGTGGCACTTTAGTTGGAAGAGTAGTTAAAACAGAGAACATTAGTCGACTTTGGTCGACGAGTGTCTCTGAATTCCTTAAACGTATCGGTCTGGGAAAGACAGGGTTGGAGCGAATCATGACGCCATGGAATTTATGAAGTATTTCCAAGGATACAGAAGCTATGTTATTGGTGATAACTCGAAGATATTATGGGAGTGAAACTGATAAGGGATTTCAAGTAAGGATCTAAGTGGAGAATTGATTTTTAAGCAAAGTATTAGATGTTTTTTTGGTTGATTTCCGGACGAGATTGGACAAAGTTTGATAATTGTCAAAAAGATGTGAACACCGTGGAATTGTTGAGAAGACGAGGCTTCCATTTGGAATAGCATTTTGGTGCTTAGGTGTCAACAAAAGAGGCTTGTATTGAAGTTTAGGGGCGCTACACATTAGGGGTGAATACTACTTTGGTTAGATAAAGGACGCTTTGAGGAATATTGGATACCTTGAGGGATAAGGTCCAGCATTCGAGTTAAACTAGATTCGCGACTTAGATTTTTAAGTATGAACCTCATGACGATTAAAGGAGTGAGACTATATATTCTGTTGGTAAGTGACAAATATGTGTGTGGTTTAGGAGATAATAAGTATGAATAGTGATTGTAGATGAAACTATTGACGCGTAAGTGTGAATTTTGAGTTGTGTTTGGGTAAACATAAGGAGTTAAGACTTGATGTATTGAACCACATGTTGCTATTAAGTGGAATTGGAAGTATAGAGTACAGGAATACTTAGAGATTGTTGCAATGTAAGCTTGGAGTGTCTATTAAAGGATGGTAAACACTAGGAGAGTGTGAATATTTTGATAAGTTAGAGGAATTAATCGAGATTTGATTTGGGACCCTAAGATGGTTGATCTTTAAGGCGGCGATTTAAAATCTACAAGGTTAGGTGGAGGACCAAGTGACACCTTAAACTTGTATGGTCGAGGGAGTTGAGGTAGGCAAGTGATAAATAGTTCATGTTATGGATGGAAGTGTTTGAAGATTTACAAATAATGTTGTGTTATGATTAGAAGAGTTTTCATTAGTGACATTACTAAGACAATTAGAGTCAATGATGAATAAGACCTTATGTTGTATCTTAAGATGTCATGGAGGAATTTAGACGGTGTAATGAGTAGTCGAAGATTGCAAGGATCAGAATTTATAGTTTTATTCAATGACATAAGGTGAATAGGAAGAAATGTAACGAATGAGTTATGGTATAGTTGTTGTTCTGGGGAAGCTAAACGTTAAGATTTGAAATGAGTGTTTCAGTAACTATGTGGTATTTGTTAATTTCGGTTGGTGACCCTTTAAAATTTTGTGGAAATTTGGGCTTTTCCCTCAGATGAGAACCAGGGTCGTTCTAAGGCGTGGCACAACGTTGGGTTGGTTTTGTGACTGAAAGCATTAGGGCTTGATGCCGTTCGTGGATTCTCAGTACCCAGTCACCCTCAGATAGATTAATGATCAGCTTAGGGTTCTATTTAAGAATTTTATTCATGTCATCTTTCTTATTTCAAGGTTGTTGTTGAAAAAGGAACTTATGTATTTGAAACAAATTATTTTAGTCGATGTATTTTATATTTGGATACTTTGGATTTTCGTTCCAAAAACTATTTCCGCTGTTTGTAATTAATTATGACTTTGTCTTTTGTGTTACGACTTAAAATATTTTATCCAATAGTATTTTCTTCATTTATGGATTTAACTTGGCATTTTTATTAAACTGTTTGGAAAAAAAATACATTCGCGCTGTTAAAAATCGGGGTGTTACATTTTTGAAGAGCTTAATCACTACCTTAGCATCATTTGTTGGGGCAGCGACAACTTCAATCCACTTGGACACGTAATCCACTGCTACAAGGATGTATTTATTTCCAAGAGACAAGGGAAATGGTCTCATAAAATCAACTCCCCAAATATCGAAGATTTCAACTTCGAGGATATTGATCAAAGGCATTTCATTTTGTTTTGATATGTTTCCGGTACGCTGGCATTGATCACATTGAAGCACAAAGTGATGCACGTCTTTGAAGAGTGTGGGCTAGTAGAAGCATGCTTAAAGTATCTTTGCTGCAATTTTTGAGGAACTAGCATGTCCGCCGTATGCGAAGGAATGACAGTGAAATATGATGCTTTCCATTTCTTCTTCCGGGACACATCTTCTAAAAACTCCATCATCCCCTCTCTTAAAAAGTAGAGGTTCATCCCAATAATAGTGTTTAAGATCCGAGAAAAACTTCTTCTTTTGTTGATAGTTCAAATCTGGGGGTAATACTCCAACTGCTATGTAATTCACAAAATCAGCATACCATGGTGCTTCTATTTGTGCAAGAGCAAACAATTCATCATCAGGAAATGAATCATCCAGCGGCAACTCATTTTCATTTTTTTTCATGTAGCCTTGGGAGATGATCGGCCACCACATTTTCAATCCCTTTCTTGTCTTGAATTTCTAGATCAAACTCTTGGAGAAGTAGTATCCATCGGATCAACCTCGGCTTAGCATCTTTCTTGCTCAAGAGATATTTAATGGTTGCATGGTCTGTGTAGACAATTATCTTCGATCCCAACAGGTAGGAACGAAACTAGTCAATGGCAAACACTACTGCCAATAGCTCTTTCTCGGTTGTGGCATAGTTAACTTGAGCTTCATCCAAAGTCCTACTAGCATAATAGATAGCATGAACTTTCTTGTCTTTTCTATGCCCCAACACTGCACCTACAGCAAAGTCGCTAGCTTCGCACATGATTTCAAATGGAAGACTCCAATTAGGTGGTTGCATAATCGAGACAGATATCAATGCTTCTTTTAACCTGCAAAATGACTCAAGACAAAATTCATCAAAGACAAAAGTTGCATCCTCTAGGAGCAGACTGGTTAGAGGCTTAGAAATCTTAGAAAAATCTTTAATTAATCGGCGGTAAAATCCTGCATCCCCCAAGAAACTTCTTACTTCTTTTACGGAGGTGGGAGGTGACATTTTCTCTATTACCTCCATTTTTTTCTTTGCCTACCTCAATACCTCGCTCAGACACCAAATGTCCAAGAACAATTCCTTCTCTAACAATAAAGTGGCATTTCTCCCAATTTAACACAATATTAACTTGTTCACGCCTTTCAAGTACCTTTCCGAGATTGGCCAAACAATTATTAAAGATAAATCCATACAAAGAAAAGTCATCCATGAATACTTCCATTATATCCTCAACAAAATTAGAAAAAATTGACATCATGCAACGTTGAAAGGTAGCAGGGGCATTGCACAAACCAAAAGGCATTCTCCTATAAGCATAAGTGCCATAAGGACAAGTAAACATGGTTTTCTCTTGGTCGCTAGGATGAATGGGAATTTGGTAAAAACCAGAATAGCCATCCAAATTGAAAAAATGTGAATGCTTTGCTAACCTTTCTAACATTTGGTCAATAAAGGCGAGAGGAAAGTGATCTTTACGAGTTACTTTTATCAATTTTCTGTAATCTATATACATCCTCCACCCCGTAACTGTCCTAGTTTCAATTGATTCATTTTTTTCATTTTTAACAACAGTGATACCTCCCTTTTTTGGAACTACTTGAACGGAACTAACCCATTTTCTATCAGATATAGGGTAAACTACCCTGGCATCTAGGAGTTTATGTACCTCTTTTTTCACAACTTCCTTCACATTAGGATTTAACCTCCTTTGATGCACTTCAAGTAGTATCCTATGCATGCAAATAGATGGATTAATTCCCTTTAAGTCCTCAATAGTATACCCAATAGCTTTTTGATACATCTTGAGGACTCCAAGCAATTTTTCAATTTCTTCACCATTTAATTCAGCACTTACAATAATGGGAAATGTAGAATTTTTGCCAAGGAATTCATACCTGAGGTATAAGGGCAAAGGCTTAAGTTTTACCTGTGGAGCCTCTTTGGAAGAGGTGCTGAATTTTCTGCTGCTAATGCCTCAAAATTTAAGTTTGGAAGAAGAGGATTTTCATCCAACAAGTTACCATATGCATCAGCTTCCTTTGCCAAGTCTTCATGACTTGTGCTTCCATTTAAGCATGCTTCCAGCCCATCTTGCGTGAATGGTACTACAGGACACTCCTTAACACAATGATCAATTAAATCGACCCTGTAACAAGAATCTTCAAGAGAAGGACTTTTCATAAGGTTAGACAAATTAAATTAAATCTTTTCATCACCCACATTGAAGACAAGCATCCCATGTTTCACATCAATAACAGCTCCTGTTGTGGCTAGAAAAGGTCTCCCAAGAAGAATTGGGACTTGGGAGTCTTCTTCCATTTCCAACACCACAAAATCAGCCGGTATAAACAATTATCCTACTTTGATAGGAACATCCTCTAATATTTCCACCAGATACTTGATAGATCGATCAGCTAGCTGTAAGGAAATGTTTGTGGGCTTTAAATCACCCACATCAAGCTTCTTACAAACTGACAAAGGCATGAGGCTTACACTAGCCCCAAGATCACACAAAGCCTGTTGGGTGGTTTGGGGAATCTTTGGGGAAATGGTATGGGTGGTTTGTATGGTGCCGGAGGCACATAAGGTTTTCTTTTTCCTCATCTACCCTATCACTTGATGGTTGGGTTCTTTCATTCTCATCCCTAACATTCACTTCCACATTACTACCCTTGGGTTCCTCTAATTGTTTTCCGTTTCTTAAGGTGACAACATTTAATTGTCCCTTGGGGTTAGGTTCAGGCTGCCACGGGAATACACCGGAAGAACTAGATGATGAAGCAACTTGTTGAGCCACTTGGGTGATTTGTGTTTCCAACATTTTATTGTGTGTGGCCATGGAATCTACCTTAGATGCTAACTACCTAAGAGCTTTATTCATTGACTGGTTTTGATTTTTAAACTCCTCATTTTATTTGGCTTGAGTCAACACAAAATTTTCCAGCAAATTTTCTAAGCTAGACTTTTGGGGCCTGTTGAAAGACCTTAGTCCTTGGAAACCGGGAGGTCTAACCATTGGTTGGAGGATGGGATTAAGGGGAGGATTTTTGTATGAAAAATTTGGATGATTCCTCCACCCTTGATTATAAGTGTTTGAAAACGGGTCCCCTTTTTGTGGATTGTTAAGATAATTAAGTTGCTCATTACCCACCCCACCATTAATAGACATTCCAACTTGGCATTCAACAGCCACATGACCAATAATACCACAAATTTCACAAGGAGAAACATTTGGTGGTACATCATTTACATTCAATTTTTCAAATTTTTGAAACAATGCATCTACCTTAGAAGCAATATGATCTAATGCATCAACTTCATACCTGCCTCCTTTCTTCTGAGGAGATCAATCACTTGACCATTGGTAGTGGTTCTGTGCCATGTCTTCAATTAGAGCATAGGCTTCTCCTATGTTCTTGTTCATCAATGCTCCTCCTGCAGCAGCATCTACCGTCATTCTTGTAGTGTATGAGAGTCTATTGTAGAATGTATGGACAATTAGCAATCTCTCTAGCCCATGATGAGGGCACAATCTCAACATCTCTTTGAAGTGCTCCCAAGCTTCATAGAGCGATTCTCCTTCCTTTTAAGAAAAACTTGTGATTTGATTTCTCAATTGTGCAGTTTTGCTTGGTGGATAATATCTAGCAAGGAATGCTTGCTTTAATTGATCCCATATGGTAATGGATTCAGAAGGCAATGAATGTAGCCAAGCTCTAGCTTTATCCCTTAATGAAAAAGGGAAAAGCCTTAGTCTAATGGCGTCACTAGTCACTCCATTCATTTGCAAAGTATCACAATACTCTAAAAAAATAGACAAATGGAGGTTTGGATCATCCGTTGGAGTACTGGAGAATTTGTTTTGTTGTACCATAGATAGCAACGAAGGTTTTAATCCAAATTGTTAGCCTCTACTGTCGGACGCGCAATACTCGAATGCGGTACCGTAGTATTGGGAGATGCATATTCTTTCAAGGTTCTATTTTCAGCCATTTTTAAATCTTTTTCTTGTTCAGAAATGTTTTTCTCTCTTCTTCTCCTATGAAAGAATCTTTCTATCTCGTGTATTGGTTCGACAAGATTCCCAAGACTTCGGATTCTTCGCATTCAAAGATATAAGAAAAAAAAAAGTGAAAATTTTTAGTCTAATCGGTATAGAAAAAGAGAATTAATATAAAAAACGAAATCCCCGGCAACGACGCCAAAAACTTGATAAGACCGCAAGTGTACGGTATTATTGCATAGTAAAAATTATCGTTCCCACAAGGACTTTGTTATGAGTACTAGTGTCTCTTTAATATGATGATTAGCTAAAACAGTAAATGTTGATAATGATTTTTGGTTTAAAATTCACAATAAAAATAAAGCCTTGGGATTGTAGTTTTCACAATGATGGATACAATAAAATTAACCTTCTATAAGTTATAGGTGTTAAACTCTTAAAAATCAGATAAATAATTGTAACTAATGCCTTCTTTCAAAGAACAAAAGTGTATTTTTAAACTAATAACCAACCTATTTTGATGATTGATGTATTAGCAAAATCCTTTTAGAGAAAATATCTTTCATGATTTCAAAAAAACCAGAATCTATTTTCATGATTTGATTCTCTTGTCCAATCTTAGGGGTCAAATATCAAATCTACCTTTTGGGTATATTATTTGATATCTAAATATGAATATGATACTTACTAAGATTGGATTAAAACATCAACACCCATGACAAAAAGAAATAGAAATTGTTAGAGATCCAACATTGGAAATCCTACAATCCCAAGACAAGGAAGATCTACTCACATATGATCATAGTAGAATCAAAGCTTAAACATAAAAACATTGGAAATATAAAATAACATAATAAAATAACAAAACAAAAATTGAAAACTGAATATTATTGAAACTAGAAAATTTCTAAGAGAAATACAAGAACAAAAGAAAGAGTAGTAAGAGATTGTGAGTAGGAGTGTGTGTCTAAAACTGAGTATTTTGGTCTTTTTATAGTCCTAGGTGTAACAGCTCGATTTTTTTTATTTTTAAACGAGAACTTTAAATCCATAAATAAATAAGGAAATAAATAAATACTTTTGGATAAAATGTCTAAGTCGTAATCTGATCATGCTACAAAAAAGCTATACAACCACCAAAAGAAAGACACCTAGTCCCTATACAGCCACCTAATCTGATCATGCTACAAAATAGCTATACAACCCAGGTGATCTCCACGCGCCCAGCACAAAACTCCTTATACAGCTCCGATCAGGCATGACTAACTACCTTCGCCTCGCCAGGGTACTAACGGGTAGGACGGTCCTGAATCTCATCTGAGGGTAAAGCCCAATTTTCCATAAAAGCTGTAAAGGGTCACCAACTGAAATTGACAAATACCACATAACATTTAAATTTTAAATGCACAAAATCACCTTTCAACTTAGCATGCATCTAGAAAGGGTTTGCATATGCTAAACATGCAAAAACAAGGTTGAAAATTGAAGTTTCAGCAAAACTGTCTTGTTGTATTCGAATACAGATGCGAAAACAACAGAAAAACAGCAAAAACAACAAAACAGCACAAACAGCACAACTGTATTCGATTACAGCCTCCATGTAGTCGAATATAGATGCGAAAACAGTGAAAAATCCTGCAAATTTTGTATTTGAATACAATTGAGAAGTCAGTGGAAAAACTTTGTGATTTGTATTCGACTACAACATCCCCGTAGTTGAATACAAGTGCGAATACGCAAGTCAGAGGCAAAAACAACGTATTTGTATTCGACTACAACCCTGTTGTATTCGAATACAGCTGGAAAAATACCAGATTTTCAGTTTTGAAAACACACCAAAGTCATTCAAAAACTTCCAACACCAAATCAATCAATCATAAACACCAAATACGGCACAATTCACACACCACAATCAAGTACGCATATACAACCATCACAGTATATCAAACATGACTCGCGTGCCAAGCACCCTAATGCAATGTGTATATGCCAATGCATATGATTCCGAAATATCACTAAAACCCTCCTCGAAGATGCGTAAATTATAATTGTACTGCCTCACACGGGTTAGTACTAATTACCAAGGTGCCACCCGCACGATTTACTAATGTGCGATTTTTCACCAATCAGCACGGCGCGATAATCCCCGTAAGGATAAGATGAACCAACAATTCACATGGCATCATCCCGTGGTCCATCAAGTCACCACTATCACCATGGTCCATCCGGTCACCATGTACTATGAAATGCATGAGCATACTCTGACCCTTGACACCACAACCATTAAGCAAATGCAGCTATTAAAAGATTCCCCATTTTTAATGCTCGTTTAACACTAATGATTTTCAAATTTAACACAGAGCATACTCAACACATATATATATAATAAACATAAAACAAACTCTAATAAAATATGCTTTTGGTATTTAATTCAAAAAATGACTTTGAATAATTCACAAAATATTTCAAAAAGTTGTTCAAACTTGTTATAAGATTCTTTTTTTAAAACTTGAGACTATGAGGTATTTATACTCTTAAGACATCACTTCAGATCAATGGAAATCGTTCCTAAAAGTTTGATGAACATATGCAATGATCTAGAATCAATAAGAACTTAAAAATCATATTGTTTCACAGTTGTATTTAGCTACATTTTGCGTGTAGTCGAATACACTTCTGTAACATTCAGAGGTATTTCAAAATTTCAAACTTGTATTTGAATAGAAATCCTTGTAGTCGAATATAGATGACTGATTTTTGCCACTGACTTGATTTTGTATTCGGCTACAACATGTTGTAGTCGAATACAAAAGTGCAGTTTTAGCTACTAACTTGGTATTTGTATTCGGCTACTACATCTTGTAGTCGAATACTGTAACAGCCCGATTTTTTAAATAAAAAAAACAAATTCAAATTCATAATAAAGAGAGAAATACCTTTAGATAAAATATTTAAGTCGTATCATAATGACAAAAGTCAACAATAATTACAAACAGCGGAAACGGTATTTAAAAGTATTTAAAATAGAAAAATACAACGGGGCTATGAGACCTATCCAACGTAGCTCATACCCCTGGGGTATTCTCGGCAGACACCTGTACAAAAGCACTGTCCCCAGAATTTTAACTTCTCCACGTCACATCAAAATGTGGTACATAACCCATCAAAATAAAAGTCAAGCTGACAATATATGGTATAGGTACAGTCTTCCAGAAAGAAATAAATACAACCACAACAGATAGACATCTAGCCCCTATACAGCCATCTAATCTGATCATGCTACAAAAAACTATAGCCCAGGTGATCTCCACGCGCCCCACAGAAATCTTTCTAACACAGCAGTGGTCAGGTAAGTCTAACTCCGTTCCCATCTCCACGGTACTAACTGGTAGGACGATCCTGATTCTCATCTGAGGGCAAAACCCAGGTTTCCACAATAATTGTAAAGGTCACCAACCGAAACTAACAAATATCACGTAGCATTTAAATATTAAATGCACAAAATAACCTTTCAACTTAGCATACATCTAGAAAGGGTTTTCATATGCCAAACATGCATAATCGAAGTTGCAAAATGAAGTTTTGGACAAAACTGCATTGTCGTATTCGAATACAGCGTCCTTGTATTCAAATATAGTGCTATTTCACCAGTCAGTAGCAAAATTGAATATCTATATTCGACTACACACTGCTTGTAGCCGAATACAACTGCTAAAATTTGCAGATTTCAGTTTCGAAAAAGTTTCGCAATCATTCAGAACTTACCACACAAAATTAATCAATCACCCTCATCAATTACGTCACAATTACAAACAACAACCGAGTATGTATATACAACCATCACAGTATATCAGACATGACTCGCGTGCCAAGCACCCTAATGCAACGCGTATATGCCAATGCACATGATTCCGGAATTCCAAACCAAAACCCTCCTCAAAAGGGTGTAAATCATAATTGTACAGCCCCTCACAGACCAGCACCAATTATCAAGGTGTAATTTCTCACGGATCAGCCCGATTTACTATCGTACAACCTCTCACAGACCAGCACAATTTTCTATGTGTGCAATCACTCACAGATCAGCACGACTTACAAGAGTGCAATCTCTCACAAATCAGCACGACCTACAAGAGTGCAATCTCTCACAGATTAGCACGATGCAAAAATCCCCGCAAGGATAGGATGAACCAATTATTCACATGGCATCATCTCGTGGCCCATCACGGTTACCACTATCATCATGGCACCATCGCGGTCAACATGTACTATGAATGCATGAGCACACTCTAACTCTTTTCAACACAATCATTAAGTAAATGCAGCTATTAAAAGATTCCCCATTTTTAATGCTCATTTAACACTAATGATTTTTCAAATTGAACACAGAGAATACTCAAACATATTTACTCATACTCCCGCAATTCACAGCAAACCACATTAATTCATTTTTTCCACACAATCCACACATAAATCACATCTCAAAAATTCATAATATTAATTATGAACACAAAAACCACCAAATTTAATCTCCAAAATTTTCAACCATAAATCACCAAATTTAAAACTCCACATTCTCAAACATAAACTACCAATTTTATCAATTCAATTTCCATAAAATCCACACATAAATCATATCTCAAAAATTCATAATATTAATTATGAACACATAAACCACACCAAACTTGAATCACCACAACAACATTAATATATCAGAGTTCTCCCCACCGCTAACTCAGTGCCAACGGTATCGATTACTTTTTGAGACTCAAGGAGCTAACTAATTAAATATTTATAACAATTTGTTCACAACTAAAATTTATCCAACCACAACAAAATTCCCAAAATTATATCTTTTTCACACACCAAACTTTTACACCCAAATAATCAACATTAATTCAAAACTCCACATTTCCAAACATAAACTACCAAATTAAATCTCCAAAATTTTCAACCATAAATCACCAAATTCAAAACTCCAAATTTCCAAACATAAATCCCATTAAATTTAACTTCCACAATTTCACCCATAAACACATTAAATTCATTATCCACAAATCTACACCTCAAACACCTCAAATTTATTTTCCACAAATTCAAATATATAAGGTCCTAAATGCAAACTAAAAGTTTGGAAGGAGCCCTTACCTCAACAGTAGCTCTAACAATCGATTACGGCACCGCGATTAATTCCGGTAAAAACTTCGTTTGCGACGTCGCTTCCAAAGTTAGCTCACTAGCACCGCAACGTAGCAAGAAGCAACGTTCCTTGCTGCCACTTTGCGAGATGGAGCTTAGATATAGGTGAGAAATGAGGTTTTGTATTTGTGGGTTTTGGTTTTTTTTTGAAAACATAAGAAATGAAGAAAGAAACTGAAGCTTTCCCGAGGCCTGGCATTCCTCTCACGTGTTACTGCTTTCCTCTCACTTGCTAAACTAATATATATATATATATATATATATATATATATATATATATATATATATATATATATATATTAGGCTAAATACCACCCGTGGTCCCTTAACTTAATTTCAGTTAATGATTTAGTCCTTTATCTTTTTTCTTTCCCAATTTGGTCCTTCAGCGTTACCCTTTAAGTGAGATTTCGTTAAGAAAAAGTTAAAAAAATCTCACCTCCGTGTTCAGAAAAAGTTATCCTTTATGTTTTGGAAATATTTCAGAAAAATATTCAAAGTTTGTTCTAAGTTTGGTAGTAGGATTGATTCGTTAAAACTGAAGGTACGGGTATTTATAGTCCATAGACATCACTTCAGATCAGTGACAATCGTTCCTAGAGGTTTGATGAACATATACAATGATCTAGACGAGGGATTTATTAACTTTTTCAACGGAACCCCACTTAAAGGGTAACGCTGAAATTATTTAAAAACATAA
>JBBPBP010000004.1:36290497-36322225 GCA_037974735.1 Cicer chorassanicum
TCTCATATTGAAAACTATTATTATACTTACTAATATATGCATTTTAATAGCAAGAGCAAGTTTAAACATTTCTATAGTAAAAATAAATACTCTAAAATATTCACAATATATTTAAAATAATTATTTATAAAATAATTAATTATAATAATAAATAGTTACAAGTAATTAAAATATAATTGTATGCACGTTCATCATTTAGTCAAATACACAAAGATGTATTTTAACAATTATAAATGCACATATACACAAATATTCACCTAAAATCTTATTTTCTAAAACACTCACACTAAAATATTATTATTTTTGGAGAAATATACAAAATAATAAAATATAATAGCTATTATTTGTGTCACTTATTTAGTCAAATATATACAAGATTGGCACATTATAGAAAGTACACCTATAAAGAAAATTAATTATAAAAATAATCAATGTATATTCTAAAATAATTTTAACACCAAATTAATTATCTAAAATACTATTTCATTAATAAAGTAGTTTATTATGAAATTTGGGGTGTTACATATTGAAGCCGGAAAAACAACTCGCACCCAAAGTTGTGAAAACGACCAATATCTTGATGTAGGGAAAACGACTCGCACCCTTCTACAAAAATCATATTCAAACAAAAATCAATGGTAATAAAAACGACCAGTATCTTGAAGTTTGGTAAACCACTTGCACCCTTCTACAAAAATCATATTCAAACAAAATTAGAGTTGTCTTTACTTATCATTTTCTTTGATTCTCAAGCAAATCCTAAGTAAAGAGGGGTAGCTGTTGACACCTAATTTTTCCGCTACTTTTATATTTTTATGAAAAATAATAAATATATAAAAAATTAAATAAAAGATAATAATGATAAAAATAAAAATAAATAGTTAGGCCTTTAAATTATAGAAAATCGTGGATGCTTTTGGTTTCTGTTTGCCTATATTTCCTTTTTAGATATTTTCACTCTTTTCGAAAACATAAAAAAAGAAAGAAAAAAAAGTATATAATTGAATTAAAAGAAATGGATTGATGGTAATAAAAATCATTATAATGGTCATCATTTGAATGAAAAGAAACCGAAAAGAAATGAATCAATGGTAATAAAAATCAGTATAATGGTGATCAATTGAATGAAAAGAAACCGAAAAGAAATGAATCAATGGTAATAAGAATCAGTATAATGGTTATCCATTGAATGAAAAGAAACCAAAAAGAAACAGATTAATGGTATTAAAAATGGTGATCAATTGGCAATTATTCTCTTGTCTTTTGTAACCTACGCCCAAAAAGTCTATAAATAATCAACAACAAGAGTAGAAATGGAGAGTACTATTGAGAACACTATTGAGAGCACAAAAAAAAAAAGAGAATAATAGGCAAAAGAGGAGCAAAGAATCTGATTTTGGGAAAATCAATCCAGCAAAAACCAATTCGGTAGTAAGGTATCACTTTCTTATTGTTTCTCTAATTTTCTTCTTATTAGTCTTTGTATTGCATCCTTTAAAAAAATGTTCTTTTTTTTCTCCTTTTCTGTTTATGCAAAAATAAACTCATATGTTAAGCTTTCATTTTTCTAAAGTTGTCTATTCATAAAATTGTTTTCTTTGCACCACAAAATACTAAAAAACTATAACTAATTGATGTTTATAAACCAATCACCAAGAAAACAAATTTCACCCTATTGTAATATAACAGAAAACTCATATCACGTGTTTATCAAATAACTACAAAAAAAATCCTAACAACGAATAAATAGTTTTTTCCTTAGGATTATAATTCATCCTCGCTCGCCACACCACATCACTCACCCCCAATTGTTGGTGGCCTTTGTGTCGTGGTAGATCCGACAACGCATGAGCAAATCCTTTAACAGGCTGTTTCACCATCGCATCCATCTGTTTCCTTCACATACCGCCGCGCCACGTTGTTTTCTAACAAAAATAAGTTTTTCTTTACTTTAAAACAAAAATAAAAAGATACAATCCGTGAACAGACATCTCACCTCTTTTTTTCGTTATTATTAAATTTTCGTTACGTTGTTTTCTAACAAAAATACATTTTTCTTTAAAACAAAAATAAAAAGATACAATTCGTGAACAGACATCTCACGTCTTTTTTTTGTTGTTGTTGTTGTTGTTGTTATTATTATTATTATTATTATTATTATTATTATTATTATTATTATTATTATTATTATTATTATTACTACATTTTTATTTTTGGAAATGCATATAATAATTATTATAATAAAAAAATAATTAAAATATAGTAATAATAAAAATCAGACAACACATAAATATATTCTATCCAAGAACTATGTGTGTTTTGATTTCCCTATTGTACCTGGGGATATGTAGGAGCAAGGTTTTTCCTTTGTCAAACCAAATTAATAAAAAAATATTGGCTAAATACCACCCGTGGTCCCTTAACTTAATTTTGGTTAACGATTTAGTCATTTATCTTTTTTTTCTTCCCGATTTGGTTCTTTATGTTTTTAAATAATTTCATCTTTACCCTTTAAGTGGGGTTCAGTTAAGAAAAAGTTAAAAAATCCCTCCTCTGGATCATTGCATATGTTCATCAAACCTCTATGAACGATTTCCACTGATCTGAAGTGATGTATATGGAGTATAAATATTCCATAGCTTCAGTTTTAACAAATCAATCCTACTACCAAACTTAGAACAAACTTTGAATGTTTTCTGAAATATTTCAAAAACATAAAGGGTAACTTTTTCTGAAAACGGATGAGGGATTTTTTATCTTTTTCTTAACGGAACCCCACTTAAAGAATAACGTTGAAGTTATTTAAAAATATAAAGCACCAAATCGGGAAAAAAAATTAAAAGGACTAAATCGTTAATCAAAATTAAGTTAAGGGACCACGGGTGGTATTTAGCCAAAAATATTTTTTCTTCTTTTATTATTGTAAATAATTTATTTTCTTTTTTTATTATTTTTTAGGGGGTAAAATAAATAATTAAATAAATAAGTAAGTTGTATACAATTAATTATAGGGTAACCGTTATAACGGACAATGTGGGTAATATTACTTTCCCTATTAGTAATCGACTCCCGAATTCGTTTTTTTGGTTCAAGAATTTTATTTTAGGTTTTATCCAATTTTCCCTTTTTAAAAAATAAAATTGGTAGCGACTCCTTTATCGCGGACAAACCGGACGCGATAAATATTGAGGAGCAAATAAATTTGGCTCTGATGGCTCATATTTACTCTGACATTGGAATTGAATCAACATATGAAGAAAATTGAGGTACTTTCTGACTTAACATAGTCTGAATTAATTAAAGCCACAAATTATTTCTTAAATAAAAACCAAAATTTGTCTCTGTAACACCCTTTATTTTAATTAATTAATTTAAAATCCTTAGTTTTGTTTATTCTATTTTATTAATTCAGTGTGATGATAGTAAGATAATTATTTCTTGGATGCTCAATTATTTGATGAAGTATTTTTATATTAATTAATTAATTATTGGTATTTTTATTATTAACTAATTAAAACTCGTAGAAATTTTTGTCTTAGAGTGAACAATGACCAAGTCAATTTTGACTAAGTCAAAATTGAATCACCCACACTACTATTTTTGATAACTATATTTTATTTTTAATAGTATTTAGTTTATAGAACCGTACACTTTCCCTTGTGTCCATTCAAATGTGTAACTAGCAAGAATTAACACATGAATGTCAATTAATTCCTAACGGTTGGTCATTGAATGGTATTATTTCTATTGAATTCCTTATTCATGTGTGCAATTAAACTCAACGAAGAGAATTATTCCTTCTCTCTGACCAGCCCCACGTCTCCTTTATTAGTCACATAAACCTCTCATTAAGAGGACACGATTAAACTTGCAGTAGAGAAAAAGAAGTCATAATCACCCACACGCCATTACCAACATTTCATCTATCTCAAATATTTTCTAAGCCACTCAAACAACCATCCTCACATTCCCTCGCATTCTGATCGAAGTTCTAAACTTTCGTGCCTTCATCTTGGTGAGATTTTCGAGGGCTATATAGTGTCACCTAAAAGGAAAGCACTCAAGGTAAGGGCTTTTCCCCATGCAAGGTTAGGCTAGATATTAAATTAATAGTTTGTAAGATATTGATATATGTCTTGATGTCTTAAAAGAAAAATGTTGATTTTTTGTTTGCCTTAAAGAATTTAACTATAATGTTTTGTTTTTATGAGTAATACGTTTGCCTTGATAACATTAATTATAAAATTTTGATTTTTATTATTATAACATGAGTAATATGCTTGTTGTCATATATTTGATGTAAAGTTGCAATTTTTCTGTTGTTTAGGCATACTTAATTATAAAGTTATGGTTTTTATTATGATCTCATGAGTAATATGTTTGTTAGGATGTTTTTAATTTAAAGTTTCGATTTTTGTGCTATTTCATTTCAAAGTTTTGATTTTTATGAATACTATATGAGTCGTGAGGGAATTGATGAAGTTTTAATGTTTAATTGTGATAATATGATTAAGTTGATTTTTGGGATGTGTTTAGTGGTAAACCTTGAGTTGTATGTCTAAATGACTAATAATTGGGAGAAATTTTATAGTAGAAGAAATAAAGTTCATATTTGTTTGTGTTCTTCGTTATTTAAGTTTTGATGTCTATCAATAACACGTGGCTAATCCAATTTTATAGTTTATAAAATGAAAGTTGTGACTCTAAGATATTTATTCGCGTGTTTGTGTGTTATATATTTGGGATAGCAAAATTACTGATTCTCGATTATAAGCATCCATGAGAATAAAATATTGATGTTATATGTGATTAAAATTTAACCTTGAATATTTTTATCTTTGTGGTTGTCTAAGTGGCTGGTTATTTGTGTTTTAAATATTATTATCTTTGTGGTTGCCTAAGTGGCTGGTGATTTGTGGTTTGAATAGTTTTCTCTTTGTGATTGCCTAAGTGGCTGGTTATTCGTGTTATGACCTTTTCTTTGTGGTTGCCTAAGTGGCTAGTGATTTGTAAATTTCGAGCATCATTATCATTTCATGACATATCATATGCATCTTTGTGGACGCCTGTGTGGCTAGTTTAATTTTCCCCATTGGTATGGGTGACTTCTGTGTGGACAATTTATTTGCTCTAAGGTGAGTTGCTACAATTTATTTAGATGTCTTTTTATGACTTTTGATACATCTCTATGAATGGTAAAAAAATCAATTTCTCCAAATCTTTTATTACAAAAAGATTTTATATTCATATTTTATGGTTATTAACTTATTATTTGGTTTAATTTTGCCGTGGGATGAGCTGACCCCTTACACCAACATTTAGGTACTAACAATCTCGAAGAGTTGCATGAATGACGTTTGCTTGGCGCACGCGCGTGGGAAAAAGAGGTACTCTAATAAAAAAAATAATGTTTGTAGTGATAAGACCGATGTGGTACATTTTTAAAGTTTATTTATTTTTCATCGTCAATTTTAAATAGAAATGCGGAGGTGAGGTCCTTCCGCTAGGAAAAACCTGAATCAATCAACATTGTTTTTATTTCACTTAAGGAGAATTTAAATGATATCCGGTAAATTGCGTTGTGTTAGTTCATAAAATGAAATCAAACTATTTACTAGTGAAATTTTATTGATCACATGATAAACTACTTTCTTTAAAAAAAAAATTATGTCGTTTTTGAAAGAAAACAAATACTTTTAAGTAATGTCTTGGATCAAAATCTGGGGCGTTACAGTCTCTAAAATTGAAAGCACTTAGGAAAGTAAATGAAAACTTGACTGCAGAAATTAATTTTTTTAAAAATGAAAGTGTTGAGCTTGAAACAGAAAATACAACTCAGAAAGGTAATCATGTCTCAAAAACTTCAGAAAATGTCATAAGTAATTTTGATAAATATGAAGTAGCATTCCAAGACTTTCTAGCTAACAGTATAGAAATAAGCAAGTATGCTTCTAGGATTTATGGAGTTAGTATTAATGGTAAAAGAGGTCTAGGATACCAAAAAACAGTAACTAAGTCTGAATCATAATTTCAGGATATTCAACAACAAGCCTGAATCCATTCCCGCTCCAATCAATCAAGAGTATGAGGGAATATTTGCGTGAATAAGTTTTTGAACACAACCTTAAATTAGATACGATTCATAATTATAATTGAAAGAAATCTTTGATCAAAGTGAAAATAAGATATGGTCAAAATATTGTTCACAAGAAGATATGGCCAAAATATTGTTCACAAAAACATATGGTCAAAATATTGTTTACAAGAAGATATGGCCAAAATATTGTTCACAACAAGATATGGCCAATATATTGTTCACAAAAAGATATGGTCAAAATATTGTTCCCAAGAAGACATGGCCAAAATTGTTCACAAGAAGATATGGTCAAAATATTTATCACAAGAAGATATGACAAAAATAATGTTCACAAGAAGATATGGTAAAAATATTGTTCATAAGAAGATATGCTCAGAATTTGTTCAAAAGAAGATACACTCGGAGTTATTCACAAGAAGATACACACAAAATAATTCACAAGAAGAATCACTAAGAATTATTCACAAGATACACTCATAATTTGTTCACAAGAAGATACATTCAGAATTTGTTCACAAGAAATATATGATTTAGATTTTACAAGGACAAAAGTGAAACCCTAATCTGTTCTATAAATAGAAACTCAAGGCAGAAGAAGAAAGCGTGAACTCATAAACTCAAAAATCCATACAAGTTAGAAAAACTTTTGAGAGCTCAAATTTCCTAAGTATTCAAAGTTCAAAGTTTAAGTTCTTGAGAAACACTTGCTCAAAGAATATTTTCTAAGTGTTTTAGTTTGAGAAATCAATTGTAACAATCTACTTAGTAGGAGCAAAACATAATTTGTTCCAAACTTGCGTAACCCAACCCGATAGTGGCTTTAGTGTTCCTCAAGCAATCTTTGATTTTCAAGTTGTGTTGAGAAGACTTGACTTGTAGGGTCAAGGTGTTTGTTTGCCTCAAAAAATTTGTAGATGTTCGGTTGTTTTGATAAGACTGACTTGTAGGATTAGGTGTTGTGTAATTCAAGGATTTGAATTGGTGGTTAAATCCTTCTAAGTGAATGGATTGGATGTAGCTACCAAGTTGGTGGTGAACTAGGATAAATTTGCTCGTGTTTGCACCTTCACAACCCTCTCAATCTACAGAGTCACTCATTTGCAAACCTTGTTTCTCTCTCCTAAATTGAAACAAAACTTAGAGAAATTTTGTCTCAAAAGCAAAACCACCATGTGCAACTTTTGTTGGAACCAAGTTGATTTTATACTTAAAGTTTTTATGAGAAAAGTATATTTGACTTCGAAGAGTATGAAAGAAGATATGGTCAAGATTTGTAGAATATTTGAAGAAAATTTGATCAAGATTTATCTACAATAAAATATGAATGGAATCAATCTGAAGAACTTACAAACGCAATCTGAACAAAATACGAACATAATCAATGTGAAGAATTTACAATCTCAATCTCAAAAAAATAGGAACTGAATCAATTTGAAGAATTTACAAACGCAATCTGAACAAAAAAAAAATCAGAAAACTATAAATAGATACTCAAGGCTAAAGAACAAAATCATCGAAAAGTAAAAAAATAGTAGTCTTAGAGTTCAAAGAGAGAAACACTTGTTCAAGTTAGAAATATTTTCTGAGTGTTCTTTTCTTAGAGTGTGAGAGTTATTATTATCAGCTTTGTTAGAAGCAACTACTCAAGTTCCAATCTTTTGTATCCAACCCAATAGTGGTTTAGTTCCTTCTTCAATCTGGGGTTGTCAGGTTGTTAGGAGAAGACTTGGCTTGTAGAGTCAAGGTGGTTAGTTCTTCAAAAGTCTAGGGTTGTTAGGCTGTTTGGGAAGACTGCTTGAACGATCATGTGCTTTGTAATTCAAGGTACTTGAATTAGTGGATTAAAGCCTTCTAAATGAGGAGACTGGATGTAGCCAAGTTAGTGGTGAACCAGGATAAATCTACATGTCAAATTATTTATGGTTTCGTTGTTTGGTACCTCTAAATTTGATTGCTTCTTATCCAAGTAATTTATAACAACCAACCAACCTTCATCAAATTAGCAAAAAACTGTCAACTTTATCAAACACAATTCAACCTCTCATTCTCGTGTTTGCACCTTCAACTTTCATATGTCACCACCACATTGGCGTATGTTGAAAACTAACATAAGTTTTATGTTTCTCTCTACAAAAGCCACCTCTTTATTTTTCAGATCTATCATACCTAATGACAAACATTAATCATACCTATAATTTATAATTATTTTTCTTTTAATTAATTAATTAGCTTTTAAAAGACATTTTTAAGTAATAGTTAATCAATGAAAAAAATTTATCCAATGCATGAACGTCTTTTAATTAATTGATCAATGACAAACAGTTGACTCATATATTATTATATAGCAAATCATAATTAGTGTATTAAATTTTTTCAAATTTTGATTCATAACATATTTAAGAGACACATTGATAGTGAAATACATATTTCTCTTTTAAATAATTGTTCATTAAAGACCATCATTTAACATATTTCTCGTGTTGTCTATGATATATGCAGAAAATTATAATTAGTAAATTATAATTTCCTTCAAATTTTGATTCAAATTAAAACATATTAAAGAGACACATTGATAATGAAATACAAATTTCTCTTTTAAATAATTGATTCATGAAAGACCATCATTAAGCTAATTGATCAGTGAAAACTTTAATTTGTGTCGTGTATGATATATGAAAAAAATTATAATTAGTTTATTATGATATTTTTAATTTTTCACACAGAAAACATTCAAGAGATAAACTATTCATAAATAAATATTTATCCTTCAAAGACATTTTTCAAATAATTAATCATTAATAAACATTTATATCGTGTATGATTGATACTGTAAATAGATTTTTAAGAAATACACTACTAATAAAATACATATTTGCATTTGTGTTGTATATGAAGTAACCAATGACAAGGAGTTGTCTTGGGTATTATTTATGAATTTAATTTTCAAACACCGACAATGTAAAAAGTTTTACACAGGCGGAAAATCTTGACTAATCAATTGTGTGACTTTAAAAATAGTTTTGAAAAAGTCAAATATTATTAATGATTTAACAGAGACGATTGATTGACAATCTAAAAACTATTTACATTAATGATATATATCAATTAAATTATATTATGGGAAAATACACTGAAATCCATTGAAATTCAACATCCAAAAATAATTTTTTTTAATTTCATAAAAAGAGAATTTTATAGCTAGTTGGACCGTTGTAGACATAGATAATTTGTAAGACAATTTTGCCCTTAAATTAGTTCTCTTAAATTAGTTAAGACAATTTAACCAGCATTTATAAGATGATTTAACTATTTTGGGTAATTAAGGTATTATTAAAAAGAACGTTTTTTACTAATCAAGTTTGGTCAGTCTCAAATATTAATATTTGTTAAGTTGGACTTGTAAATTTAAATTTGAGATCTTGAATAGTATTTATATCATTTTATCTATAAAGAAAAGAAAAAAGGAAAAAAATAAGTTCGCTTATCATATTTCACACATCCTCGCTCTGGCTCTCGCTCTCGCTCTACATTATCCCTCCTTCCCAGTTAATAATAACGGAACAAAAGGATAGATAGATAAAACATCGCGGCGTGAGAGAGTGAGAGACAAACATCGTCAGCAACAATGGCCTTGCTATGTGCTTCACCATCATCACTCATGTTCCCTTCACCATCTTCATTCCCTCATCACAAGAATTCTTTAACATCTAAAACATCCCAATTCCCACTTCCAACCCTTTCATTATCTTCATCTTCTTCTTATTCAATTCGTACCCATTTCCCTCCATCTTTCCTTGTCCATTCTCAGCAAGACTCTTCCTTCGTCGCAGAACAAGATCCACGATTCATCTGTGTTGAACCTGAACCCCGTTTTAAAGGCCCGGTATAACCCCCCGTCCCACTACTCTCTTTTTGTTTATTTGCTTTACCCAGAATATGCTTTGGATTGTTTATTTAAAAATGTTTCGTAACCAAGTTTCGTCTCTCCATAATCTTCTCTGATTCCATCTTTTCTGAATTTTGTTATGAAGGAATGAAACTAGAATAGAATGTGATTTTATGGTAATGAAGCCTTGTTATCTTCTCGTCTGGAATTACCACTTTAACGTTGTTCATTTCTTGTAATTGAAGTAAATTAACTCTAGATTTCCATGACTACTAATTAGGTTAATTAGGTTATTAACTCTAGATTTCCATTTCTTACATCTAATTAGGTTAATTAGCTTGGAAATGTATTCTTCCTTTTTTCTATTTCAATTTTTCAGTTTTTTTTGGCATTATTGAAAGTTTAAAGTGCTTGAAATCTTTACTTCAGTGTTCATATTAAGTAAATTGATCGGAAAACTATGTGGGTTTTTGTGGAGATTTTAAATAAATAAAAACCCTAGTTGCATCTGAATACGATATTTATAAATGTCTGGTATTATTTTTAATGCTTATAAACTTTGTAGATTTTTTTTTCATTTTATTAAACTTGAAACTGCCTAACCAAAAAAACTAATAATTGCAGGACATTTGGAACACGACATGGTATCCAAAAGCTTCGGATCATGTTAATACAGAGAAAACGTGGTACATTGTTGATGCTACAGATAAAGTTCTTGGAAGACTAGCATCAACAATTGCTAATCACATTCGAGGGAAAAATCTAGTGACCTATACACCCAGTGTGGACATGGGTGCATTTGTAATTGTGGTATGTGTTTTTGCATAAATTATTTGTCATGCAGTCTACCAAATTTATAGAAAAACATATAGTTGGTGTTGTCTCTGTCTATTTGCAATTGGCAATGCAAGTGCTTTTCTTATGTTATAGAAGTCATTTTCTACTTGAACATCTTTGTTGTTTACTTTTCTTTTGGTTTAAAATGGATGGAACTTATGCAATACATTTAGCCAAGTTTTAAAAGAGAAAACTCTGTGGTGCAAGAGTCAATAAGGTGTTTTCTCAAACTTCGCATAGTGTGCAGCGTAATATAAAGTTAACCCTCTATGCACGATGGACTGTTTTGTAATTCGAAGAAGTCAGGGTGATTTAAAACTAAAGGAGTTTTTTCAAATTGACCTATAGCTGAAGCTTTAAAGGGAGTTTCTTGCATTTTAGCCTTTTCTTTTTGTGGTAGGTCACCCTAAAATGGCACTATCATATTCCCTCAAATTGTCATTATTTTTTTTATTGAAATTGGTATTTTATTTGTAAAAGAATACAGATAAACCCCATTTGAAAAGATTTAGTGCTGCAGAACTTCAAGGGAATGCATCTTCGTTTGCCCAAAGTCCTCGGCACGTATTAAATTGTCAAGATATTTATTCCCTATTATTACCTTCCCCCTATATTATGTGGGGAAATAAAAGAGTCCCCTATAAAAAGGTAATTAACTGAAAGGGGAAGTGCATGATGAGTGTGAAGTGGGAATTCACGGGCTGAGTATTGAGAGTTGATTCTCATCTCAGTAGGGGCCTCTCTCTCATTGAGAGTGTCATTTAGCTTTTATCATTCTGCAAGGAGATTGTTCTCTCCATCCATTGTTAATTACTTTACTGTTATATTCATCTTGTATAGAGGATTCATCCTCTTAGCTTGTCATTAATTCTGTTTCCATCAGATTTAGTTTATCATACTGTTTGGTGCCTATTATATTACATTGTTTGTATAGTTACTGTTACTGAAGATTCCTTGTAATTCTAATATCTTGTTACCATTCTTCCTCTTCTTATCCTAAATACTCTTAATGAATGGTTTACTAACACATTCTTAGCCATTTTCTATTCTATTATAATGTCATATTTGATAAATAAATTTTGATCACATTTCACATTTTTGTACGTTGATTCTCAACTTAATCTGTAGTTAATGTACTGCTTAATAGCATATCCTGAAAAGTCTAAACAAAGCAGCTCTAACCTTGTCATGTGTGAATGTTTGTCATGTTTTTTCGATCATAATGTGAAGGTGCACGAAACATTGTTCTTTTTGTTACGTTAATCTGATGTTAAGGACTCTTCCGGTTTTTACTTATTATAGATTTTAAGGAAGTTTATTATGCATTTGAAGTTTAGTTTTAAATATAGCCATGATGACGACATACAATCAGAGGACAGCTTTGAATTTTCCTTAAAGAAAGTAAATATATCGATAAAGAAAACAGGATCTCCTTTAAAATGCTTGAATTGTGATAATACTCGCTTTTCACATGAATGTCTATGTTTAGCAGCCGTATCCTTCTCTTGAAGATTTATGCTAGGAATATTGTCAATAATGTTCTAAACTCTATTCTTTTAATTGGGTTGTGTAGATAAATGCAGAAAAGGTTGCTGTAAGCGGGAAAAAGCGAACCCAAAAGCTTTATCGGAGGCACTCAGGTCGACCTGGTGGTATGACAGTTGAGACATTTGACCAGCTGCAGAACAGAATTCCTGAAAGAATTATTGAACATGCTGTTCGTGGCATGCTTCCAAAAGGGAGGGTAAGTTCAACAAAATGGATTGTTTTTTCAAGTCACTTCTGAAGTAGACATATTAAAATGGATCACTGATGCATGGTAATCATAGAGAAATTCATATAAATCTACACTATGAGATTAATTTTTTCAGAAGGACTGAATATTTCTTATATTCATGGTAAATAGTTTTTGCTAGGTCTCTGTTGGTGATTGTATTTTCTAAGGATGGTTCCTTATCTCTTTATAATCTTGTTTTTTGAATACTATTTTTTTATACAAAAAAAGGGCTTCACTTGAGTTGAATCTTCAGTAATGAAGGGTTGGTGTATGCAGCTTGGCAGGAGTCTATTCACACGCCTGAAGGTTTATAGCGGCCCAGATCATCCACATGAGGCGCAGAAGCCGGTTGACTTGCCCCTGAGGGATAAGAGAATACAGTTGCAGAGATAAGGTCATAGGTGTGAATAGAGCATGGAATCAAATATATGACAAACGCTGATCATTCTTATCCATTTCACTGAAAATCGAGATTCTTGCTTTATCCATATTGTCTGTAAAGGTCTCTCATTATTGTATTTTTTTCTTTCGGCCAAGGTCCTTTGTCGAATGTTTGTAAGAACTTTTGTTTTGGGTACCTTTAAGACATGTAACAGTATTAAATATGCTTGCAAAAATACATTTTATATCCTTAATGGCCTTATCTTTTACTTGAATTTAAATTTTCAAAAAAGATAAGTGGATGAAAGTCTCACCTTAGAAGCAATTTTTTTTTTTTTAGGAATTGAGTTAAGCTGCACCTAAATTCTAACAAAGTACAAAACTATATTTGAGAGAATCCGAAGTGAGAGTAACGTCACCCATATTACTTAGAGATCAATTGAATTACACTCTATGATATTTTGTTAAATTTGTTGTTCAATTACCTTTAAAAATATCTATTATTTTTATAATAAAATGATTAAATAAATAATTTTATATCTCAAATAAACGATTTTATGAAGTAAATGATTTTATGAAATAAATGATTTTAATGTTAAAACCAATTTTAATTAAATGTAAATATGTTTTAGTCTTATTCACTTTAGGTCTAGTAAGTGGAGTTGTTTTATTTAGACACAACTTTTGACATAAATACTGGGCATCGTATATGTCACAGTCACGCATGTACTATTTACCATGTTAAATTAAAAAAAAAAAAAAAAAAAAAGATTTAATTGTACTTTTGGTCCCCTATTTTAGGTGAAAAGCGAAAGTAGTCCCTCCATTTTGTTTGTCCCCAGTTTTAGTCACCAAAACAGATTTTGAGTCCAAATCATGATGAGTTGTCATTTTTTTATGACGTGTCAAAAAAACGCTGACGTGGCATATGTATATGTGGATAAAAAATGATTATTATATTAATTCAAATTAAAAAATTCATTTCATTTATTATTATAATTATTGTTATAATTTTAAAAGAAAAAAAATAAAAAGTAAAATTAATTAAGTAAACCCTAAAATCAGAATCACCCCCAATCAAACCCTTTTCTCCTTCACCACTCATTGTTACCAAAACCCATAGATTGAAAGATGTTAGGTGCGTAGAATGCAGCCATGTTAATCCCAGTAAGTTGTTGAAAATATTATGTCTAACTCATCTATTTACGACAGTCCCAATAATTGGTAGCAGTGAAGAAGTGAGAAATTGGTAATTGCCTGCAGTTTCTCCAAGGTTTTAGATAATGAAGAGAAGATCCACAGAATGAAGCATGAGTCAAGGCAAACAACAGGGAGAACCAACAGCAACTTAGATTTCCCAGAGAAGTCGTTGATGTTCCCCAAATGCTCAACAAGCTCAAACGCTTCACAGGCAACAAAGTAGACCCCCCCAAGAAGCATAATTCTACAGGCAACTCCCTGCACAAGGGTGGGGAGAAAAACACCATATCCCATAGATACAACAAGCAGAAGCAGCCTTGAAAGGGTCTTCTTGACAGAGGTGAAAGTAACAACCCATATGGTAATTCCCATAGGCCTACTTCCAGTGGCATTGAAATTGGCATACTCAAAATACCATAGAGCCATCTCACACATTCCAAGGGCAATAACGGCAGTGATGTGGTAGTGAAGGTGGACATGAACGTTATCCTTGTCTTTCCAAAACTGAAGAAACCTCAAAAACCAGAGAAGACCAAGGAATAGATAAGCCAGAGACATGAAACCGTAGAGGGTCATGAGAGGGGTCATTTTGCCAGGAAGATTGGGACTGTCGTAAATAGATGAGTGCTGAAGGAGAAAATGGTTTGATTGGGGGTGATTCTGATTTTAGGGTTTACTTAATTAATTTTACTTTTTATTTTTTTTTCTTTTCTTTTAAAATTATAACAATAATTATAATAATAGATGAAATGAATTTTTTAATTTGAATTAATATAATAATCATTTTTATCCACATATACATGTGCCACGTCAGCGTTTTTTTGACACGTCATAAAAAAATGACAACTCATCATGATTTGGACTCAAAATCTGTTTTGGGACTAAAACTGGGGACAAACAAAATGGAGGGACTACTTTCGCTTTTCACCTAAAATAGGGGAACCAAAAGTGCAATTAAGCCAAAAAAAACTTCATTAACTAATTACAGTACTTAATTAACCACTAAAATGTAAGTTTTTACGTATTAGCCACTTATTTAACATAATTATAAAATAAATGAAGTATACATATATCTCATTAATCATTTAGAGTATTTTATTTACCACTAAAATATAAGTCATTAAGGATGTGTTTGGTTCAACACAAGAGAGAGATTTTAATGGAGGGAAGGGAAGTAGAGACATGTTTGGTTCAAAGAAGTGAGAAATTTTAAACGGTTTTTTTTATTAATTATATAGAGCTTTTCCCTAACCCCAAATCCCTCGAAAATATAGGGAGAGCAAAAACATCTTTAGAAGGGGTTTTGCTCCCCTCACCTTCGTAAAAGGTTTTTCACTGGCAGTAGACTAATGTGCTTCGCAAGTATCTCTATCCTCAAACAATCCTAAACCCCTCAATTTTTTCAAGTTATGAACAATTTTGAGATGTAAATTATCATAAAGTATCAATAATATTTGGATATTAATGAGTTGTCTTTAAGTTGGTTATGTAGAGCAAAAACATCTTTAGAAGGGGTTTTGCTCCCCTCACCTCCGTAAAAGGCTTTTCACTGGCACTAGACCGATGTGCTTCGCAAGTATCTCTATCCTCAAACAATCCTAAACCCTTCAATTTTTTGAGTTATGAAAAATTTTGAGATGTAAATTATCATAAATAACAATAATATTTAAATATTAATGAGTTGTCTTTAAGTTGGTTATGTAATATCTGAATACTTCGTTATTTTATAATTATGTTAAATAAGTGGCTAATAACTTCTATTTGGTCCAAATTTGAATATATTAATTCTTTTAACTTTTTTTTTTATTACATTTGAAACCAGAGGCAGTACTTCTATTTGGTTAATTTAATTTCACTAAATCCATGACAAGTTAAAAAAATGGTTAATAATTTGCATTTTAATGGTTGTTGTCGAATTTGAAAGTTATATCAGGATTCAACTAATAGCTGTCAATTATGATTCTCTTTTTGCTTCAAAAAATTACAACAGTGAAGAAACGTTATGGTTCGATTATAGATTCCTTAACTCTTCCAAAGAGTGTTAAGTACGAAGTTCAATTTTTTGTGAGATACTAAACAAGAAAAAAACACAACGAAAAAGTAAAACAGAAAGATAAACGATAAATTGCGGGAAATATGATAAGTTTGATAAATTATCTCCCTAAAATGAAATATACAATTGGTATTTATAGACAAAACTAATCTTACTGCCCAAAACATCGTAGCCTACAAAATCTAGTCATGACTCGTCTTATCCGACTAATCTAATAGACAATGCATGTTTTTGCCAGTTATTAAGTGTATGTGGTGCCCCTTGTTTGGCTTGATTTTCCTTTGTTCACTGCAATACCGTTTCCACTATTTGTGCATTCATTATTACTCTTGTTTGTACTCCATAAAAATAGCAATATCAATTCATGGAGACTAAAAATAGGGAAAATGAGTCTTACAATTAGATGATCAAGTTCCACATGCTTTTGATTGATATGACATTCCCACAATTGGGGGTCCTTTAAACTTGAGAAAGTTTCGCTAAGCTCGTGCTCAGATATTCTTACTTCACTTAGCGTTCAATCGGCTACTTGAACATAAGCTAAGTCTAATTCGGTTGTTGGTCGCATTCGGCTAACATCTCACATTATTTTTAGGTGTAAAGAATAGTTAATAAAGTTGTTAAAGTAGTTTTAATAAGATGTTCTAAGTCATAGCTCAACTGAAAAATGCCGATATTGTTAGGTTGAACGTCTTGTCCTAAGTTCGAACCCGAGACCTCAGTTGTGTGAGTTAATTATAATGAAATTTACCATTTTTTATAAGATTAAAAAAAAAGTAGTTTTAATAAGATATTTCTTACAATTAGTCAAAAAGAAAAGGATACTTCCTATAAAAAAAAACTATATTCCTATCGGAGAATACATATACATGTCTTTTTTATCTTAAAAAAATGGTAAACATCACCTTAATTAATTCACACAACTGCGAAATCTCAAATTTGAACCTATAGAAAGACGTTTAACTTAATAATATTGACATTTGTTAGTTTACCTACCAATTAGATACATAGTGTCTTATATTTTATGTAAAAATGTGTGTTTAATATTTAAATAATATTTCTCTAGTAAGTATTAGGCTGATCCTCATAGTTTAATAAACCGTGCCATTAGTAGTCATGTAAGGAACAAATCTCATTAGTGCAATATTAAGAGCATGTTGTTGTCTTTCAACAAAACCAGTCTACAATTTTGTCGCATCAAACACCCAACCATACAAACCACTTGTCGTTGCTTCATAGATTCCCAAACCACAGTTGTGTCAAATTCAACCTCACAATGTTTCACAAATTTCCCCATATCCTACAACAACCTATTATCACACTGTGTTGCTTCCAAGTCCCTCAATTCAGGCATGGAAATTCATGCCCACATGATCAAGTTTGGATTTTCCCACCACCCAAGTCTCAGAAACCATTTGGTAACACTTTATTCCAAGTCTCGTCGTTTTGGGTATGCCCGCAAGCTGTTTGATCAAAGTACTGAACCAAGTATGGTTGTTTCTTGGTCTGCTTTGATATCTGGTTATGTGCAAAATGGGTTTGATAAAGAGGCCCTGTTAGCATTTAATGAGATGTGTATGCTGGGTGTTAAGTGTAATGAGTTTACTTTCCCAAGTGTTCTCAAAGCATGCTCAATAAAGAACGATTTGAATATGGGGAAGAAGGTTCACGCCATGACTTTGGTCTCAGGGTTTGAGTCTGATAGTTTTGTTGCTACCACTTTGGTTGTTATGTATGCTAAATGTGGGAAGTTTGGTGATTCTAGGAAATTGTTTGGTATGATTGTGGAGCGGAGTGTTGTTTTGTGGAATACCTTGGTTTCTTGTTATGTGCAGAGTGATTTCTTAGCCGAAGCTGTTGATTTGTTTAAAGGAATGGTGGATGCTGAAGTAAGGCCTAATGAGTTCAGCCTTTCAATTATATTGAATGCTTGTGCTGGATTGCGGGATGGAGGTCTCGGAAGGATGGTTCATGGCCTTTTAATGAAGCTTGGTCACAGTTACGATCAATTTTCTACAAATGCCTTGGTTGATATGTATGCAAAAGCAGGGAGGATTGAAGATGCTGTTTCTGTTTTTCGAGAAATTATACACCCTGATACTGTTTCTTGGAACGCAGTTATTGCTGGTTGTGTTCTTCATGAGTATAATGCTTTGGCTTTGATACTGTTGAATGAGATGAGAAATTCAGGAACTTGTCCCAATGTGTTTACCTTATCAAGTGCCCTAAAGGCCTGTGCTGCAATGGGGTTGAAGGAGTTGGGTAGACAATTACATTCTTGTCTGGTAAAGATTGATAGTGATTCAGATTTGTTTGTGGCTGTAGGACTAATTGATTTGTATTCCAAGTGCGAGATGATGGATGATGCAAGAAGAGCTTACGATTTGATGCCAAAGAAGGATATTATTGCATGTAATGCTTTGATCACCGGTTACTCGCAGTGTGGTGATGACTTACAAGCAGTCTCACTTTTTTCTGAAATGCACCATGAAATTATAGATTTCAACCAAACTACTTTGTCAACTGTTCTTAAATCTGTGGCCAGTTTGCAGGAAATTAAGATATGCAAGCAAATTCATACACTTTCCATCAAATCAGGAATTTGTTCAGATTTCTATGTTATAAACAGTCTTCTTGACACTTATGGAAAATGTAGTCATATAGATGAAGCTTCAAAAATATTTGACGAGCGCACTTGGGAAGATTTGGTGGCTTACACGTCCATGATAACTGCATATTCTCAATATGGGGATGGAGAGGAGGCTCTAAAGCTATATTTGCAAATGCAAGTTTCAGACATTAAGCCGGATTCGTTTGTCTGCAGTTCTCTTTTAAATGCTTGTGCAAACTTGTCTGCATATGAGCAAGGGAAACAGTTACATGTCCATGCCATTAAGTTTGGATTTATGTCTGATATTTTTGCCAGCAGTTCTCTAGTCAATATGTATGCAAAATGTGGAAGCATAGAGGATGCTCATCGCGCCTTTTCTGAGATACCGCAGAGAGGAATAGTCTTATGGTCTGCAATGATTGGAGGGTTGGCTCAACATGGTCATGGTAAAGAGGCTCTTAAGTTGTTCAATCAAATGCTTAAAGAGGGTGTGACACCGAACCATATTACATTAGTTAGTGTTCTATGTGCCTGTAATCACGCCGGTTTGGTAAGTGAAGGGAAACAATATTTTGAAACAATGGAGGAAAAGTTTGGAATCAAACCTACACAAGAGCATTATGCTTGCATGATTGATCTCCTTGGAAGATCAGGAAAACTTAATGAAGCAGTGGAGCTTGTAAATTCCATTCCATTTGAAGGTGATGGCTCAGTTTGGGGAGCACTTCTTGGAGCTGCAAGAATCCATAAAAATGTCGAACTCGGTGAGAAAGCTGCAGAGATGCTTTTCACTCTTGAACCAGACAAATCTGGTACTCATGTTCTCCTTGCAAACATCTATGCATCAGCAGGGATGTGGGAAAATGTTGCTAAGGTTAGAAAGGTTATGAAGGAGAGCATGGTGAAGAAGGAACCTGGAATGAGTTGGATTGAGGTCAAAGACAAGATACACACTTTCATTGTTGGAGATAGAAGTCATTCTAGAAGTGATGAAATATATGCTAAATTGGAAGAGTTAAGTGACCTTTTAAGTAAAGCTGGATATAGTCCCATCACAGAGATTGATATACATAATGTGAATCAAAGTGAAAAGGAAAAGCTCTTATATCATCATAGTGAGAAACTTGCTGTAGCTTTTGGATTAATTGCTACACCACATGGAGCCCCAATAAGAGTAAAGAAGAATTTGAGAGTTTGTGTTGACTGCCACACTTTTCTTAAATTCGTATCTAAAATTGTTTCAAGGCAAATCATTGTTAGAGATATTAATAGATTTCATCATTTTAAAGATGGATCATGTTCCTGTGGTGATTATTGGTAATATCATCATTTGATAGCTCATTCTTTTATTTTCACATGACTCGTTATTCTATATCTTTACTAGTACAACTAGATTAATATATGCATTGTTACTATAAAATCTATTAGTTAAATTAAAAAACATGCAAAATCCTTTTGGGGTCCTTTATATTTTTTTTTTTTTTCTGTTTAGAATATTTATTTTCTTAAACATGCACAAAGTTATCATTTTGTTATTTTTTTGTTGAAAAAAGTGCTGGTGTATCTTAAAAAACATTGAGGTGGTAAGTCATGTAGAATTATTATTGATAAATTTACTTTTAAAAAAAATACAATACTACACATTAAATTTTTAGGGTCCCTCAAACCCAAAAAAAATCCAACCACTTCATCCTCTAAATTATTGTTTGAATAACTCTATACAATGTTTTCACTTTTGGACTATTTTGCTTATTGAACGTTTCTATTGTTATTTTTAGACTATTTCAATTTTGTTTATGTAAAGTTTCAAAACTTCTTTAGCAAACACATTCGCTAAACAAATATTTTTTATCAAACAGAAATATGTATCTAACCAATTATTTATTTATTTATTTTCAATTAAAATGGAAACTGACAACGAAAACAGCCACAAAATGTTTCTGTCTGCAATCTATTAACAACCCAATGAAAGAAAATTCCAGGTATTTGTATTTGATGTTAGCAACCTCTTTAACAATAGAAGATACACCATTGTATATACAAACAAAATATACATTTCATAGTAAATTTTATCACCCCAAGAAATGAATTCGGTGATCAATCTAAGATTCGAATTAGATTCTTAAAGGGTTCTAAGATTATATGTTTGCTAATCAAAGTTTGATTTAATGAGCAGAAACATGCAATTTTTAATGCAGATGTGCAAAACTATACTAAATACGCTAAGCAAGAGCGTTAAGTAAAACAAAGTACAGAATTAAACTAAATGCAAGACTAGGTAAAAGTAATGATTTTATTGATTAAACATGAGTACATACATTCTTCGAATAGTCAAACAGATTTATTAATCCTATGACGGCATATATTGTATCTTGTAGGCAATTTCTAAAAAAATGAATGTCTTTTTTCTAATGGGACCCTAATATCCCTATTTATAGATAAAGAACAAGGGTTGACCTCATGCATGTTTGGCACGTCTTATTTACTATTTGTCAACTTGACACTTCCTTAAGAAACTTGAAAATTCTTCTATAAGTTTTCCAACTGCATTTGTCTTTTTTTCGAACTCGAGCATCTCGCTTATTTCCGAGCGCAATTATCACCTTTTTATATTTTTCTTTTCTAGTCTTTGCTTAAGATTCAATTTGTAGGTTTGAACTGACAAGGACATAGCAAATAGAAGACTTGAATTGCCTGATGTGTGTATAAACTTTGATGTGTGTATAAACTTCATCGAATTATCCATCTCACTCGAATCTAGAAACTTCAATTTTTCGTATAACAAATACGTTACTTCATTATGACAGAATTGGCACAAGCTCAAATTCTCTAGACTAGGGTGTAAATTAAGTTCACAAGTTCAGTACCCAGGTTCTCTTTTACACCCTCTCCAAACAAAAATGAATGTTACGTAATTAGGAGAAACAGATGTATTAATGAATGCAAGTGATATAGTTTTTCTAATTTCTTGGTTCCCAGCAAGAAGAATCTGTATAATACATAAAGGCACGAGATTCATCAGTTGGGATGCTTTGGCTCTGAACCTCACTTATACTATTTTCTCCTCTTTGTTGATAGTATTGTTGCATCACCTTATATTTCTTGTCATCCAACACCTCAGTTGATTCAGACACCACCTCTTGAACATGAGTTCTTCCTTCAAGCATGCTTACAACGGAAGACATGGAAGGCCTGAGTGATGGAGAAAAACTGGTGCATAAAAGAGCCACATTGATCAACATTGTTGCCTCCTCTTTCTTGAAGTCTTCGCCCAACCTCCGATCAACGAGCTCCATTAGATTGTCTTTTTCCTTCAACAGGTGCACCTGTTAATGTACAATTCAAAGTTTCTAATAAAGGTTTGATTACACGGTCATTCACAATAACAAGATATTAAATGTTTTTTTTAAATAGGCAAATGTTAGTGATTAGTAATTAGTTAGAAGAGAAGGAAATTAGCGTTAGAGATCAAACTCCGGACCTGCTTCATGAAACACCTTCAATGTCTCAACCCTCACCACTAGGCTATACCTTCGAGGACAACAAGATATAAAATCTATAAGGTGTTTTTATAAGCACGAGACAAGTTATTCAAAACAATATAATGTAATAAAAATCACTAATCTAAGTCTGTCAATTTGGTATATGAAATTAATGAAATTTTAAAATGATTAGTTATTTAAGGAACAATCTCAAGGACCAATCTCAAGAACTGACCAAAATGACTAATTTTATCTAGGAATTTCAATTTCATGGGTAATTTTGAAATTTTGTTAGTTCTAGGATGCCAAATTGCCCAGTCCCTACAATATTATCGACTTAAATGGCAATTCACTATGTTCACTGCCTTGTGGATTTTGCAAAGGAAGATTTCCTCACATTTTCCTACCCAAATACCATAATTTCACAAGAGCAAGAAATTAAATGATATATTCAATTTTAGACATTATAGCAATTTTCATAATTGGCATGTTGAATTTTTTTTTTAAAACTCTTCCATTCAATGATGTCAAAAGATGAAAATAGAGTGTGTTG
Organism: Cicer chorassanicum; assembly: GCA_037974735.1. Classification (NCBI taxonomy): domain Eukaryota; kingdom Viridiplantae; phylum Streptophyta; class Magnoliopsida; order Fabales; family Fabaceae; genus Cicer; species Cicer chorassanicum. The sequence continues at coordinate 36,313,375 of JBBPBP010000004.1, forward strand.
AATTTACGTGATTCTAGATAAGGAAGGAAGAAAGAAAGAAAAACAATAGAGACTTAAAATTGTGATGATGGTTTGATTAAAAGACTAAGTGATGAACCATATTTATAATATACTAGACTTGTACTCCTAATAAAACAAGAAAACTAATAATTATAAATGCTAAACTCTCTCTTTTTCTGTAGCTATGTGATAGTTGTGAAGTATCTACCGCATTACCAGTGACTAATCTCTATCACGAAACCTAAAGGCACAAAAAGTGGATAGTACCCTCCGAACCATTTTTTTTTTCATTCACAAGAATCAGGACTCAAACTTCCTGACCGCTTGCTTAAAGGGCTCGAGCCCTACCCCTAAGTACAACCTAAGTTGGTTAATTGTTAGACTCCTAATGTAAATTAAATAAGAAAACATATCATGAAAGAAAAGAAAAAATGCTATAAAATGTCGACAAAAGATAAGATATTCTAAATTACTTGAAAATACAACCCATATATTATGAGATAGTTTTTATATATTCTAATGTAATGAAATTTGCAACAAATTTTCTACTTTCTAGACAATGTACACAACCATGTCAAATACTCTAAGGAACAACAAGATTGACATGAATCAAGGAGAGCATTAGAACATAAGTTACCCAATCAAGAAGAGAGAAGCATTCCTCCTGAAGATGGTGATTGGTGTTGTTGGTTCCACTAACAATTTCCAACACAACAATTCCAAAACTATAAACATCTGCCTTGTCCGTCAAATAACCATGCATAGCATACTCAGGAGCCATATATCCACTTCAGCATTAAAATAAATCAAACACATTAGTTATATATCATATTAAATTGTTTACAATATTAATGAAATGTAGATGATTTGACACATATTTCAATATTTGACCTCTACACTTTTGTATCTTCAAAGTATGAAAACTCAATAAAGGTCATAACGAAATAGTATCAAGTATGGGAACTCACTAAGTGCCGGCTATTCTGGTGTTCACGTGGGTTTTGTCCTCTTCATTGAGCTTTGCCAAACCAAAATCAGATATCTTGGGATTGAGGTCTTTATCTAACAATACATTAGTGGCCTTGATGTCCCTATGAATGATCTTAAGTTTTGACTCTCCATGTAAGTAAGCTAAACCTTTAGCAATACCAACACAAATCCTCTTTCTTGTTTTCCAATCCAGTCCCAATTGCCGATTTTCTAGGTCTTCTTTCTTGGCTGATAGAAATTAGACAACAATACCATTTATTCATATGAACATAAGTTAAATTTTCAAGATTGTAAATGATTACAGATACCAGAACGAAACTTGAACATAGAGTAAAGTAGTTACCAAATAAAGCATGAGCAAGGCTATTGTTTTCCATGTATTCATATATCAGCAACAACTGATCATCCTCCATACAGAAGCCATAGAGCTTAACAAGATTATGGTGTTGTAATGTAGAAATCATGCCTATCTCATTAATAAATTCACGAGATCCCTGTGTTGATTTAGAAGAAAGCTGCTTAATCGCTACTATTGTGCCATCAGATAGAACACCCTGCAGTTTGGGAAACAATATACAACTTATGATTAACCCAATTACAGCTTAATATCGAAGTCATAATACATGATGATCGGACAATAATATCAAATTGTGCAGAATATACCTACCTTGTAAACTGGACCAAATCCTCCTTCTCCAATCTTGAAAGATTCATCAAAGTTGTTTGTTGCTGCTTTGATTTTCCTTAAGGTGAATAAACCAGTTTGTGAAGCGAGATCCTTTTTCTCTGGCAATAAAAGAAAGCTATATCAGAGATATCTTGTATAAGGAAAGCTAGCACCATTTCGAAATAAATGGTATCACTGAGTTCATTATCTAAATCCTATTTCTTTCTTCAAGGGAAGTAAGTAAAGTGTTTACGTAAAAAGAAAGATCAAATAATTCACTACCAAACATTAAGTGACAAAATAAATCCATATCCTTCACGCTCTAAATCTCATTGCTATGCACTGAATTTTATTCAAAAGGTCGGTAATCAGGATAATTGAAGTAATTTTTCAGTGATTACCTCTTGCACCTAAACGCTTCAGTCTTAAACATCCTTTCCACCACATTATGCCAATTATTAAGATGATAACAATTGCTCCTGAAACCACAATCGCAGCCACAGAACCTACAGGTATGCTGCTATTATTTTCCGACGGGGGTGTAAAATCTGCATGATTATTTTGCACATTAGATTTTTTGTGGACAATAAAAATGATGTAAGATAATAGGAAATCTCAGAGAAATACAACTAACCAGAATCAACTGATATAGCTGATATAAGAGGACCATATACTGATCCAAATGGAATAGTGGTTGTTCCTTTCCCAGCCCAATATAAGCGAATCTCCAAGGCATTACTAGTCACACTAGCAGTAAAAGTTTTAATGACTGCCTTACCAACACCACCTGCCGATTTTACAATGTCAAAATCCTTCACCACCAAGTTTCTCTGCCATACGTAAATGCACATGATAATGGTTACTAATACAATTTTGAAATGTATAGCACTGAATTGAATTCCATTCTCAAGTTTGGTTATAAGAAAAAATGGTTTGCTAAAGTATTTGAATCTGGTGGCATAATATAATTAAAAAGACTAGTGCCTACTCTATAAAGGCCTTTTTAAGTATTTAACATGTGGTTAGAAAAGGTGGTAGAATGATAAAACATGAACCTGGATGTAGATGTCAAATACACGCCTGCCAATGCTGCTAAAAGTATTATCATCGCTGAACATTATTTCTGCAAAATGGAGATTCACAGTGTAGTTTCCATTTCCAAGGCAAAATGCATAATAAGTTAGGTAATTTGGAGCAACACGTGCATCCATGTACAGTTGAACATCTTTTTCCGCAGCGAGCTTTGTTGTATTAGACCATAGGTAGTAGTCAGGGCGTCCACTGCCAAAGAAGTGACCAGAAGTTATAACTGCCCAGTTTGTTCCGTTTTGATGATACCTTGCTGGTCCCATCTCACTTGAATCATCTTCATATGTCTTATTTCCATCGATTGTTGTGCTCTTTCCACCACAATTTATATTGAGAGAGTACCAAGCTTGGAAAGCAGAAATAGGTTAACAACTACTAGAGGGAATCAATCAGTATTATAAATTAGTTTTCATTGAAGGTCAAACATGAAAAAGATACAAATAAACTGAAGTCAGTTAGAATTTTAAATGGGAACTGAATTTGTATGGCAGTTATATGGCAGTTATTTTTTATGTAAGCAGTTTATTGTGCAGTAACTGCTCTAGAGCCGTTATGGGGCAAATAAAAGCAAGAAATTAGGAAAAGGAAAGGCAGGAAAATATTGAGTGGTTATTGAGAAGGGAGAGGCCAAGCTCTCAAATTCTTGGAGTGGGTATTCTTGTAACACGTCTATCAATTTTGTCCTTGCAGAATTGTAAACTCGCATTTTGTTTAATTCAATAAAGAATTCAGTTTCCCCATTTCAATTATGTACTTACCAGTTCTAACATAAACACATTAAAAAAAATCAGTTCAATTGTTAAAATAATGATCAACAGTATATAGGACATCGATGAAAATAAACTTACTTTTAGAACAATGATAGTTTTCCAAACATGAAATATTTCCTCTGAGAAAATTAAAAATGAAAGGAGAGAACAAATAAGTAGTTAGTAACATATACAAGTTTTATACAACTAAATAGATAATTATTAGCAAAATACTTACCGTGGTCTCTTAACTTAATTTCAGGTAATAATTTAGCTCTTTCTCTTTTCTTTCTTCCCGATTTAATCCTCTATTAAATTTTAAGTAACGATCTCATCATTTATGTCTTAAAATATCAACAATATTATCATTTTTTTTTATAGAAATCCAAAAAATTCATCATCATTTTCAAACAAAACGCAGAAAATTAGTAATCATCTTTACCAAAATTCATATGTTCATAAAATTCATATTTTTATCTCCATCAACAACAACAACATCAAATCCATCATATAAAGAACTCACATTTTAAGATTTAGGTTAGGCATTTGATTTGGAGGAGGAGAAGGATGATGCAAACAAGTTGTTTATCATGAGACCGTGGGAGGTATTATGCCATAATTATTTATCATGAGAAAGAAAAAAAAAACTTACAAGCTGTTTCCCTTCAAAGAGGATGCAAACAAGTTCCTGTCGCATATGGGAATTGACTAAGGCTCAGGTTGCTTCATAAAATTACAAAACAAGAAAACAAAGAAATAAACTAAAAGTAAAAAACTACATATGCTGGGACTCTTACACACTTCCTTGTCGACAAGTCAGCTGCTCAAAGTTTGTTATAGTGAAGTTGTTATACGACAGGTCTCTGCATAAAGAGTATAGAATCTGTCATGAACTCAAATGAGCGCTCGACTAGAGATAAGAGAAGGGGTAATATTTTAAACTCTTAATGAGTTAGGATGGTTAGTTGGTTGTTTGTATGTTAGGGATTAGTTATTCTGTTGTGAGCTTAGCCCTATGTTCTATAAAAAATAGGGATAACATCACTTAGGGGAATTAGGATTTTACTTTGTGAAAACTTGTAAACTAGAGAGTGCTCTAGTTTGAGGGGATTAGAGTCTTTTGTGTATCTTTTTTTCTTTTATCAAAAAAACTATATGGGAAAATAAACGTTCCCTAATCATGAAGGTTAGGAATTGCATGTTCCTAACAAAATCTGATCCATAATCTTAGATGATCAACTTCATGGATCAATTGATTGCTCAGGAGAATTCAAAGAATATGATTAGCATAACATGCAATTTTGTCTCCTTGGTCATCTTGGGATATATAGTTTTTCTTTTTTGCAAGCAAAACAGATTAAATCTTCGGGATATATAGTGAAACTCTGTATCAGGAAAATCTATCTCAGTTGAACAAAGATACACCTAACTACTCAGTCCTTGGTCAATATGAGAACAGGGAGCATAAGTCAACCATGTGAAGCAGATGAAGATTAATTTGATTATCCGCTCAATATTTCCACCAACGGACAGCCGCAAAATCAAAATAAGTCTATTTCTTTCACAGTCAAGATAAGTCATTAATAACTAAAACAGTTAGTAAACAAGATATGACAACAATCAGGAGCAATCCATAAGAGACAACTTACACAAAGTCTGGTTTATCTATCCATTCAGGCAACGATCCAGACAAATGATTCCCAGATAAAAATCTAGTGAAATCAACATCAAAAAGTCAATTCATTGAATTCAAGATATTGTTGAACTAGAAAAATAGTAGATAGGCTAGTAAACCCTATCCCAAATAATTTGTAGCATTAGTTTGTTTTAGTCTACTCACCAAATGAACAAAAATATTTCAATTTCAAAATTTTTCATCTACATTTTTAAAAGTATATTTTTTCTCAAATACGCAGGAACATGATTCACCGAAAGTTAAGGTACATAACTTGTATATTGCTTGGAACATCATAAGAAAATCAAATGCAGAATGTGCATGTGAATTTCAAATGGGAAAATTAACATACATAACTTGTATAACAACCAATCAAAGATTTAAACTTCGAACAGACGGATTAGTAGTTGTTAAATCACAGTCCTATATCTCCCAGGAAAGCATCCAAATTTGAACCTTTCTAGAAATCATTGCCATTGAATAAAAATCAAATTAACATTCAGAGATACTAAGAAAAACTATTTCTCGCTTTGTGCATGTCATCCTTGTGCAGGGGCCATGCTAATCTTCTTTGTATCATTCCAATTTTATCTGATGTCCTCGAAGGGACAAATACTAAGAAAAACTAAAATATGTCCTCAATTAAGTCATCATAGCATAAGCTGCAGAAAAATTCTTACAGCACATATATGTTCTTTAGACCATCGAAGCTCATGGGGATTTGTCCACTTAATTTGTTGTTGCTGAAGTCTCTGTAAAGGATATTCAGAATAAGTACTTTTTCAAAGAAACAGTTAAAATATAGAATTTTACATAAAATATAGTCCCACATCAAATCAGGGATACTAACTAATAAGGATGTTAAAAAATGTAGTCATAGTGCTTCATCAAATCAACCAGTATAAAGAAACAAGGATACTAAATACATGTTCATAAATGTGTCTAAACAAAAAATTGAAAGTTATCATTACATCAATCAAACAAAATGGAAAAAAGTATAACAACACTTACATCACTTTCAGATTAGTTAACTTTCCAAGATATTCAGGCATTGTTCCAATGATATTGCAACTTCTCAATACTCTGGAACCGGTTAGACCATATATAAATATTTTGCAGCAGTTTCTCCTTATTTTGTTTTATGATAAGACACTACGGTATTTTGCAGCAATTTCTCAGTAGTTAACTTACAATGTGGACAAGTTTGACATGTTTTCAATATGTGGAAAAGGTGAATCAGATCCATTCAAGTCAGTAATAGTCCTGGGTATCACATTTTAAAGTTTAGTTTATCATAATGAAGAAGAAAGGTTTAAACATATGTTTGTGTATAGTGCGTGCGTGCACGACGTGTCATACTTACAAGTAACTGAGATTTCTCAAAAGTGAAATTCCAGAAGGAATCGGTCCACTCAAACCACTCCCTTGGATCACGCTGCGAAAACATTTAGGAGGAGAAAATTGCTTCAAATAAAATGGCAATAATAAAATGACATTTAGCAAAGCAAATAAATTTTGTAACAAGAGAAGAGAAAAAGAATCACACAGAAAGTCAAGATTTATCCAGTTCTGTATAAAGTTGGGTATTGCTCCAGAGAATTGACTGTCGCCAATTCGACTGCATCAAGAAACAAATATTAGTAATTATCAACTTGTAAGTTAAATATCAATGCAGCTACGAAGCAGTAATATAAGCACAAATACCGAACATGACACCGATGCTGACAGCAGACACTAGACATCGAAAATAATTTGAGAAAAAAAAGTGATAGAACATAACCACATGCGTCGATGTCGTACGAGTGTCGGAAACAAACACGTAACAGATACTCAAACATGCTTTCAACTTGAAGTGTCAATGTTACATAGAAATTTAGCCTAGCATTAAAAGAAGTAAGATACTTGCAATTGCTTCAATGCAGTGAGCTTAGCAAATGTCGCAGGTAACACTCCAGTGAAATTGTTGGAGGAAAGAAGCCTAGAGCAACACAAAAGAATAAATTGAAGGAAAAATAACATGCATCAAATCAAATATCGTTCACTGCTATTAAGAGATCACTAGGTCGGTGTCTCTTTAACAAAAATCATATGAAAGGCTTACAGTCTTTCAATTTGGGAAAGACTCCCAAGTTCTGGAGGAAGATTTCCAGAAAATTGGTTGAACTCCAATACCCTGCGCATTCAAACTAAAATTCCTCAAAATCTTACACCAAATAATTGAAATTGGACAAATTCTTAAAGCCACAAACTTACAAGCTCTTGAGTGTGGCGATGTTTCCAAATTCCTTTGGAATTGGACCAGATAGACGATTTCCATAGAAAGAACTTAACCAAAAGAAACATTGTACAATTTTTCATGTTTCAATATAAATAAACCATTAGAAAATAATGAACAAAATAAAAAATGGTTCAAGAATAAACAACCATAAGAGTTAAGGATACATATATATTACATGTTTACAAGATTTAATGTGGCCCATTGTTTTGGAATTGTACCATTAAGATAGTTGAGGGTTAGGTCACTGTACCAAAACCAAATAAAAATAATCAATAAGATATGAGTTAACAAAAACCATATATATAATTTAATAGTGAGGCTGTAAGTTTTTATATTGTAACATACATTTCTTGGAGAAAAGGTAACCTGACAAGATCAGGTGGAAGAGTACCAGAAAGATTTTGTGCTTTTAGAACACTGCAAGGCCATCACACCATAAAAGTTGTTACAAGTCAAAACATCAAAACGAATCACATCGTAAGTCTTTTGATAATTTTTTTTTTATACTCTATGTTGGATTCATATTGATATGATATTCAATATTCATAGACGCACATAACTGCAGCTGATCAGGTAAAAATATGTTAGTTGCATTCAGGTGTGTTAACGTTGGGTCTCGACAACAAGTGTATAAAGACACTTGTTATGGAATCTAAAATTAGAATTTTTAGATTCATAAAACAAAATTTAATCTTTTCAAAATATTAAAAACATCTTTGAAGCAGCTGTTAATATTTGCCTTTAACCTGTTCTATTTTTAAAATATAAGATATAAGTTTGAGTTCACTGAAAATAAGTCTAATTTTGAGGTATTAGGTCATTAGTTGTTGTTCCGACTTACCAACAAGTGGTATAGAATCGTCTTAAATATTTTTGAGACTAAATGATATAAGAGACGTGACTCATTTATTCAATATCTTTAAAATTTTGAAAAGAGATGTAATATTAAAATCATTGATAATTCTAGTTATTAGTCTTTCATTGTTCATAGCTTTGAACTCCCCAACAAAAACTTATAGGCTCTCAAGTCTTTATACAGAGTAGTATGTTTAAGTTTTTAACAGATCAACAAATATATGTTTAAGATATTATGATAAAAATCTAATACAATAATTAATAACAATAATAAAAATATTTAGTATGTTATTTAAGTTTTCTAGAATAGTTCCGATTTTCCAACTTAAAATATACTTTTCTTTTTCTATTTATAAAGTTAAAGTATACTTCTTCTGATTCTATTTATAAATAAAAATGAGTCAACAAAAATTAATATATCTAATTTAAATCAAACATAAAAGAGAGGTATCTTACTATACATATGAAATATTCGTACTCTTAGATATTCTCGATTTGTATCTTAGCAATATCTTTGAAATTTTGTATAAATATTTTACCAAATACGT
>JBBPBP010000004.1:36327707-36345460 GCA_037974735.1 Cicer chorassanicum
GTCTTTTAACTTAATTTCAGGTAACACTTCAATCATTTATTTTTTTTTTTGAATTTGGTCTTTTATTTAATTTTAAATAACAATTAGATCTTTTATGTTTTAAAATATCAACAATTTGTCTTTTTTTTTATAAAAACTTAGTAAATTTATGAAAATCTTCAAACAAAATCCATATTCTATCCCTAAAATTAAAAAGAATAAAAATAAAAAACTAAAGTCTTATATGAAATTAAAATAAGGACCGAGATATGTATTATCCCTATAATATAAAGTACAAAGACAAGGACAAACTATTCTATCCATTGTCATACTTGTCATCCTAATAGTGGTCAATTTAATTCCTCAAATTAACAAATTTGTAAACTAGTGCTTTAAATTTTAAAATATAAAATGTAATTAAAAAATAAAAAAAACTTTAATGTCAATTTATTCATTAAATTAATTATCGACATCTGTGTGACATTATTGAGGAGCGCAGCCAGACAATTTGAAAGAGAGAGAAAAGGAAAGAGTATGCGTACACGCTAACAACATGACAAACAGTGTTGTTTAGAAAAGAGCAATTGCAGGTAACAGCATTTTCGGATCCTTGCAATTGAGTAGGTGATATCCAGTTATTCCCTCCACTACATGGATCTACGCTGAAGTCCCAATCCTTCTTCCCAAGCGTTCTCCCTATGTCTTTCAGTGCTTCCACTGAAATTAGTAAATACAAAAATTTATAAATAAATAAATAAATATATAACAAAATGCAAATATATTGGGGTACCTTCATCTTCTTGTAGATTGGCTCTCAGAGCAAATGAAGCAAAGCAGAAAGTAAGGAGCAAAATGAAAGACAATATTAGAGGGGAGATGAAAGTCATCCTTTTTTGGTTGATTTTATTATGATTGAGATAATCTTGAAGAAGGGTATAATATGAGGTTTATGAGTGTTTTGTTTTATAAATGCTTGGTAAGTATTTTCGTGAATATATTGTTGTATGTTCAACAACTCACCTGATTGATAAATTTCTATTTCTTCGGTCTTTATTTATAAATAAAAGTAAACAAATATATATTGATTTAATTTAAAATATATTTAATTCAAATTTTGAATATAATATGACCAAGAGTTATCACTTGAGTCTTCATTGACCAAAGAGAAGTTTCTCAAATCAAGTTTTTCTTTTGTTGTGGATTTACATGTGAATATATTTCTACAGCAAACACTTAGAAATTTCGTTTTTAATAATCAATTAATCGGTTGCTATTGTTTCAAAAACCGGTCTATATTACTTTTAGCGACTTTTTAATTTTGTTGATATTACTAGTTGTTAGTTGTTGCGAACAAATCAGCGACCGATATTTAGTGACCGATTTTGTGATCGAATTTGAAGACCGAATTTGTAATACCCGTAATTTATTTATAACAAGAATTATGGCTTACTGTCTAACTGTGTCTTATGTTGTTTATTATTTTGTCTGTTTACCATTTTCATTGTTGTATGAAATTTTTTGTAAGTGTCTGACTTGCAAATTAATCTATGAAAAAAAATTTCAGATGTTTCCTTGATGTTAAATGACTATGTCAATGTTTTGGCACTGTTGAAATTTCAAAAATAATTTTCTACTGAGTTTTTTAAAAACAAACAAGATATACCCGCTGTTTAAATTTTGACGAACTCCGAATGGCACCAAAATTTAACCGGGTGTTTTATATATCGACTATAATGAGAATTTGATCTCATTATATTTTTCTAAGCTAAAGAACAAAAATTTTGTCGGATAAAAATTTATTCTCGAAATTTTGTAAAACTTTAATTTGTAGATTGATTATAAAAAATTTATCCGTGAGAGAAATGCGACTCGTTTAAGAACGAGCTCGGAGACTGAACGAGATGATGTGATTAAAGTCACAAAATATCTAGATATTTTTCTAGGATATTAATATATTTTGTAGTTAATGAAAATATCTAGATATTTCTTTACTACGTAGTAAGACTTTGTAAGTACCAAAATGAGCCACTTCACTATCTCTTTTTATGTGCTGACTAGAATAACTTGTGTAAGAAGGATTAGATGAGAAGTGACAGGTTAATAAAATATTTTCAGAGACCTAGCCAAAATTATTCGTAGGAGAATAATTTAAGGGTTGGTGTTGAACATGGAAATATTTTATCAACACCAAATATTTTATCAACACCAAATATTTTATTAATCTTTTGAACATGGAAAATATTTGGTGTTGATGTAAAAATGTGGTTTTTATGTGAAAGTTTATATACAAAGCATAATTAATAAAGATTAAGGTTTGAAAAATGTCAAATTGGAAGAATCATGATTTTGAATATTTAGAATATTGGAACTCTTAGTATTTGAGTTTTTTTTATAAGATTCCTTGATAAAAACCTTCTACTAGTTTTTCAAATATTAAAGTGTTGAAATTTACGAAGTTGATGGATGATTTAATCGAAATTTCAAACTGTGTGAGTATGTTTGTCTTTGATTGATTTTATTAAGAAAATATTGTCCTAAGTTTTTAAAGACAAAGATTTGAGTTGAACTTCAATAAGTTTGAAAAAACAATTTCAAGATTTTTAAAGTGTAGCATAAATGTTTTAAAATTCGCTTTCGTCAAAGTACTTAAACCAAAGTCTTTTCGAAGTTAGGGAACCTAAGAGAAAAGTCAAACCCTAATTGACTTGGATAGTGGCCGAACCTAGGGTTCTTTAAGGGTTGGTTTAGAAACTTGTATTGATTAAGTTAGTTGATTGATTTAAGGTACAAGGAAATTGAGAGGTTTTGTTGGAATCGTCGAATAGGTTATGTTGGCGTAGCATAAGTTGCTTGTTTAATAAAGGATTGTCGAGGTAAGGACACTTTCTAACGATATTATATATGCTTGAATGCATAATAGGTATGTATACACGTTCCTTGTGCTCGTGGTGAATAAATGTGCACACGATTATTTATGTCTTTGATGTGATTACGTATTCATAACTGATAACTTATGTGTTATGAATTTTATTGATGAGAATATGTTTTGAGTATCCTTAGTGAAAAAGTGGTAAAAGTTATTAGTGTTTAATGAGTATTAAAAGAGGAGTAATCACTATGTTTACAAGTTGTAATCACTATGTTTTGTTCCATCAACAACAAATCGTCCACTCGCAAAATTGTTGAGCACAAATCTTTGAAAAATTTACTCAACTCGGCTATAGGATTCCACACATGATGTGGAAGTGCACTAAAAGCAATTGGTAACAATTTCTCCATAAATACATGGCAATCATGACTTTTCATTCCAATTAATTTCCCTTCTCTTGTGTTTACACATCTATGCAAATTTGAAGTATGTTCATCAGACATTTTTAATTTAGAGACCTATTTATACACAACCTTTTGTTGATCACTAGACAAAACATATTTGGCTTTAGGCTTTAAAAATTTTCCACTAGATTGTATGTGTAGCTCTAACTCCTTTCTTCAACAATACTCCTTTAAATCCATTCTTGCCTTAACATTATCTTTGGTCTTATCTTGGATTGCAAAGGACACAAATTCATTTAACCCTTTTAGAAATGCATCAGTATACCCCTTTCGACTAGGATTTAGCCTATTATACATCCAACTACGACGTTGGCGGATGTCCATATATTTTGTAATATCATTAAGCAAAGCCTATACATTATAATTAACAATTTTTAAAATTAAACATCTACCAAAAAGAAAAATAAAATAAATCATTTGAGTAAGAAACCAAAGACTTAAATTAAATAAATGAACAAATAACTTATATTTTTAGGTTATAGGTTGTGTATGGTATTTACGACATACAAGAAATATGAAACTATCACATTCACTAGAAAACTAAAGGACCTTACCTTCTATAATTATTTGTCTGTGTTTTCTATCACACTGTAATTTCTCAGTTATCGATGGAGAGCACTCCCAAATATCTACAATGTCAATAGAAAAAAAATTGAATTATAAAATCAGTTACAACAATTAGATTTATACACCACTTAATTAGACATAATTACATCCATACATCACTTAATTATACATAATTAAGTAGCATAATATTTCTTCATACATTAGTTACAACAAAATATTCATCTCTACCATGTGTTGAAAATACCTTAAAGTAACAATGACGCAAGCAAGACAAAGATTGAAAATAAGAAACATCTAAAATACCTTACGAGTTTGAAAATACCTTAACTCCTGAATTTGATGCTCTAAATGCTGAAATTTTTGGTCGACGGTTTAGGCTACCAACAAAAAAAAAATGCAGCCCAGATAGTGAGGAACTTGAAAGAAGTATTATAATTTGAGAACTATCAAAAGATGATATTGCAAAGTAAAGAAGATATTGAACGTGGAAGCTCTAGATTCAAAGCAAGAATAATATATATGTAATGAGTAATATAGGATGATATTTTGATAAACGTACATTATAGTATGGTCCCCTCCAAATAGCATTTTATGTTCCTTTTACAAAGTGGAAAGCTATCTCTACTCAAAATATTGGAACTTGTGATTTATTTTCATTTTATGATTCAAAGCTATCTCTACCTAAAATAGCATTTTATGTTCATTTTGTAAAATACATGTATTCGAAATACAGATGCTAAAATGCTAAGTCAGTAGCAAAAGCCTCGCATCTGTATTCGACTATGACCTGCTGTAGTCGAATACAACCATCAAGACAGTGGCAAAATTGACTAATCTGTATTCTACTACATACATGTGTATTCGAATACACAGTGTTAAATTTGAATAAATTTGAACGTTACAAAGAGGTGTATTAGAATACATACATCCTGTATTCGAATACAACTAGTAGCAATGCAATTTTTCAGAACTGAAATGATTCTAGATCATTGCAATTGTTCCTCAAACCTCTTGAATCAATGGCCACGAATCTGAAGAGATATTTATGGAGTATAAATACCCCATAACTTCAAATTAATCTACACACAATCCTACTACACAACTTTAAAGATTTTGAACAACTTTTCTGAATTTTTCTCAGTCATTTTTCATAAATTCAAGTACTTGTATATCATTTTCATATCCTTAACTAAGGTTCTCAATGTTCTTGAAACAATATTGCATTGTTATCATTCTACCTCTTTATTATTCCTATACCCTTATCAAATCACTGTGTTTGTACAAAGAAAGTAGTACTTTCTTTAAATAGTCATATCTAAGATAGTAGTGTGCTATCCTAGAAGATTTGTTAGAAGTTTGTGGCAAAGGGCCTAGGGTGGGACTTGTACATTTTCTGACAATAGTGGAGAAATCTCTTGTGGTGTGCAAGAGGACTGGATGTACCTTTGGTCATAAGGGGAACCAGGATAATATTGATGTGTTCATTTCTTTACTGCCATTTACTTTCATCACTTACTATCCTTAAACGCAAATATCGATCACTTAATCGTTGAAAACAAGACAAACTCCTAAACACCTAATTCACCCCCCTCTTAGGTGCACATCTGTACTTACAATTGGTATCAGAGAAGGTTCAAGGTAACTTACTCCTCGATCATTACTCATGGCTTACTCACAACCTGTTTTCAGAGATGGTGGTAGCAGTTACAAACCACCATGCTTCGTTGGAGAGCACTATGATTTTTGGAAGATACGTATGCAAGCGTATCTTGAAGCACAAGGAGAAGACATATGGGATGCAGTTGAAAATGGTCCTTACACTCCAACAACAGTCATCAACAACAAAGAAGAAATTAAGATAAAGAATTCTTGGACCGATGATGATAAAAGAAAAGTGATGTTCGATAAAAAGGCTAAAAACATGCTACAATCAGAACTAGGAATGGATGAATTTTTCCGTGTATCTCACTGTAAAACAGCCAAAGAAATATGGGACATAATGAAGTAACCCATGAAGGAACCGTTGAGGTAAAAAGATCTAAACTCAATACACTTTCTCAATAATATGAGTTATTCCGTATGCAGCCCGAAGAGTCTATCTTAGACTTGCAGAAAAGATTTTCCCACTTAACAAATCACTTGACAGCTCTTGGAAAGATTTTCACCAACGATGAACTAAATCTGAAAGTATTAAGATCACTAATAAGGGCTTGGCAACCAAAGGTGACAACAATATCAGAAAAGAAAAGCTTATCCAAGATGTCACTTTCTGCATTATTTGGAAAACTTTAAGAACACGAAATTGAACTTAGAAGGTTGGAGCAAAATGAAAGTCAAGAAAAGAAGACCAAAAACATTGCTCTAAAGACCGAATCAAAAGAAAAATTCAAAGATGAAATTTCTGATGAAGATGAAAACATTACTTTTCTCATTAAAAAATTCGGTAAGTTTCTTAAAAATGATAGAAATTTCAAAAAGAAGAATTTCAGAAAGAAAGATAGCTCTACTTCAAACCAAAACTTCACTTGCTTTGAATGCGGGCAACAAGGACATATCAAAGCAGATTGTCCAAACCTTATCAAGAAAAATGCCAGTAAAAGGAAAGACTTCAAGAAGGCATACATAGCTTGGGAAGATAACGAAGTAAGTTCATCTTCAGAAACAAAAAGTGAAGAATGCGGTAATGTTGCATTAATGGCATCGCATCAATCAGATGACGAATAAGAGGTTAGTAACATAGACTCCCTTCATCATAATAAAACTAATAGTGAATCAATTATAGAATACAGTGATGCTCAAAACGCCATTAAGGAACTTCTTATTGAATGTAAAAACCTGTTCAAACTAGTATCAACACAAAAGAGACAAATCTCAAGTCTTCAAGAAAAAGTTGACATTATGAAAAAGGATTCTGAAAAACCAAAACAGAGTTTTACATGCAATAAATGTGATTCCCTTTCCTTCAAGATTGTTCAATTAAATAGAGTAATTGAATGATATGAAAAAGGACAAATGGGATTGGAAAATGGAGAACGTTCTTGGTTCTTGACCAGAAAATGGAGAATGTTCTTGGTTAGTTAAAATCAACAATTTAACTTATCTATTTAACTTGATAACCAAACAGACTAAAATTAAATAGATAAGGGAAGAGATACCACACAAGGATATATCCTGGTTCACCCAACTCGGGCTACGTTTAGTCCTCACAACTGTGAGATTTTCCACTAAGTGTTCAAACAGAGAACAATCTTTGTTTTACACCACCAATTCTGATCAACCTTGATCTGTTACAAAGCAAGTCCTTTCCACCCAGAAAGGAGTTCAAATCAGGTCATCTATCTATCTTTAGAGAGGATTTTACATTTCACTTTTTAACCATAAAAGGATTTTCTACAAACTATACTTAACACTTATAGTTATGAGTTTACACAATAATGATTTAGAGTGTTTGGCAGAATCTGAGTAATCTCAACACTTGTTTGAGGTTAGATTCTTTAAAAAAGATTCAGTAAAATAATAATAAGAGATTCAAATATGAATAACACTAATTCTTTTGATGAATGAAAGACTTTCAAGTGTATGAATGTAAGTAAGTGATGGATTTTCTTAGCACTTGAAATTTTGATTTTCCCTTGAGCTTGGGGTTCCTTTTATAGGCTTCAAGAAGATTGACGACAGCTAATTTGTTCGTTGGAAAGTGTCCAACTGTTATGTGTCAGATTTAACTAAAGACTAGACGTTTTTGAACCAGGAATGTTCATGACTTGAACATTCTGCGTTTTGCTTCTGTGTTAATATTGGCTAATCTGTAGCTTCTCATTCTTGATTGTGATTTATGATCCTTTGTTATATGCACAAGCATGTCAGAGATGTGCTTAATGTATTCAGATCAAGACTGTCTTTATTTCGTGCTAACAAGCTGGAGATCAAGACTGAGTATGAATATTTTAGGGTTGAATATTTTATTAAAGTTTTTTTTAAAAAAATAATAATAAAAGGGATTTGTATTCTGAAAGAGTATGGTCAAATATTAGTATTTCAATGTGAGTATTTTAGAGAATAATATTTTAATTATGGATGAATAGCCCAAGTGATTAAATTGTTTGGACACTTTGAAAATAAAAAATAAAATAAAGTTTGGGATAAACCACTTTATGCACTTGTTTGTTTTAATTATTATTTTGGTTTGGACTCTTTGCGTTAAACACCCCAGTTTTGAGTCGTTGCTATTAAAAAAAAAGTGATAGACTTCCTCTTCTTCGTGAAAGAACTCAGCGCAGCCGTTCATACTAAAAGAAGCGCAACCATTCTTTGTCTTCTCTAAAATTCATTGCCACCAATTCCTTGCCATTTGAATCGATCCCAACCTCTATCCCACACAATATCGGCCATTGAATTCATTTTTGGCATCAGTTTTATCAATCGTTGCTCTATTTCAGAAACAACTCCGTTTCTTTCCTTGGGCGAGCTATTTTTGGCCGTTTCCGATCACTGTAACGCCCCGGATTTTAAATCCAAAACGTTACTTAAAAAAAATACTTATTATTTAGAAAAGTTTACGAATATTTTTTTTTTGAATACTTAGCATTTATTCATTTAAATAATTAGTAAGAAACACGTTATTTAATATCATTAAGAAAATATTTATTCAAAATTTAAAACAAGTAAAGGCAATTATTCCTAACGGAAGGGAAACACTTCCGTATTTCTAAAATTCCAATACATTTTGAAAGTTTGTGACAAAAGATTAAAAGGACTTAGAAAACATTGCGACAACTCTATTATTACAAAATTGTCTCGAAAAACCCATTTTTACCCCACGTTCGCCGCACATCAATACTCATTAACTACTCTTGAATCTCCTCGGACTCATTAGTACCTAAAATGTTGTTGTAAGGGTCAGTTTTATTCCATCATCCACATCAAACCAAAGCTAAACATATGAAAGAATAACACAAAACATATAAAAGTAAAAACTTCTAATTTAAAAGAAAAAATGCGCAAACCGGTAAAATGTATATCAAACATATGCATAGTGCATGCTCCTAAACTATATGATCCGGATATCAACCTGCCACTAAGGCAACTTCCACACAGAAAGGTCACCCATAACAATGGGGAAATCAAACCTGCCACTAAGGCAACTCCCACGAAGATGCATATGTCATGACATGATGATATAGTATCAAACATATATATACTCCCACACAGCCCACTAAGGATCATGTCATATGCATTCAAAATTACTTTTCAAAATCATCTCTTATTCACATATCACTAAGAACACATACAACACATCCTTATCATGAGTATCACATAATCATAGACAAATAGTCATAAAAATTATGACTTTCACCACATACACATAAAAATAGAAACTTTATATCATATAGGACATAAAAATTAACACTTTAACATATATGACAAGAAAATTCAAACTTCAATTCATATACAAAATAAAAGTTAAAACTTTATCACATATAAGGTAAAAATTCAAACTTTATTTTATATTCATCGTAACACTACAATTTTATCACACATAGCATAAATTTCATACTTTACTCCATAGAAATCATATATTACAATTCAATCTCAATAAAATTGGGGTTTTATCATTTTACTCCATTAGCCTACATTTATTCATTTTAAAATAGAAGCAATCACGATTATTTATTTCATGTCATCCAACCAACGGCCTAACTCTAATTTGTGTGGGGAAAAGCCCTTACCTTTGCCGCTTTTCTTCCTAGTACAAAGCTTTAAGCCCCACGGAGTTGTTCATAAGGAAAAGAAGTTTCAAGCTTGGATACACGAAGAAAATGAGGTGTGAAGGTGATGGTGGCTAGGGTTTCGGAATTTCTTATTAGTGAGTATACAAAAATTGTGGACTTAGGGAAATTTAAAGTGGAAATTGTTGGTTAGATAATGTTGGGCCTAAATGAAGAATAAGAGGAATGAAATGTCATTTTTCTTTAACCTTGATCGTAAAAACCAAGCCACAAACACATAGCCCAAATTTATACTCATTCAAGTGGGTTGGGTCACACTAAGCCTCGAACCCTTAGCCCAAATTCTTCTTGCACTAGGAAAACACATCTACATACAATATATCTCTACTTAAATATATATATATATTATATTTAAACTCCCCATTTAAATAATTCTTACTAATAACTTTATCAACTACAAAAATCGAACAAGCCAAATAATTATCACACATAATTTAATATTGAATAATATTGATAGGTTCTAATTATTTTTAAATAATAATTTTGAGGATGTTACAATCACCATGTTTGTCGTTTCAAAAAACTGGCAGCAATTTTGGATTCCTCTCGTCGAAACCTATAAGAAGCACTACTCATTTGCTTTTTTCGGTGAAGATGATGTCATACCCTTACGGCTCTCCAATGAGTCGGTGAGACATTTTCTGCAGTTTTTCTCTCGTCGTTTTGACTTTATTTTTGTTCCTAAAATTATTATTAATTATTTAACATTTATTTTTATGCTCCGCATAATTTATCAGTCACGTCTCGACGAGTTTGTGAAGTCGCCGTTTATTCGGATTCGCTCGCTGTACGTTGGCGATATAGAGTCGCTATTGATTTCTGTGTTTGTTAAAGCATCTAAATAAGGTAAGGGATGAGAAAGCATTTGAATTCATGAGTATAATATATTGTGAGATGAACAGGAAAACCGTATTTCCCAACGATTCTTCCGGGGCTCGCTACGTACGGCAGTAGCCCTTTGAGTGATAAATTAATTAATGTGCAAATATGGAAATTGTGAGATTAAAATGTGGAATAGAAATATTTATAAGGTGTTGATTGATTTAATTTCGTTAAATTTGTGGTATTTGTTACTATTGTGATATTTGATTCCAAATGAATTTGGTGCATATGTTTGATTAGATGAGTTTATGTGAAGTTATAATAAAATATGAATGCAATGTATGATGTAAGTTTATTTGACGATGATTTGTGATTCATGATATAAATTTGTGATAAGTCTATGTGAAGATGTTTGATTGATGATATGATGTTGTAAATTTGTGATGAGTTTATGTGATGATGATGATGATGATGTGTGATTAACGATAGCGATGTTATAAATTTGTGATGAGAATATTGAAGTAACCCCATAGTTGATGAAATAATTGTGATTCCAATTTGTGTTGAGATGACGGTCTTAATGGAGTCTCATAGGCCAATGAGGGGAGAAAATAAATATTGAGAATTTGTGATGTGGAGATTATTTTGTCATCATATAGGTAGGGCCTGACAAGCCTAATGATTCTGGAGAAGTACAACTGAATTGAGCCTGATCGTGGCGGTCTACTGTTGAGCCTTAAGGCAAGATTATTAGACCTTGGAGCTATTCGGGTGGGGAATTTCTAGTTGACTTGGAGGTAGCACTCCAAATGTCGGGAGCTACCATGCAACACACGTTTACCTCGATTATCGCGTATATGTGTCTCGAGTTGAGTTGAGGGGATCTTTGAGGACAGAACCAATTTGATTTGTCCATCTACCAGGATGGTGGCATAGTATCAAGCCTCCTAACCAAGTACTTCAGAGTTAGAATGGTACCACATTGTGAAGTAGAGTCTAAGCTCATGCATAGCATTGCATTTTATTGTGATTGTTTTGTTGTGATTAATGTGTATCGCATGTGATTATAATTTCTCTTAGACGATTGATGTTACAGTGAAATGTATTGATTTTCTTGATTTTGACTTTGACTTTATTATGTGATGTTATTTCTTGAGTAATGTTTGTTTAATGATATGGTTTATTTGTGATCAATTGCGTGTTCTTCTTACTTATATTATACTATTAACATGATTTCAAAACTCACCTCCTTCGTTGTTTGTGTTTGACTGGCTTGGCCCTACGTTTGGGAAATCGCAGTTGTTACAGGTTAATGAATCTTGAAGTTCAAGTTGGGAGGAACCCCGTTCTGTTAGGTGATACCGGGAATAAGGGTTGTAATTTTTATTTTACTTATTTAATTTGAAACGACTTTTTGTTTGAAAACCTTATAAGTACTAGTAAGTTTTTAGAATTAAATTAAGTAATTATACTTAAATCAACCTTATTGAGATTGCACTATTTTTAGGGTGTCACAGACTATGTCCCATGGTTTTTATTCTCTCAATTTAGGGCAGTTTTCCATGTTAAAAATTGTGTTTTGTCTCATATTTAATTTTCTGCCAATTATTATTGCTCTGTGGAATTGTATATTCTGCTTAGCCATATATTTGCACAGGTGAGGGAAAAATATTTCATATTATTGAGATAATTATCTCTGGTTTTTCCCAACAAAGTGGTATCTAGAGCTCGGGTGATTTGATTTGATTTGTGCGTTTTAATGGAGGAGGAAAATAAAGGTCTGAATATGATTAAGCTCAACTCTTCTAATGACACACTTTGGAAGACTCACATGGAACACATTCTATACAATAAAGATTTGTATGATCCTATTGAGGGTGACACTGCTAAACCCATAGATAAGTCTGACGCTGATTGGAAGAAGATGAATAGAAAGGCATTGGCGTTGATCACATAGTGGTTGGATGTTAGTGTATATCCATATATGGTGAAACTGAAATAGATGCTAAGAAGATGTGAGAGAAATTAAAAGAGTTGTATGAACGAAAGAATGTGCAAAATAAAACATTCTTGATTCAGAAGCTGGTGAATATGAAATACAAAGATGGGGATTCAATTGCAGAGCATATGAGTATTTTTCAGAATATAGTGAATCAGTTGACAACAATAGATATTAAATCAGATGATGAGTTGCAAGCGTTGTTATTGTTGAGTTCCTTGCCTGATAATTGAGAAGTCCTTGTTGTTATGTTGACCAATTCAGCTCTAAGTGGAAAGTTGAAAATGTCAACAGTTAAAGAGAACATGTTGAATGAAGAAGCTCGAAGGAAGGAACGTGGTTTGATTGGTTCTTCCTCAAAGTCAGAAGCACTAGTTACAGAGTCAGGGGGAGAAGTCAATCTAGAAATTTCCATACACGTGATAACTCAGAAAGTTATAGCAAATCAAGAAGCAAGTCAAGGATTAGAAAAAAAGTGATATGCTGTCATTGTGGCAAAGCAGGTCACATAAAAAGAAATTGCAGGTTCCTTAAGAGAAATCAATCAAGGGAAAAAGATTAAGACAAAGAGAAGAAAAATTATAAAGATACAACAACAGTTGTATTTGTTAATAATATCTATATTTTTTGTGATGATAATTCCATAAACCTTGAATGTCAGGATTCAACTTGGATTATGGATTCGGGTACCTCATATCATGTTACTTCTAGGCGTGTTTTCTTTTCATCTTACAATGCTGGTGATTTTGGCATGGTAAAAATGGGAGATGAAGGAGTATTTAAAATTATCGGTATGGAAGATGTTTGAGTTGAAATTGGGATTGGTTGTAAGCTTCAATTGAAGAATGTTAAACATGTTCCTGATATTCGTCTCAATTTGATTTTGGTGAAAGCCTAAGATATTGAGGGTTATCACACTCACTTTGGTGGTGGTAGTGGTATATGTAAAATCACCAAAAGGTCCCTAGTGGTTGCAAAGGAGCAAAGTTGCACTTCTCTTTATAGGATGCCTACGAAGCTATGCAAGGAAGAAGTGAATGCAATTGAAGATGCCTCTTTTGATTTATGGCATATGCGCCTCGGTCACTTGATTGAGAAAGGACTCAACATACTTGCGAAGACAAATTTTCTTCTTGTGAAAGGTACGTGTATAAAAACTTGCACTCATTGTTTTGCTGGAAAACAACGTAAAGTTTATTTCCATAATACTGGTCTTTATATGAGGAAAATATTCTTGATTTAGTTCATATTGATGTTTGCATGATGGATAGTAAATTTCTTGGTGGTGCATCGTATTTTGTTACTTTTATTGACGACCACTCTAGAAAAGTGTGGGCCTTTCCTTTGAGATCTAAAGACCGGGTGCTTGGAGTCTTCAAGCATTTTCATGCAAGTGTTGAAAGATAAAAAGGAAGAAAATTGAAATGTGTTCGATCAGATAACGGTGGAGAATACAACGGTCTGTTTGAAGAGTATTGTGGAGAACATGGAATCAGGCTTGAGAAAGTAGTTCCAAAGACACCTAAGTATAACTGTTTTGCAGAGAGAATGAATCATAAGATTAATGACAAAATTAGATGTATGCTCTCTCATGCAAAATTATCGAAATCCTTTTGGGGGGAAGCAATGAAAACTGTATTGGATTTGATCAATCTTTCCTCTTCTATTCCACTTGATGGTGATGTTCCAAATAGAGTGTGGACAGGGAAACATGTATCTTACAGTCATTTCAGAGTTTTTGGCTGTAGATGTTTTGTTCACGTTGCAAGAGATGAGAGGTTCAAGCTTGATAGTAAATCCAAACAGTGAGTATTCGTCGGTTATGGTGATGAACAATTTGGTTTTAGATTGTGGGATCCGGTTGACAAGAAAATTATCAGAAGCCGAGATGTGATATTTCTTGAAGACCAGACTATTGAATATTTTGATAAAACTGAGAAACATAAATAGAATTCTAGAAGTTACGTTGATGTTGCGCCTAAGCCCCATGCAGAAACCTTTGTTGACGGGGGAGATATACAGGTAGATGATGAGAATGTAACTAATGATCATGTACCTCACCATGATGAACAAGTTCCAACTGAGCCATCAGTCGAGTTTGAGTTGAGAAGATCTACTATAGAACGTCAACCTTCTCAAAGATATCCTCCGCATGAGTATGTGATGATTACTGATAATGGAAAGCCAAAGTACTATCAAGACGCTATTACAAATGTTGATAAAGAAAATTGGTTGAAGGCCATGCAAGAAGAGATGAACTCCTTGCATGAGAATCACACATTTGATTTGGTGAAGTTTCCTAAGGGCAGAAAAACACTCAAGAACAAATGGTATACAAGATAAAGGCAGAAGAAAATAGTTCTCAACCAAGATACAAAGCAAGATTGGTTGTTAAAGGTTTTAATCAGAGAAAAGGTATTGACTTTAATCTGAGTTGTACTTGGGTTAGTAGCTAGTTTGAACCTAGAAGTTGAACAACTTGATGTGAAAACTGCATTCCTTAATGGCGATTTGAAGGAAGAGATCTAGATGGAGCAACCAGAAGGTTTCGAAGTCAAAGGTAAATTGTGTGTAAATTGAAGAAAAGCTTGTATGGGCTCAAGCAAGCACGTCGACAATGGTACAAGAAATTTGATTATTTCATGGAGAAACATGGGTACGGTAAAACTACTTCTGACCATTGTGTGTTTGTCAAGAAATTCTCTGATGATGATTATATTATTATATTATTATATGTGGATGACATGTTGATTGTTGGTCATGACACTAAGAAGATTCAATCTCTAAAGAGAGAATTGAACACGTCTTTCGCAATGAAAGACTTGGGTCCTGCAAAGCAAATTCTGGCCATGAAATTACTCGTGACAGGAAGAATAATCAATTGTGGTTGTCTCAACACAATTAAATTGAGAAGGTGTTAGAGAGGTTTAACATGGGCAATTGCAAATCTGTTAGTACTCCACTTGCTACTCATTTCATATTGAACTATGATCAATGTCCTACAAGTGAGAAAGGCAAAGAAGAGATGACGAAGGTTCCTTATGCATTTGCAGTTGATAGTTTGATGTATGCTATGGTATGCACAAGGCCAGATATTTCTCATGCAGTTGGAGTTGTCAGTCGGTTTCTCTCTAATCCTGGTAAAGATCATTGGCAAGTAGTGAAGTGGATTCTCAAATACCTCAAAGGCACTTCCAAAGTGTGTTTATGCTTTGGAGGTGGTGAACATATGTTTGATGGATACACAGATGCAGATATGGCAAGTGATCTTGATTCTAGAAGATCTACTTCTAGTTATTTGATGACGTTTATAGGGGGAGCTGTGTCTTGGCAATCAAGGTTACAAAAGTGTGTTGCCTTATCCACTACTGAAGCTGAGTACATTGCAGCAAATGCAGCTTCCAAAGAACTCTTGTGGATGAAGAAATTCCTACATGAATTATGCCTCAAGCAAGACAAGTTTGTGTTTTTTTGCGACAATCAGAATGCGATCTATCTCAGCAAGAATCCGACTTTTCATGCAAAGGCAAAGCATATTGAAGTGCAGTATCATTGGATAAGAGATGCATAGGAAAGATGTCATTTTCAATTGAAAAAATTCATACCGATGGAAATGGTTCAGATATGATGACGAAGGTCTTGCTTGTGTCGAAGATGATATGCTACAGAAATAAGGCCGACATGGTTGAACAGTACCTTCCCACTTCAGTCGTTAGGGGAGATTTGTTAGGTGGACTCACTCACCAAGTGGAACCTACCAATTTTAATTGTATTAATATGTTTTTGACTAAATCCGCACACTTTTTACCAGTGAAGACTACATATAAGGTAGATAAGCTAACTGAGATCTATATTGCTGAGATTGTGAGATTACACAGAGTACTGTCGTGTATTGTATAAGATCGTGATCCGAAATTCACGTCACACTTTTGGGGAGCATTGCATGATGCGTTGGGAACGAAACTAAGGTTGGGTTTAGCTTACCATCCGCAAACTGACGGATAGACTGAGAGAACAAATCAGTCCTTGGAAGATCTTTTGAGAGCTTGTGTACTAGATGATAGGGGAAGCTAGGATGGTGTACTACCGTTGGTTGAGTTTACCTACAACAATAGTTTTCACGCAAGTATTGGAATGGCACCATATGAGGCTTTATATGGGCGCAAGTGTCAGACGCCTTTGTGTTGGTATAAGGATAGTGAAAGTATGATTGTAGGACCTGAGATGGTGCAACAGACTACAGATAAGGTAAATAAGATAAAGGAGAAAATGAAGATTTCACAAGATCGTCAGAAGAGTTATGCGGACAAGCGTCGCAGACTACTAGAATTCGAGCAGGGTGACCATGTGTTTCTGAGAGTCACGCCTATGACTGGAGTTGGTAGAGCCTTGAAATCGAAGAAATTGACTCCTAAGTTTATTGGACCATATCAGATTTCTGCACGAATTGGACCGGTAGCTTATCGAATTGCTTTGCCTCCGATACTGTCCAATATTCACGACGTGATTCATGTGTCGCAATTAAGGAAATACCTTGCATATCCATCGCATGTGATTGAACCGGACACAATACAACTAAAGGAGAATTTGTCATTCGAAGTACTACCTGTGAGAATTGATGACAAGAAGATTAAGTGTAACACCCCAAATTTTATAATAAACTATTTTAATAATGAAATATGATTTTAAATAATTAATTTAGTGTTAAAATTATTTTAGAATACATGTTATAAATTTCGTGATTAGTTTTCGTTATACGGGTGCTTCAGATGATGTGCTACTATTATACATATTGGACTACGTGAGTAATCTAAATAACAAATATTATATTATATATATTTTTCTAAATAGTATTTTAGTGTAATATTTTAAAGAATAAAATTTTAGAAGATTTTACGTGTATATACTTGTACCAAATTAATGTAATATTTTTTTGTGCGTTTGAGTGATATTAAGTATGCACGTAGTTATATTTCAATTATTTATAACTATTTTCTATTTTTTGTCATTTATTTTATAAATAATTATCTCAGAATAGTAGTGATATTGTGTTTGATTTCCTTTATTTTTATATACTTGTTATGAGATGGTGATTTTATATATATTTGTTATGATTTAGTAATTAATATAAAGTTTTGATATTATATGTTTTTTTTTATAATTTCGACTATTCTCAAATGATGGTAATATTTTAATTTGAGTGTTTTGAAAAATAAGTATTATTATAGTGATAATTTTGAATATAAGAGTTTTGGTTACTAATG
>JBBPBP010000004.1:36345598-36397748 GCA_037974735.1 Cicer chorassanicum
TTTTGATATTATATTTATTTATTTTATAATTTCGACTATTCTCAAATGATGGTAATATTTTAATTTGAGTGTTTTGAAAAATAAGTATTATTATAGTGATAATTTTGAATATAAGAGTTTTGGTTACTAATGTATTTTAAAAGATTAATTATTTTATTTTATAAAGTAGTAGTTTTGAAATATTAGTAATTAAATTGTGTTAAAAAAAAAGTGTAAAAAAAATAATAACTTTCGTAATTGTTGGTTTTATTAATAATAATAATAATAATAATAATAATAATAATAATAATAATAATAATAATAATAATAATAATAATAATAAGAGTAAAATGTATTTCATGGGTTAAGCCCAAGTAAACCTAATTAAAGAATAAAAAAAAATAATAATAAAAATAGAGGAAAAGAAAGGTATGGGCACGGCAGACAGCAGCTTCCAAGGAGGAATTGGAGGAAAAATAGAAGAAAATTGATACCGGTGATCGATAATTGTTTCAAAAAATTTTCTCTGTTCTTGTCCAAATTTCAGTATGTTGTTTTATTCATTTAGCTAGTCAAATAAACATACTTCCTTAAATTTTTAACCATCCAAATTTCTCTCTAAAATACCCGACTTCTCCGTTTATAAAATTCCTTATTTTGTATCGTTCTTCTTCACCGTAACTCCGATTTGAGTGAAACCAACGCCAAAACGACCGTGCAAAAAGTGGCTATATTATCCACTAATTGTTTTTTTAATTTTTGGTAATTTTTCTTGACCCAATTTCGAATTTAGTTTTTAGAGTAGTTTTTCATAATTTATTTTTAACGTTTACCCATAAATTGTGGAATTAGATCGATTTAAGGACAAAGAGTCAATAAACAAAGGCGGTTTGCTCATGGAATCGTATTCGTGTGTGAAAGCGTCGAAATAAGGTAAGGGGTGAGATAGCGTTTGAATTCATGAGTGTAATATATTGTGAGATGAACGGGAAAACCGTATTTCCCAACGATTCATTCGGGGCTTGCTACGTACGGCAGTAGCCCTTTGAGGGATAAATTAATTAATGTGCAAATATGGAAATTGTGAGATTAAAATATAGAATAGAAATATTTGTAAGGTGTTGATTGATTTAATTTCTTTAAATGTGTGGTATTTGATGTTATTGTGATATTGAGTGTCGAATTAATTTTATGTATGTGTTTGATTAGATTAGTTTATGTGATATGATGATAAAAGATGGATGTGTTGTGATAATTTTATGTGATGATGATGATGTACGAATAATAATTGTGATTTCATAAATTTGTGATAAGTTTATGTGATGAGTTACGATTGATGATAGTGATGCTCTAAATTTGTGATGAGTTATGTAATGATGATGATGTGTGATTTATAATAGTGATGTTATGAATTGGTGATGAAAAGATTGAAGTAACCTCTGATGAAATAATTGTGATTCCAATTTGTGTTTGAGATGACGGCCTTAATGGAGTATCATAGGCCAACGAGGGGAGAAAATAAATATTGAGAATTTGTGAAGTGGAGATTATTTTGTCATCATATAGGTAGGGCCTGACAAGCCTAGCGATTTCGGGGAAGTACAACTGAATTGAGCCTGATCGTGGCGGTCTACTGTTGAGCATTAAGGCAAGATTGTTAGACCTTGGAGGTATTCGGGTGGGGAATTCCTAGGTGACTTGGAGGTAGCAGTCCAAATGTCGGGAGCTACCATGCTATACACGTTTACCTCGACTGTCGCATATATGTGTCTCGGGTTAAGTTGAGGGGATCTATGAGGACAGGGCCAATTTGAATTGTCCGTCCACCGGAATAGTGGCATAGTATCATGGCCTCCTAACCAAGTACTTCAGAGTTAGAATGGTACCACATTGTGAAGTAAAGTCTAAGCTCATGCATAGCATTGCATTTTCTTGTGATTGTTTTGTTGTGATTAATTTGTGTCGTGTGCGATAATAATAATTTCTGCGATGATTTGATGTAATAGTGAAATGTATTGACTTATCTTGAGTGGTTTTGACTATATAACGTGATGTTTTTCTTTGAAGAGTGTTTGTGTAATGATACGGTTTATTGATGATTAATTGCGTGTTCTTCTTACTTGTATTATACTATCAACATGATTTCAAAACTCACCTCCTTCGTTGTTTGTGTTTGACTGGCTTGGCCCTGCGTTTGCGAAATCGCAGTTATTACAGGTTAATGAGTCTTGAAGTTCAAATTTGGGGAAGCCCCGCTCTGATAGGTGATACCGGGAATGAGAGTCATAAGTTGTATTTTTATTTGTTTAATTAGAAACAACTTTTTGTATGAAACCTTATAACTAGTAAATTTTTGGAATTGAATTAAGAAATTCTAGTTAAATCAAATTTTATGGAGATTGCACTATTTTATAGGAGGAAAAAGTTTAAAGTGTTCATTTTGAATTTTGAGGAATGTGATATCTCAAATTAATTATAATTTTTTTTATTCCCTTGAAAACGTATTTGTTTTACCAACTGCGAATTAAAGTTAAAAATTCTATTATAAATTATTATATATTATTTTGGGGTTTAGGGTGTTACATTAAGCGATTAAGGAACATGGATGTTTCATTGGTCAAAGTGATTTGGAACCCAACTACTGGAGATGCGGCTTGGGAATTGGAGAGCAAGATGAGGGAACAACACCCTGATTTGTTTATCGACGCGTAGTTTTAAGGACGAAACTTATTTTACGGGGGTATTATTGTAAGACCCTTTGTTTTAATTTGTAATTTTTGTATTTTGGTGTATTTTTGTGTTGAATTATGAGGCTTTTTAGCCAAATCTAATGGTATTTTTTGTGTTAAATGCCAGAAATATCTTTTTGAGACAATTTAAAATCATTTGGCGAGAAATAATTTATTTATTTATTTTTACGAAGAATTTATTACCGGACGGTTTTGCTAAAAATATCAATAATTGCAGAAAATTTTACCTGTCAATTGAGTTGCGACGAGAGTGGAGATTTTTATCAAAATAGTTTGAGATGTGAGTGAAGTGATGTGTGTAAGATTATTTAGATATATATATTAGGTTAGTATAAGTATATATATATATATATATATATATATAGTAACACGTGAGAGGAAAGGTTAAAAAGGCAAAACAGAAAGAAAGCAAATCCAATTTCGTAGGAAGCGAGAAAACTTCTTCTTCTTCTTTCTTAATTTTTTTTTAAAAAACCAAAACCCACAAATAGAAAACCTCATTTCTCACCTAGATCTAAGCTCCATCCCGCAAAGTGGCAGAAGGGAAAGTTGCTCCTTGCCACGCTACGGTGCTAGTGAGCTAACTTTGGAAGCGACGTCGCAAACAAAGTTTTTATCGAAATTAATTACGGTGCCGTAATCGATTGTAAGAGCTACCGTTGAGGTAAGGGCTCCTTCCAAACTTTTAGTTTGCATTTAGGACCTTATGTGTGAATTTGATGTGTTTGAGGTGTAGATTTGTGGAAAATGAATTTAAGGTGTTTATGGGTAAAAATTTGGAGAATTAAATTGATGAGTTAAGGTTGAAAATTTAGAGATTTAAATTGATGATTTATGGTTGAAAATTTAGAGATTAAATTCGGTGGTTTATGTTTGAAAATGTGGAGTTCTAATACGGGTGATTCATGATTAAATTTGGTGTGAAATTTTGAAATTCGAATTGATTGAATTTGTTGTGTCTGAGATGTGGATGTGTGGTGAATGTGCGATTGATGTATCCATAATTGATGGCGTATGCGTTATGAATTTTATGGATGAATATATGTTTACGTATGCTCTGTGAAAAGACTGAAAACTCATTAGTGTTAAATAAGTATTAAAAAAGGGGAATCTTTTAATAGCTGCATTTACTTAATGGTTGTGGTGAAAAGAGTCAGAGTATGCTCATGTATTTCATAGTACCTGGTGATCGCGATGGGTCATGGTGATAGTGGTGACCGGATGGGCCATGGGATGATGCAATGTGAATTGTTGGTTCATCTTATCCTTGCGGGGATTATCGCGTCGTGCTGATCTGTGAGGGATTGCACTCTAGAATGTGTTGATCTGTGAGCGATTGCACTCTAGAAAATAGTGTAGAGCCTGTGAGAGGCGACACTTTAGTAAATCATGCTGATCTTTGAGAGATTGCACCTTGATAATTAGTACTGGTCTGTGAGATTGCACCTTGATAATTAGTACTGGTCTGTGATAATTAGTACTGGTCTCTGAGAGATTGCACTTTAGTACTGTTCTTGGGAAGCCAATCGTTAAGATTTGAAATGAGTGTTTCAGTTACTAGATGGACGAGGAAGATATGTGGGTCTTGGAGATATTTTACTGCTAAGTTATGAGGATGAAGTTTAAAGATAATTATTCTTTAGGAAATGCTTATTGGGAACGTTTGAGAATTAGTTTTTTAGGATGTTCGATTGTCGAGATTCTTTTAGTTGGTACCTTGGTGAAGGTTGAGAATGAATAAGAAAATCCAGCGAGTGAACCAAATGTTGGAAAACGTGCCATGAGAACTTGTAGGATCAGCACATGGGTATGGGGCTTATATCAATTAAGGATTCATGAAATGAATTATCCATCCGAAAATTAGACATTGTTATCAGAAGAGTACGCCAATGAATTTAAAGGCACTACTTGAAAGCATGTCATAAGAGTTAAATGTTTTTTTGGCAGGGAAGAATTGAACATGGAATGAAATAGTTTGGTGGGAACTAGTAAGGCTTAATTTATTGAAATTACTATAATGAAGCAAGACGAAGTATGATGACAGATGGGCTAAGCAAATAAAGGACTCTAGGTGTTGACCACATGGACAGTTGAATGACGATAGAGGTGAAAAGTGTTTTGAGATATATTTCAGATGTAGAATATTTCTTAGGAAGTGTGAAAATTTGGAGGAATTAAGATTTTGTTGAAATGTTGAAGAAATTCTTAAAGACCCGGATGACAAGCTTGTCTGAAGGAAGAAAAGTTTAGTAGTAAAAGGAAAGACCAAAGAAAATCAAGTTAAGTTGGATGATATTTTGTGGGCAATGGAGAAATTAGGGAGTTCTTGGCGGTAATGATTGTTTTATGCTCAGGGTGTTGGTATCATACTTAGAGTTTTAGTTTGGAACCTAATGGCTATTTCGTACAAAGTGGACGTATATGAGGCTATGTGTGGCATAGTTCTGGGCGATTGTACTTCATCGATAGGAAAATAAGGGAAACACAGCGGACCTTGAGAAGATTGTTTGACCACTTGTGCAATAGGATAACCTTCAGTGCAAGTCGCAGAGAGTGTTATTACAGTTCAGTTAAGATGGTCTAAGCCATCATC
Source organism: Cicer chorassanicum (assembly GCA_037974735.1). Lineage (NCBI taxonomy): Eukaryota > Viridiplantae > Streptophyta > Magnoliopsida > Fabales > Fabaceae > Cicer > Cicer chorassanicum. The sequence continues at coordinate 36,350,921 of JBBPBP010000004.1, forward strand.
ATGGTCGTTGGCTACCTATTGACAAATTGAGGAATTGATCATCCTTAATCTCTTGTTGATAGTATACAAAATAATGTTGAATAGAACGGGCAATTCTTACCGGCTATGATAGTGCGTAAAGTTATTAAGTACCCTATGAGAAGGGATAGACGACACTTTCTTCGAGTTGGCCGGACGAAACAAGTTCTAGTATGAATGTTGAGTTGGAGTGCCAACCTAGTATGGGTATTACTCTTACTTTAAGTTTCGAGGACGAAACTTCTTTTTGGAGGGTAGTAATGTAAGACCCTTAATTTGAAACTCTAATTTATGCAATTTTAGTATATTTGGTGTTAAATTGCTGAGGCGTTTAGCCCAATTTTAATTCATTTTGTGAATTAAATACCAAAAACATGTTTTATTAGAGTTTGTTTTATGTTCTATATATATATATATATATATATATATATATATATATATATATAGATCCGTTGAGAATTATTTGGCGAGAAATAATTTATTTACGTTACGGAGAATTTATTACCGGACTGTTTTGTTAAAAATATCTTTGGTGGCTAAAAATTTTACCTGTCAATTGAGTTGCGACAAGGGGAGAATTTATTACCAGATTGTTTTGTTAGAATCAGGAAGCAGACCATTTTTCCCTCCATGCCTCGCCAGCTTCTTTTTTTCTCTTTCTTTCTTTCTTTCTCTGTTTCGAAACCACTGTGTTGGTGGGTTTCAAAACCGCCATACAAAAACCTCCACTTTTCTTCGACTTCTGAGCTCCATTTCGCGAAGTGACTGAAGGGAAAGTTGCTCCTTGCCCCGCTACGGTCCTAGTGAGCCAACTTTGGAAGCGACGTCGTGAACGAAGTTTTCATCGGAATTAATCGCGGTGAAGTAATCGGTTGTTAAAGCTACCGTTGAGGTAAGGGCTCCTTCCAAATTTCTATATGTGTGATTGATGTATGTTTAAAGGTATGAATGCATGAAAAATCATTTTCGACTTAAATATATGTATTTTGAGTGAAAATACGGTTGGTTACGTGTTATGAAATTATGATTAAATTTGAAGTGGTCTATGTGGGAATTTTTGGAAAATAAATTTGATGTGTTTGAGGTGTAGATTTGTGGAAAATTAATTTAATGTGTTTATGGGCGAAATTGTGGAAGTTGAATTTAATTTGGTGATTTATGGTTGAAAATTTGGTGATTTGTGGTTGAAAATTGGAGATTTAATTTGGTGGTTTATGTTTGGAAATGTGGAGTTTGGAATTAATGTGATTGAGGTCTGGTTTTACGGAAAATGAATTGGTGAAATTTTGTTTGTATTGTGAATTGAATTTAATGTGAATTGTGGATTAAATTTGATGTGGGTTGAGGAAAATCTGTTTTGAGTGTACTCTGTGAAATGTTCTTAAAAACCATTATCGTTAAATGAGTATTAAAAAAAAAAGGAATCTTTTAATAGCTGCGTTTACGTAATGGTCGTGGTGTTTCATGTTTGGTGTAATTGATGTGTTCATAATTAATATTATGAATTTTGAGATGTGCTTTATTGTGTGGATTTTGTGGAAAAATGAATTGATATGATTTGGTGTGAATTGTGGGACTATGAGTTAAGAATGTTTGAGTATGCTCTGTGTTGAATTTGAGAAGTCATTAGTGTTAAATGAACATTAAAAATGGGGAATCTTTTAATAGCTGCATTTACTTAATGATTGTAGTGTTACGAGTCAGAGTATGTTCATGCATTTCATAGTACATGGTGATCGGATGGGCCATGGTGATAGTGGTGACCGAATGGGCCACGGGATGATTCCATGTGAATTGTTGGTTCATCTTATCTTCACGGGGATTATCGCGTCGTTCTAATCAGTGAGAGATTTCACTTTAGTAAATCGTGCTAGCCTGTGAGAGACTGCACCTCGGTAATTAGAATTGGCATGTGAGATACCGTACAATTATGATTTACGCCCCTTCGAGGAGTGTTTTGGTGATATTCTGGAATCATATGCATTGGCATATAGGCATTGCATTGAGGCGTTTGGTGCGCGAGTCATGTTTGATAATATTATGATGGTGGTGTATAGATACTTGATTATTGTGTGTGACTGTATTGTATTTGATGCTGGTGATTGATGGATTTAGTGTTGAAAGTGTTAGAATCATTTAGAAGTGTTTCAAAACTGAAAATCTGTTGTTTTTCCATCTGTTTTCGAATACAACAAGATTGTAGTCGAATACAGATACATTGTTTTTGCCTCTAACATGCGTATTCGCACCTGTATTCGACTAAGAGGAGGTTATAGTCGAATACAAATATCAAAATTTTGCCACTAACTTCGTATTTGTATTCGAATACAAAGGGTTGTAATCGAAAACAAAAAGTGCAAGATTTTTCACTATTTTCGCATCTGTCTTCGACTACATGGAGACTGTAGTCGAATACAGTTAGGGTCGATCTAAGGCGTGGCATAGCGATGGGTTGGTTTTGTAACTGAAAGCATTAGGGCTTGATGCCGCTCATGGATTCTTAGTACCCAGTCACCCTCAGATAGATTAATGATCAGGTTAGGGTTCTATTTAAGAATTTTATTTATTTCGCTTTCTTATTTCAAGGTTGTGGTTGTAAAAACGGAACTTATGTATTTGAAACATATTATTTTAGTCGATGTATTTTATATTTGAATACTTTGAATTTTTGTTCCAACAACTATTTGCGCTGTTTGTAATTAATTATGATTTTGTCGTCGTGTTAGGACTTGAATATTTTATCCAAAAGTATTTTCTTCATGTATGGATTTAACTTGGAAATTTTATCAATTTATTTTGAAAAAAAAATATACACTCGCGCTGTTAAAAATCGGGGTGTTACATTAGTCTACAATTTTAGTATGTTATTTCTACAATTGAGTTTGTTATTTTAATAAGTCTTATTAGTTTTACTTTCTCTGAGACTTACTTTGAAATATCCACTTATGCTATGTGGTATTTGTTTATTTCGGTTGGTGACCATTTACAATTTTGTGGAAATCTGGGCTTTGCCCTCAGCTGAGAACCAGGGTCGATCTAAGGCGTGGCATAGCGATGAGTTGGTTTTGTAGCTGAAAGCATTAGGGCTTGATGTCGCTCGTGGATTCTTAGTATCCAGTCACCCTCATATAGATTGATGATCAGGTTAGGGTTCTATTTAAGAATTTTATTTATATCGCTTTCTTATTTCAAGGTTGTGGTTGTAAAAACGGAACTTATGTATTTGAAATAGATTATGTTAGTCGATATATTTTATATTTGGATACTTTGGATTTTCGTTCCAAAAAGTATTTCCGGTGTTAGTAATTAGTTATGATTTTGTCGTCGTGTTACGACTTGAATATTTTATCCAAAAGTATTTTCTTCATTTATTGATTTAACTTGGTATTTTTATCAATTTATTTTGAAAAAAAAATATACACTCGCGCTGTTAAATATCGGGGTGTTACATTGGTCTACAATTTTAGTATGTTATTTCTACCACTAAGTTTGTTATTTTAATATAAGTCTTATTAGTTTTACCTTCTCTGAGAGTTACTTTGAAATATCCACTTTAATGGAAGTTTGTTGTTATTGTTGATTGATGTTCCCTATTGTTATTAGGAAGACTCTAGTGTACCCATTAATTATTATAGTGGAAGTTTTTACTGGATTAGGTCCCGTGGTTTTTATTCTCTCAATTTGAGGGAAGTTTTCCACGTTAACAATTGTGTTTTGTATCATATTTAATTTTCTGCCAATTATTATTGCTCTGTGGAATTGTATTTTCTATTTATCCATTTATATGCACAAGTGAGGGAAAAATATTCCGCATCATTGAGATAGTTATCTCTGGTTTTTCCCAACATTTAGATGCACACATAGATAGTCAATCATTATGCCAACATATAAAACAATATAAAATAAAAGAAGCTTTTCAATAAAACTCAAATCAAAATTGTATGTAACCCAGATAAGTCAATCATACCAGCCAACTAAAATTTTCTCATAAATGAGGGCTAAACACCAAGTACAAAACAACCCTGATATGTAACAGTGTGTTAGATTGAGAAATAAGAGTTCATGTCAAGTTAAGCAATTTCCAAACGGGTGAGAAATTATAGTTACTCCTCAAAACACTATTTATTCATTTTAAAATAACATATACTCCATTCAGTGCTAAATCCAATAATATGCATTATTTACTGAATATATTGAACAAACCATTTTGAATTCAAATAACTCACCCACAGGATCTGTGGAATCAACAATTACAACATCACACTTCCCTTCAGGAGCACATCTAAGAAATTCAATAGCTGCCAAAATGGGTAGGAAGAAAATCAAATGAAGAAGCTTACATAACCTTAATAGTTCGAAATCAGTAATATATAGCTTTAGTTGGCCACTTAACAAACTTAAATGAGTCTGGCATGATAGAATGGTTGTTGCTGCTCCTTATCCAAACTCCTTTTTCATCTTTCGAATCAAATCAAACAATATATAGTTGACTTATATCATAGCCCATATATATGCAAACATGTCTTCGTAAACATTGATGTTCATTCATTTTTAAAATTGATGTCTTTTTAAACATTTATGTTCATTCATTCATAAAAAAAACACATAATGCACTTAAATACAAAATCATGTCCACAAATCAATTAAATTTTGAGATGATTTATGTAACACCCCGATTTTTAACAGCGAGAGTGTATTTTTTTTTTTAAAACAAAACATTTTTAGATAAAATATTCATAATCATATTGTAATTTAAAATTAGAGTAAAATATTAAATTGTAAAATTCTTTTCCAAAAGTGACGATTAGAATCATTGTTTCTTTATATAAAATGGTTTCGACACAACAAACTTACTTACAACCGAACAATTCACGTTGACTAAAACAATTACAATTGTTTCAAATACATAAATTCCATTGCGACAACAATATTGCAATAATAAAGGGAGAATAAGCTAGACCAATCGAATCAAGGAATCACCCCATGGCCCATCACGGTTACCACTAACACTCTGGCCCATCACAATCACCACTAACACTGTGGCCCATCACGGTTAGCACTAACTATAAAATGCATGAGAATGCTCTGACTCTTCCAAATCAATCATTATGTAAATGCAGTTATTAAAAGACTCCTCTTTTAATACTTATTTAACACTAATAATTTTCAATACTTTTTCATAGAGCATACTCAAGACATATTCTCGTCAATAAAATTCACAATAAAATCATATATCAAAACCCAAAATTATAATAAATCATTGTTTTTCAAAATACATAAATACTTTTTCAACCTCGAATTTTAGCATAAAGTTGATATCCTTACAATAAAAATTAAAACTTTTAACTTCAAAACTTAAGATTGGAACTTTGTTCCTATCTATTTTCCTTAAAAATTTCAACCAACATAAAATATTCAGAGTACTCCCCACCGCTAACTCGGTGTCAACAATCTCGATTCATTTTCGAGACTCAAGGAGCTAACTATATAAACATAGGAAATTATAAAAGTTGCTTCATGGTTACATTACTCAAGAAAACTAATCAATTTTTTCTATATCAATTACTCACTTACTTTAAAATCCTCATTTCACAACTTTGAGTTTATTTTTTAAATTACAGGTCTTTGGTCCTTAAACACCTAATATCTAGTTGTCATTTTAATTAATAAAAACATTACCAAACACACTTGCAAAAGTCTTAACTTTACTAACTTAAACTCTCTAATAAAATTTCTATTTTCAATTCAAACTCATTTATTTGAAAACAAATCATTATATAACTCAAACACATACAAAAATCAAAATTTCACATTATGACACACCACATTTGGTCTTACTAAAATTTTTGGGGGATTGGTTTCATTTTTTGTTATTCAAGTTATTAACTCCTCTAATTTCAATATTAACAAAACACCAAAGCAACAAAACACAATTTCCTTTTACTCTCTTATTTAGGGTTTTTTTATGCTTGAAAGAAAAAGAGTTGAAAATGTTTCCTTTGACTTCGTAAACATTAATAACAACCACAGTAGTGATAAACAAGCATGAATAAAGCTCAAAATGTAAAAAAATCACTTTTGCATTCTTAGCTCTTTGCATTCCTTTCAAGTAGTGAAACAACTTTGTAGTTGAAGGTTTTGTGATTGGAAGGTTCCTTAAAGCTCAAAAATGGAAGAAAAGAGAAGAAGAAAATTTTGAAATAATAAAGGAAGAAGGAGTATGTTGGTGGCTGTAACATGAAGGGAGGATTGGAATAAAATTTTGTGACTTTAAGATCTATTTATTGGGAACACAATGTGATGTGAGCCACACATTAAATTTTAGAGAGACGTGACAAGTTTGTGAGCACATTTCTTACTACTTCTCTTTTAAAATATTAGTAAAAGTAAAAATTCACTTTACGTAAAATTACTAACTTTCTCTACAAAATATCTATCTGACGCAACTCAACTCGCAAATAAATCTAATCGTAAGTTAAAACTCGTAAAGTATTTATCAATAGTTATTATTACGATAAAAATAATTTGATTATTAAAATAATTAAATTTAATATTCTTTGCTCAGAAAATTATTTTTCTGACAAATCAAATCTCAAACAATCTAAGAACTTAAATAAAAAGTTTTGTCGAATTCAAAAGTTGAAAAATATTTTTGGCTTAGATTTGAATTAGTTTTACACATGTGGTATTATATTTCCCTCATAAAATTTTTTGGTTCTTATAAATTTTTACTACATAGTAAGAAAATATCTAGAGATTTTCACTAACTTTTCGTTATATTATTAATAATCTAGAAAAATATGTAGATACTTTATGACTTTATGTTACATCATCTTGCTCAGTCTCTGAGTTTGTTCTTAAACGAGTCACATTTCGAAAACAAATTTTTATCCGATGAAATTTTTGTTCCTTAGCTTGAAAAAATAAAACGAGATCAAATTCTCATTATAGTCCATATATAAAACTCCTGGTTAAATTTTGGTGTCATTCGGAGTACTTCAAAATTTAAATTGCAGGTATATTTTGCCCGTTTTTAAAAAAACTCAGTAGAAAATTACTTTTGAAATTTCAACAATGCCAAGACATTCACATAGTCGTTTAACATTAATGAAACATCAGAATAATTTTTTCATAGGTTAATTTGCAAGTCAGACACTTACAACAATTTTACAAACCACATACAATAAAAATGGTAAACAAACAACTTAATAAACAACAGAAGGTATAATTAGACAGTAAGCCCTAATTCTTGTTATAAATAAATTACGGGTCTTACAATTTCTTATGAGAAACTGATGAGAGAAAACAAAATCAAAGACATGCCCAAATAAAACAAAATAAAATCAACAAGATGTAGCAAAATTGTTTTGACTTGGAAGGAAAGAACAAAGAAGAAATATTTCTTACCGATGAACTTCTGATTCATGTGTTTAAGGGGCTCCTTAATTGGAGCATCAACTAAGTCGATCGATTATGGGTGGTGGCTTTGGTTTTCTGTTTCACTGAAGCAAAGCGTGAAACGGTGGATTTTGTAAGGGAAACGAGTGATGAAACGGAGAAGCGGTGATGAAACGGTGATGAAACAGATTTTGCTTGTTTCATAGATTAGAGAGTTTAGTGTAAGACCCTTAGTTTCAATTTGTAGTTTTTGTATTTTATAATCTTTTAATGTGGAATTCTAAGACTTTTTAGCCAATTTTATTGGTATTTTGTGTGTTAAATGCCAAAAATATCTTTTGGGACCCGTTTAAAATTATTTGGCGAGAAATAATTTATTTACGTTATGAAGAATTTATTACCGGACTGTTTTGTTAAAAATATCTTTGGTTGCTAAAAATTTTACATGTCAATTGAGATGCAACGAGAATAGATATTTTTATCAAAATAGTTGAGATGTGTGTGTGAGAATTTTAGTAGGGAAAGTTGCTCATCTCCACGGTACGGTGCTAGTGAGCCAACTTTGGAAGCGACGTCGCGAACAAAGTTTTTACTAAAATTAATCGGGGTGAGGTAAGAGCTCCTTCCAAACTTTTAGTTTCAATTTAGGACCTTATATGTGATTTTGTGGAGAATAATTTAATGTGTTTGAGGTGTAGTTTTTGTAACACCCCAAATTTTACAATAAACTATTTTAATAATGAAATAAGATTTTAAATAATTAATCTGGTGTTAAAATTATTTTAGAATATATGTGATAAATTTCGTGATTCGTTTTCGTTATATGGGTGCTTTAGATGACGTGCTACTATTATACATATTGGACTACACGAGTAATCTAAACAACAAATATTATACTTTATATATGTTTCTAAATAGTATTTTAGTGTAATATTTTAAAAAAAATAAAAATAAAAATAAGATTTTAGAAGATTTTACGTGTATATGTACGTTTGTAATTAATGTGATATTTCCTTGTATGTTTGACTAATGTTAAATGTGCACATATTTATATTTTAATTAATTCTAAGTATCTCCTATTTTAGTTATTTATTTTATAAACAATTATCTCGGAATAGTAGTGATATATTGTGTTTGATTTCCTTCATTTTTATATACTTGTTATGACATAGTGATTTTATATATATTTATTATGATATAATAATTAATATAGAGTGTTGATGTTATATTTATTTATTTTATAATTTTGACTATTCTCTAATGATGGTAGTATTTTAATGTGAATATTTTATAAAATAAGTATAATTATAGTAATTATTTTGAATATGAATCTTGGTTATTAATGTATTTTAAAAGATTAACTACTTTAGTGATTTTATTTTATAAAATATGGGTTTTGAAATATTAATAATTTTGTGCTTATTTTCTTTATATGTGTGCTTGTCAAGTTGTGCCTATTTTATATATATTCCATTGATTTAGTGGCGTATATAAAATATTGATGTTATATTTTTTTATTGTCATTTTAACTATTCTCATAATATAATAATCTTTTAATTTGATATTTTGAAAGATATTATTATTTTAGTGGCAAATAAATAAATTAAAATAAATATTTAATTAGTTGGACCTTGTGAAAAAATAAAATAAAATGGAGTTCATTGAGTTAGGTTAACAATAACTAATATGTTAAAAATAAAATAAAAAATAAAAAAATCAAATATACCCTAATATGAAAGCCCTACAGTAGAAAGATAGAAAGGGAGAGAAAAGGCAGCGGCCATACTAAGAGAAAAGAAAAGAAATCGGTTCCGGCGATCGACAACTGTCCAGAAAAACTTCATCCGTTTTCGTTCAAATTTCAGTATGTTATTTAATTTATTGAGTTAGTCAATTAAACACAATTTTCCAGATTTTTAACAACCCCAATTTCCCTCTAAAATACCCGACTTCTCCGTTTGTAGAATTCGTTATTTTGCACCGTTCTTCTTCACCGTAAGTCCGATTTGAGTGAAACCAACGCCAAAACGATCGTGTGAAAAGTGGCTATGTTATCCACTTATTGGTTTTCTGATTTATGGTAAGATTCCTTGACCGAATTTCGAAATTAATTTTAGAGTGTCTTCTCATAATTTATTTTTAACGTTTACCCATAAATTATCGAGTTAGATCGATTGAAGGACAAAGAGTCGGAGAATAAAGGTTGTTTGCTCTTGGAATCGTATTCATGTGTGAAAGCGTCGAAATAAGGTAAGGGGTGAGAGAGCGTTTGAATTCATGAGTATAATATATTGTGAGATGAACGGGAAAACCGTATTTCCCAACGATTCATCCGGGGCTTGCTACGTACGGCAGTAGCCCTTTGAGTGATAAATTAATTAATGTGCAAATATGGGAATTGTGAGATTAAAATGTGGAATAGAAATATTTATAAGGTGTTGATTGATTTAATTCCATTGAATGTGTGTTATTTGATATTATTGTGATATTTGATTTATTTTTGTTAAATGTGTGATATTTGATATTATTGTGATATTGGATGTCGAATAAATTTGGTGCATATGTTGGATTAGATGAGTTTATGTGATGTGATAATAAAAGAAGTGTGCATTGTGATAATTTTATGTGTTTGACTGGCTTGGCCCTGCGTTTGCGAAATCGCAGTTATTACAGGTTATTGAGTCTTGAAGTTCAAGTTTGGGAGAAACCCCGCTCTGATAGGTGATACCGGGAATTAAGGGTTGTAATGTGTATTTTACTTATGTAATTATAAATGACTTTTTATATGAAAACCTTAGTAACAGTAAGTTTTGGGAATTAAATCAAGAAATTCTAGTTAAATCAAGTTCATTGAATTTTAATTGAGGAACAAAGTTGAATTGTTACATGTGTATTTAAAGAAACGTGATATCCTAAAATAGATATAAAAGCTTTTATTTTCTTGAACAGGTTTTCTTCATCCGCCGCGAGTTTTCTTCAAATAATTTAGTATAAATTATTATAAATGTTATTTTGGGGTTTAGGGTGTCACAGTTTTGTGGGAAATGAATTTAATGAAATTGTAGAAGTGGAATTTAATGTGTTTGGGGTGTGGGTTGTGATGATTCCGGTTTGACATGATTAATGTGTTCATAATTAATATTATGAATTTTTGAGATGTGTTTTATGTTTGGATGTTGTGGAAAAATGAATTGATATGATTTGGTGTGAATTATATATGTTTGAGTATGCTCTGTGTTGACTTCGAGAAATCATTAGTGTTAAATGAGTATTAAAAATGGGGAATCTTTTAATAGCTGCATTTACTTAATGGTTGTGGTGAAAAGAGTCAGATTATGCTCATGCATTTTCATAGAACATGATGACCGCAATGGGGCATGGTGATAGTGGTGACGGATGGGCCACGAGATGATGCCATGTGAATTGTTGGTTCATCTTATCCTTACGAGGATTATCGCGTCGTGTTGATATGTGAGTGATTACACTCTAGAAAACAGTGTAAGGCATGTCGCGTCCGGTTTGTCCGCGAAAAAGGAGTCGCCACCAATTATATTTTATTCAAAGGAAAAAATTGGATAAAACCTAAAATAATGATTTTTGGACCAAAAATTCGGATTCGGGAGTCGATTACGAGTAGGGAAAGTATTACCACCTTATAACGTCCGTTAAAACGGTTACCCTATAATTAATTGTATACAAACTATTTATTTATTTATTGATTTATTTTTACCCAAAAAGAATAATAAAAAAATCAATAAATTATTTACATTAATAAAAGAAGGAAAAATATTTTTTTTTATTAATTTGGTTTGACAAGGAAAAAACCTTGCTCCTACGTATCCCCAGGTGCAATAGAGAAATCAAAAACACACGTAGTTCTTGGGTAGAAAATATTTATGTGTTGACTGATTTTATTATTAATTTTACTTTATATATATACATATCAAAATAAATTAACAATATAATAGTGATGATAATAATAGTAATAAATGGTAATATTGATAATAATAATAATAATAATAATAATAATAATATGAGTGATGTGTTGTATATTGGTTTGTGTATCGTTTTATTTTAAGGAAACACTTTTGTTACTTTTTGACTTTTACAAATTGTAAAGGATAAAAATTTAAGAGCAAATTCGCGAGTTGGCGGCACATATGTAGCGCGGACTGGCAGCGATAATAACAAAAAATGTTTAAGATACAAAACCGAAAAAAAGTTTTTGTTTATATCATATGTGCATAGAATAGTAAAAAAAACTCTATGAAAACAATAATGTCAAAAAAAAATAGACGAGGAGAAAAAAAGAAAAAAGATCCTCTCTTCTCTTTTGTTGTTTTGGTGTTCTCAATTGTGCTCCAAATAGTACTCAATCCTCCTCCTGGCGTACTCTTACTATCGATTATTTATAGGCCTTTCGGGGTAGGTTACAAAAGACAAGAGAATAATTGCCAATTGATCACCATTTTATTACTATTAATCACTTTCTTTTTGGTTTATTTTCTTTCAATTGATTATCATTATACCGATTCTTATGACCATCAATCGATTCAATTGATCCTCATTATACCGATTTTTATGACCATCAATTCATTTCTTTTCAATTTCTTTCATTCAATTATGTATCTTTATTTATTTGTTATTATTTTTTTAATTTTTTTTAATTATTTTTTTTAATATATTTTTTATTATATTTTTTTTTAGAAAAGAGTCTAAACAGGAATTAGATGCAAACAAAAACTGGGAACATATGTGATTGTTTATAGTTTTAAGCCCTAATTATTATTTTTTATATATATATTTATTATTATTATTTCCCTTTTTTTTAATAAAAAGTAAAAAACAAATAAATAGATAAATAAATAAAAAGCGGACAAAATTAGGTGTCAACAAGGCCTGTGAGAGGCAACACTTTAGTAAATCATGCTAGGCTGTGAGAGACTGCACCTCGATAATTAGTACTTAGGCCTGTGATAAGCGATACAATTATGATTTGCATTAGGGTGCTTGGCACGCAAGTCATGTTTGATATACTATGATGGTATTATATACATAATCGATTGTTGTTTGTGATTGTGCCGTATACGATGTTTGTGATTGATTGACTTGGTGTTGAAAGTGGTAGAATGATTTCGAAATGTTTTCAAAACTGAAAATCTGCCATTTTCACAGCTGTATTCGACTACAACATTGTAGTCGAATACAGTTATGTTGTATTTGCTACTGAGTTGTGAATTTGCACTTGTATTTGGCTACAGCGATGTTGTAGTCGAATACAGATATCAAAATTTTGCCACTGAGTTCGCAATTGTATTCGAATACAAGAAGGTTGCAGTCGAATACAAATGTGCAGAATTTTTCACTGTTTTCGCATCTGTATTCGAATACAAGGAGGCTGTATTCGAATACAATTGTGTTGTTTTTGCTACTGACTAGTGAAATAGCATTGTATTCGAATACAAGGATGCTGTATTCGAATACGACAGTGCAGTTTTGTCCAAAACTTCATTTTTCAACTTTGATTATGCATGTTTGGCATATGGAAACCCTTTCTAGATGTAGGCTAAGTTGAAAGGTTATTTTGTGCATTTAAAATTTATATGCTATGTGATATTTGTTAATTTCGGTTGATGACCCTTTACAAAATTTTTGGAAATCTGGGCTTTGCCCTCATATGAGAATCAGGATCGTTCTACCAATTAGTACCTTGGAGATGGGAAGGTAGTTAGTCATGCCTGACCGAAGCTGTGTCAAGAGGATTTTGGTAGCGTGATTAGATTAGATGGTTGTATAGCTTTTTGGTAGCGTGATTAGATTAGATGGTTGTATAGGGGCTAGATGTTTTTCTTTTGTGGTTGTATTTATTTCATTTTGGAAGATTGTACCATTTTTTTTGAAGTGACGTGGAGAAGTTAAAATTCTTGGGGCAGTGCTTTTGTACAGGTGTATGCCGAGAATACCCAAAGTGTGTGAGCTATGTCTGATAGATCTCATAGCCTCGATGTATTTTTCTGTTTACATACTTTGGACTTTCATGTCAAAAACTATTTTCGCTGTTTGTAAATCTCGTTGATCTTTGTTGTTGTGTTACGACTTAAATGTTTTATCCAAAAGTATTTATTTATTTATATACTTATTTATTTATGGATTTGAATTTGTTTTTTTTTTTAAAAAAATTGGGCTGTTACATTTATGGTTTGATGTTGGTTGAGAAAAGAACAAAGAGTTTGTTTCTTGAGGAAAATTGAGAGGTATGTTTGTTTCTTAATTAGAGAGGGAATTTTATTTTAGTGAAAAACTGGAGAGGAAATTATAAAAAATTTCAATAAAAAAAATGCGGCAAGTGAAAAATGTGCCATAATAAAAATAGACATTGACAAAAGTTTTGTGAGCCAATTTTAATTAAAAAGGAAATATAAATAATAGAGACTAAATTTTCAGTCACTAAAACTTAAGTCTCTAAATATCATCTGCGACTGATTTAGTGATGAAAAAAATAGTTCTTTATACAATTTTGTATTTTGGTCTCTAATTCAGTCTCTATAGTGACCGAAATAATTTAGTCTCCAAATCGGTCACTAAAAACGAAATTTCTAGTAGTAAAAATTCACCTTTTTCTTAAGAATTTACACGTCGTTAAAATTTACCTTTTGTTTTACATGTGGAATCTGACATCGCAAAATATTCCTAAAATAAATGTGTTTTGTAGCAAAATCCTCATGTATTACCTGCGAAATTATTTTCGCAGGTAAAATGCTAATTTTTAGTAGTACTTGAAATATTAAATCGACAAATTTTTGAAGAAAAGAAATGGGGGAATACATAATTTCTAGAAAGCTTTAATTTGCTTCATGTTAGGAGTTGACTTCAGAAATTATGTACCCGACCCTTACAAATGACTAGAAATGTTTTATTTATACAAAACTACAATGTTAATCACTCAATCAGTTTTTTTTACAGGAACCACTCATCAGTTAGCAAATCATGTTTGTGGCAGTTATTTTCAGTGTGGAAGTATCTTTTATGACCAATGCACAGAGCATCTCCAACGGTGAACTCAACATGGGTTAATTAAATAAGGCCCACTGTGCCACATCAATTTGAAGCAACTCATTTATTTTTTAACGATGAACTCAACACGGGTTCATTAAATAGCACCTACTGTGCCACATCATTTTGAAGCAACCCATTTATTTTTTTAATGATGAACTCAACACGGGTTCATTAAATAGGACCTATTGTGCCACATCATCTTAAAGCAACCCATTATTTTTTACGGTTTAACTCTTAAGAATTATATTAGGTCCCAAAACTTTAATTTATACATTAATATTTTATTTATATTTAATTTGATTACAAATTAAAATATTTCAATTAATATTATTATACATTATTTTAATTTAAATTTAAAATAAAATTGAACTTAAATTTTTATAACAATAATAACAAAATTTGTGAAAGAAAAAGTAAGAGTAAGAAAAATAAATTGTTTTAATTAATAAGAAAATGTATTTCATATACAAATTAACGGTCAATAAAAAGCCAACGGTCATAAGTTAGAAAAAAGTTAACGGTCATAAATTAATAAAAAATGTAACAATTATAAATTTATTATTATTAAATTGTGAAAATAACGTTCCTTCCTGCGACAGCTTGACGCAACTCCAACGATAAACTCGTCAAAAATTGAATTTTACGTAACTCCATGCTGACGGACGAACTATTTTGGCAACCGTTGGAGATGCTCTAATAGTCGACAAACAATGTTAATGTCGAAAAATTGACTCTATTGGTCCAATTGTCTTTATTTTCAATTAGTTGACATTTTCTTTTTAGTATTTATTTCATGTCTCCGTAATCATTTTGCTATGAGATCTTACCATGAATTGTCGACATTCACCTAGAAAATTTTGTTGCCGTAATTGCGTAATTAAAGTAAAAATAAGGGAAAATTGGAGAATGATTAAAAACTAATTTATTAACTTTATAAAATACAATTCATCATAGTCTTGCAATTATAACCTAAACCCCATGTCAAAGGTTGATGTAACTCAATTCTAAGAACCGTAAACCCTTAGTCTTGTTGTCACATAATAATTGTTTGAACCAAGTTGGTTTTATATTTAGAGTTTTGATGATAACAAAAGTATTTTATGATAACAATATATTTGATTTCACAGAGTATGAAAGAAGATTTATAATTAAAGATAATCTAAAATAATATTTGATTCAGATTTATAATCGAAGAAAATCTAAAATAAGATGTGATTCAAATTTTTAATTGAAGAAAATCTAAAATAAGATTTGATTCATATTTATAATTGAAAAAAAATTTAAAATAAGATTTGATTCACGTTTATAATTGTAGAAAATCTTTGACCAAATTAAAAAAGAATATATGGTCAAGATTTGTCTACAACAAAATATGAACATAATCAATATGAAGAATTTACAAACTACTCAGATTGGATTCAGAAATAAAGAATTGGCTAAAGAACATATTATCAAAAAGCATCTTGTTCATAACTATTTTTGAATAAGATCATTGTTGACCAAGCTAGGAATGAAGATACAACTCAGAAATAAACAAGGACTAAATTTAAGCCTTAATTTTATCTATAAATAAATACTCTAGGTTGAGGAAGAAGATCATTAAGAATCAGAAAATAGTAGAAGAACTCATAAGCTCAAAATTTCAAATTCATCTTAGAGTTCAAAGAGATAAACACTTGTTCAAGTTAGAAATATTTTCTTAATGTTTTTTTCTTAAAGTGTGATAGTTATTATTATTATCAGCTTTGTTAGAAGCAAACACTTAAAATTCCAATCTTTTGTATCCAACTCGATGATGGTTTAGTTCCTTCTTCAATCTAGGGTTGTTAGGTTGTTAGGCGAAGACTTGGCTTGTAGGGTCAAGGTGGTTAGTTCCTCAAAATTTCGGGGTTGTCAGGCTGTTTGAGAAGACTGGCTTGGAGGGTCAGGTGCTTTGTAATTCAAGGTATTTGAATTAGTGGATTAAAGTCTTAGGAATGAGGGGATTGAATTTCATTGTTTACTGCCTCTGAACCCAATGGCTTCTACCCCAAGTAAGTAACCAAAACCGACCCTGTTTTTTAATAAATTATCAAAAAGTTTTCATCTTTTTCAAACATAATTCAGCCCCCCGTTCTCGTGTTTGCACCTTCAATTGGTATTAGAGCTCGGGCTCAAGGTTGAGCACTTTATAGTGTTTGAGGAAAGATATAAGGGTTCAACATGTCGAGATTCAGTGAAGAAACTATTGGAGGAAAAATCACTTGAAGGACAGGCTGAGAAGTTTCTTTATTTCACAAGATTCCGAACTTTGGGACTTGGTGGAAGAGGCTTATACTGCTCCAAAGAATACTTATGGTATTGAGATTCCAAGGAAAAAGATGGATGCTGATCAAAAGAAGATTTACAAGATGCATCATAAGTCCAGAACATTCATGATGAATGCAAGGAGTTTGACAAGTGCACCAACAAGGAGACAACAAAGAGTATTTATGATAGTTTGATTCTGACTTATGAAGGAAGCAAGCAAGTTCAAGAAGCAAAAGCCAACCTCCTAGTCAAAAAGTATGAGTTGTTCAAGATGGAAGAAGATGAAGACATTGAAACAATGTTTTCCAGATTCTAGACTCTGGTCTCAGGATTAAAGGTACTTGAGAAGAGTTATACTACTACTGATCATGTGAAGAAAATCCTTAGGAGTTTGACAAGCAAGTGGAGACCTAAGATCAATGTCATTCAAGAAGCAAATGATCTGAATACTTTTAAGCTAGAAGAAATAATTAGATCTCTCATATCACATGAAATTTAGCTTGAAGAAGATGAGCCCAAGAAGAAGAACAAGACTCTGGCCTTGAAATCCAAGCAGAAGAAGGTTCCAAAGGCAACAACATAATTAAACGATAATGATTCAGATGATCAGAATCTGAACTTAGAGGAAGATGAGATTGCCTTCATATCTAGAAGAATTTAGAGGATGTGGCGCAAAAAGAGGAAATATTTCCTTTATAAAGATTCTAGGTAGTCTAGTAGAGGAAGGGATAAAAAAATTGACAAGAAAATCATTTTTCTACTATGGATGCAATGAACCTAGACATATCAAGTCAAACTGTCCAAATCTGGAGAAATGGAAACACCAGAGGAAAGAATCTTGACCCAAGAAGAAGAGTCTGATGGCTACATGGGATGATTCTAATGAATTCTCTAATGATGAAGAGCAGACAGATTTGGCTCTGATGGCTTATACCAACTCTGCCTCTAGATCTAAAACAAATTCTAACTTTAGAAGTGAATCAACAGATGAAGAAATTGAGGTATTTTCTAACTTAACTCGATCTGATTTAATTACTGCTATAAATGATTTTTTAAATAAGAATCACAAATTGTATTTAAAATTGAAAACACTTAAGAAAGAAAATGCAAACCTAACTGAAAAAGTTAATGTTTTAAAGAATCAAAGTGTTGAATTCAAAATAGAAAATACAACTCTGAACATTGATATTACTGAACTTACAACAAAAAATGCAAATTTGAAAACTGATATTGCTGAACTTAAGATAAAACCTTGAAAGATATCCATCTATGATTTTGATAAGCGGGAAAAGTATTCCAAGATTTTCTAACTAATGGTTATAGAAAGAAGCAAGTATGCATCTATGATTTATGGTGTTAGTAGAAATGGTAAAAGAGGTCTAGGATTTGAAGAAACAGTAATTGAACCTAAACTTATTCACTCTGATGTTTTGTGTATTGTTTGTTCTAAGAAAGGTTACTTTAAATACAAGGAAAGACAAGAAATATTTCAAGACTAACAAACTAGGACCCATTCAGATTTAGGTACCTAAGAACAAAATTGTTTATGTTGCAGATGTCCTCAACAATCGAGTTAAAACACCAATCATGGTACTTGGACAATGGATGCTCAGGACATATGATAGGAGAAAAGTCTATGTTCCAAGAACTAACATTGAGCCAAGGAGGCACAATGACTTTTGGAGGAAAACAAAAAGGTTAGATTATTGGTCAATGTACAGTTTGTAATGGTACTTCACTTCTATTAAAAATGTCTAGTTTGTTAAAGGTCTTAAGCATAATTTATTAAGTATTATTCAGTTAAGTGATAATAATTAGGATATTATATTCAATCAAAAAACATGCAAGGCAATTAGTCAAAAGGATGGATTTGTACTCTTTACAGGTCAGATGCAAAACAACATTTATAAGATAAATCTATTTAGTCTAGAGAAACAAGAGGTTAAGTGTCTTATGTCAGTAAATAAAGAGAAACTAATTTGGAGGAAAAGATTAGGTCATGAAAACCTTAGATTAATTTCAAAACTGAATAAACTTCAACTAGTTAGAGGTCTACCTAAGCTTAGTTACAAAACTGAAATTATGTGTGAAGTTTGTCAAAAGGGAAAACAAACAAAAAACTCCTTTACCCCTAAGAACTCAGTTTCTACCTCAAAGCCCTTTGAGCTCTTACATATAGATCTCTTTGGGCAGTGAAAACAGCCTCTCTAAGTGGAAAGAAATATGGTTTTGTTATAGTACATGATTACACTAGATGGACATGGGTAAAATTCTTAAGAAGTAAGGATGAATCTCATAAAATGTTTATCACTTTTTGCAAACAAATAATGAACGAAAAGGGTCTTATGATTGTAACAATTAGAAATGATCATGGAGGAGAATTTGAACACAAGTTCTTTAAAAGTTTTTGTGATGAGAATGGAATCTCTCACAACTTTTCTTCTCCTAGAACACCCCAACAAAATGGAGTTGTTGAAAAAAAGAATAGTTCACTCAAAGAAATGACCAGACCCATGTTAAATGATATGAATGTTGCAAAACACTTTTGGGCTGAAGCAATTAACACTGCATGTTATATTCAAAATAAATTCTTACTTAGGTTTATATTGAATAAAACACCATATGAATTGTGGAAAGGTAAAAAGCCTAACATCTCTTACTTTAAACAATTTGGTTGTTCTTGTTATATGTTGAACACTGAAGATAACCTTGGTAAATTTGATTATAGATCTCAAAAGTATACCTTCATTGGATACTTTGAAAGATCTAAGGCTTATAGAGTGTCTAATAGGGAAACTCAGATTGTGGAAGAATCCATACATGTTAAATTTGATGACAAACATCTTGACCTTGAAAATTCAAAGCAAGATGATAATAGTGCAGGTTTACTAGAACTAAAGGAAGCAGATGCAGACAAACTAGAAGAACCTGAGAAAATTAGAGGATACAAGCAAAATCAAAAGAAGATTACAAAACTTTAGAGGATGAATCAGATCAAGTCAGAAACAATCAAGATAAGTCAGAAGGAAGATCTGGATGGAAGTACAAGTCATCTCATACTAAAACTCTAATCATTGGAAGTGCAAGTGATCCTTTTAGGATCAGATCATCACTAAAAGATACCACTTTGTTTGGCTTATTCTCATCAATTAAGCCTACCTCTATTGGTGAAGCATTGGCAGATGATGGATGGATTCTTGCAATGCAAGAAGAGTTAAATGAATTTAAGAGGAATGATGTTTGGGATCTAGTACCTAGACCAAAGAAGAAAATTATTGGAACCAAGCGGGTTTTCAGAAACAAGCTAAATAAAAAAGGTGAAGCGGTCAAAAACAAGGCAAGACTTGTCGCACAAGGCTACAGTCAGCAAGAGGGATTGATTACATTGAGACATTTGCTCTAGTGGCAAGGTTAGAAGCAATTCGTATCCTACTTTCTTTTGCTACAAATAATAACATTGCATTATTTCAAATGGATGTTAAAAGTGCTTTTCTAAATGGTTATATAAGTGAAGAAGTCTATGTTAGACAACCTTTATATTTTGAAATTTTTGAATTTCCAAATGATGTTTTTAAACTTAAGAAATCTCCGCATAGTCTAAAACAAGCACCTAAGGCATGGTATGATACACTTAGTAACTTCTTGCTTAAAAATAAATTTGAAAAATGACAAGTATATAATACACTTTTTAGAAAATCAATAGGAGATGACATTCTTATTATTCAAATTTATGTTGATGACATTATTTTTGGATCTACTAAAGGCACTCTTTGCAAAGAATTTTTTAAATTGATGCTACTTGAATTTCTAATGAGTATGATGGGAGAACTTAAGTTCACCAGGAATTTAAGATGAGTGATTGCAAACCTATGGCTACACCATTGCACCCTACCTATTCACTTGAAAAAGATGATTCAGGCCAAAAAGTTGACTAGAAAACCTATTGAGAAATGATAGGATCCCTACTTTACCTTACCATTTCAGACCTGACATCATGTTTAGTGTGTGTGTGTGTGCATGATTTCAAGCTGACCCTAGGGAATCACATTTAACTGTTGTTAAAAGAATCCTTAGATACCTAAAAGGCACTACCAACCTTACCTTGTTCTATAAGAAATCTCATAAGTACAAACTGAGTGGATACCGTGATTCTGATTATGCTGGAGATAAACTTGAGAGAAAGAGCACTAGTGCCAACTGCACTTTTCTAGGTGACAACTTAATATTTTGGTCAAGTAAGAGACAAAACACCATTGCCATGTCAACAATAGAGGCTGAGTACATTTCAGTAGTTGGCTGCAGTTCTCAACTACTTTGGATGAAACATCAACTTGAAGACTACAAAATCTTAGAATCCAATACTCCCATCTATTGTGATAACACTTCTGCCATTTGCCTAACCAAAAACCCTATCCTACATTCTAAAGCTAAACACATAGAGATCAAACACCACTTCATTAGGGACTTTGTTCAAAAAGGGGTACTAAACATTCAGTTTGTAGAGACTTAACACCAATTGGCTGACATATTCACTAAACCACTAGCTGAAGATAGGTTTGACTTCATAAAAAAAAACCTAAACGTTACCATCATACCTGACTGATATTGTGATAACTTCAAAGTAGTCTAGCTTTTATTAGTTTTTATATTTTCTTGTAATATGTTATATTTTTATTATTAAAAAAAAGGCAAATAAAAAAAAAAAAAGAAAAAAAAAGAGTAAGTTTCACTTTCACGTCTTATTGTCTGATGACAAAAGGGGTAGAAAGATATTTGATAAAGTGGAGAGAAAAGGATACTGAGACTTAGGAGGAGCCCTAAGTTAGGAGAGTCAAGTAAATCTAAAAAAAATTGTTATAAAAAATACAAGTTTTGTCATCCTCAAAAATGGGGAGATTGTTGGAACAGAAGTATTTTATAAGAACAATATATTGCAATTCACAGAGTATGAAAGAAGATTTATAATTGAAGAAAATCTAAAATAAGATTTGATTCAGATTTATAATTGAAGAAAATCTAAAATACCTTTTGATTCAAATTTGTAATTGATGAAAATCTTTGACCAAGTTGAAAAGAAGATATGATCAAGATTTGTCTACAACAAAATGTGAACAGAATAAATCTAAAGAATTTATAAACTCAATCTGAACAAAATACTAACATAATCAATCTAGAATAACTGCTCAGATTGGATTCAGAAATAAAGAATTGGCTAAAGAACATATTATCAAAAAACATCTTGTTCAGAACTATTTTTGAATAAGATCACTGTTGACCAAGCTAGGAATGAATAAGCAATTCAAAAATAAACAAGGACTAGATTGAAGCCCTAAATTTATCTACAAATAAATACTCAAGGTTGAGGAAGAAGATCATCGAAAATCAGATTTGTTAGAAGCAAACGCTTTAAATTATAATCTTTTGTATCCAACCCGATAGTGGTTTAGTTCCTTCTTCAATATGGGGTTATCAGGTTATTAGGAGAAAACTTGGCTTGTAGGGCCAAGGTGGTTGGTTCCTCAAAATTTTGGGGTTGTTAGGCTGTTTGTGAAGATTGACTTGTAGGGTCAAGTACTTTGTAATTCAAGGTATTTGAATTAGTGGATTAAAGCTTTCTGAATGAGGGGACTGAATGTAGTCAAGTTAGTGGTGAATCAGGATAAATATTTGTGTCTAATTATTTATGTTTTCATTGTTTGTTGTCTCTAAACCCGATTGCTACTACTCCAAGT
Organism: Cicer chorassanicum; assembly: GCA_037974735.1. Taxonomy (NCBI): domain Eukaryota; kingdom Viridiplantae; phylum Streptophyta; class Magnoliopsida; order Fabales; family Fabaceae; genus Cicer; species Cicer chorassanicum. The sequence continues at coordinate 36,373,414 of JBBPBP010000004.1, forward strand.
AAGTCACCAAAACCAAACCTGTTTTATTAATAAATTATCAAAAAGTTATCAACTTTGTGAAACACAATTCAACCCCCTTCTCATGTTTGCACCTTCAATAACAACTTCTTCAAGTCTTATTCACTGTAACATATCTAAAATATTGGTTATACGGTGAAAATCACAATTCAATATCTACAATGAAAGTAGAAAGAGTATAATAGGTGCTCATGCAACAAACACAGTTATTATTATTTCTCCAATTCTTTATAGTAATTCAATTATTAATATAACCACAATCACCATAAATCAATAATAACATATTTAATAGTTTCAAAATTAGCCTAGCTCAATTGACAATGGAAATGAATGAACCATTAACTTAACCCCTAATTGTTATTCACGAACTTCTCACCCCTTTCCCACCATTTGAAATTAGCGTTTTTAGTTGTAGAAATGAATGAATAATTGACTTACCCTAATAATTCAACCTGATGCACCTATCATTTAGAATGTAATGCAAAACATCTACTCTAATATATGGATTCATCTAACACTAAATTGATATTGTTGAAAAACCACCTACTATCCCACGTAAGGGTGTCTAGTCAAAGTAGTCTAGTTGATAAAGTGGATTGTTTGAGCAGTATGTATCTAGTTTTTACGTGATACTTCCTATTTTGAAAATACCCTCAAAGTCACCTCGACCTTGGAGCTCTAAGTCCATCATGCACTATTAGAAATTTGCTTTCCGCCTACGAGTTTACCTGCGGAAGTTTTCAAGAGGTATTATCTTAGGATTTTCCTGCGGATATTTTACATAAGAAGATATGTTCCTCGTGAATAATTCACAACAAAATCCTACAGTAACTTTTTTTCTTATTTAATCAAGCAGAAAAATCCTAAGAAATTTTTTACTTATTTAATCCCTAGCAAAATCCTTAAGTAAAAAAATTTACTAATTAAACTTGTTCATATAATTCCAGTAAAAAAACATAATAGTTTTTGAAATAAAAAAAAAAGCTTTCTAAAACTAAAAAGTAAAAACCCTATTCTTCTCATTCATTCACTCTTCCCAGAAACATTCCTCTCGTTTTTGCGGGAACTGCTTTGGGGGCTTTGGGTGTTGCTCAGGTTTTTGCTGGTACTGCTTTGGGGGTTATTTTTGGTGCGGTTTGGTTTTGGACTGTTAACAATATTTTGTTCCCTTTTTTTCCTGTTATTGAAGAGAGTATTTTTGGAAGGTGGTTGAGTATGTACAAGCCAGAACTGTTAGAAAAAAGATGGCCTCTGCTGATTCCAAGTCTGATTAAATTATGGGTATGTAACATGGGAATTATTTTCCTTCTTTATCTGCTTATATTGGATTCGATCTTGTGTTGTTGCTGTTGTGATGTGAGTTCTTAGGATTGATGAATTTCGTAGACTTGGATTTATATATTATATATGACTTGAAATTGTTGAGTCAAAGGAAACTATTGTTGTGTTATGCTCTGTATTTTAGAGGTGTTTTATTGAGGGATGTTAATTTGATGAAGAAATAAAAAGACATGGCAGAGGAAGTAATTACCATTGTGCCTTTTTTACATTGGCTAACGCTGTGTTTGAATAAACAGTGTTATTGAGCGCTTATAGCATAAACGTTTATCATATAATTACTTATGTATTAACTATTTCTATAACAAAAGATAAAACCAAGTCAAACTATTTTCATGTAACTTATAAATTGTTTTCATAAGCTATCCTAGAGACCTTATGATAACTTAATTACTATGTTTTTGTTATTTGACAGTCCGGTTGGAGAAAATAAGAGAAGTGGTGAAGTCTATAGACTCTTTGATGTCGGTGGCCAGAGAAATGAGAGGCGAAAATGGATTCATCTTTTTGAAGGAGTCACAGCTGTAATATTCTGTGCTGCAATTAGCGAGTATGGCCTGCTATTTGATTTCATATCTAATAAATGTAGTTCATAATGACAACGATAAAGTCTGTTTGGACAACTCTATATACAAATAGTGTGGACTACAAAAATTTTACTTAGCCATTTCAACGTGCTTGCCAATGAACAAAAACATGTTTGACTTGAATTAGGAGTGAAAGATAAGTTCTGTCTATTCTTGCAACTATATATGCTTTTTTTACGCAATGTTTGGTGTTAGTTGTACTTAAAAAGCCTGTTGATGTGCCTATTATTTGAAATTAATATTTGGTATAATTTAAGACCTTGAGTAAACAAAGAGCATTGTACGTATGAGATTTGAAAAGCTGTAGCGTTGACTTTGATTTACCTTCCAGGTATATGATCAAACACTTTTTGAGGATCATTGAATTAAGAGAAGAAGAATTATTTTTGAATTGAAAAATTACTTGGAAAGATGGCCCAAGTTTTATATATATACAGTGGAATCAAAACTAACAAACCTTACAAAATAACATAAACTGAATTCTATTATTAGTAGAGATAAACTAACACTACAAAATAAATAACCTATTGTGACACTCTGAATTAGTGATGCCCTTCTTGTTTGTCACTAAATATTACTTTTAGCTACAACTGCAACAGACAGTCACCTTTTCTCTTTATACAAATAAAACACAAATTGTATATTCTTTCTTACTAGAAAACTCCTGGAACAAACATTTCATTTTCTCATAATAAATCAAGCTAAAATCATTTTCCTCTTCTCTGACAAAATTGATTTCCTTTTCTTCACTACAAATTCGATTTTCCTCTTATTCCGGCAAATTTTGATTTTCCTCTTCAATCATGAATTCTGTTTCCTCTTAACCGTAAATCGAAGGTCGGAACCCTAAATTGGTGAATCTACAGCTATGAGATACTCTATCGCGTGAACACTGATCTGAACATAGAATTGTGGTATGATATTACACATTTTCGTCAATTGCAACTTCGTTTCATCGTTACATTACGCATCTTCTTTTTTAGGTTATGCTTTTTCAGTTCTCAATTGCAATTATCACTTGAGTATCTTCTAAGTGATTTGAAGTTATTGAACATAGCAATCGTGCATTAGTAAATCATAGATTGAAGCCATATTTTAAAACCGATTTGAAGTTTCAAAGATTGCAGCTCATGTGTTTCTTTTATCTACTTTCATATTCAGATCTTGAAAAAAATAGTGGAAGAGATTTTGGATGTGGAGCAAACAGTTCTTTATCGATGGTGATGTTATCCTCGATGTTTCTTTGTTGGTGCTCTAAAACTTCATCAATTGCTAGAGCTATTGCTGTGGGGTACTGTGCTTTTCAGACATAAATATCTTCATGCATGACAGATACACCAACTTTCTTTAGGAACTTATTTGAAAATTATCTGGTGAAGGTATTCAAATATCTTTGTTACTGCACCCAGCCCTGAGAATTTGAAAACCTTGTTCGAATTTATTTGCAAAGGTCTTGATGTACTTGACTACAAGGTACAAGTTCTCTCACTCACTAATATCTATCATTGTTTATCTTTAATTCAGATGCATTTAGTTGCAAAAGATCTAAGGATGACGACTGAGCAATGTAACGTTGGCAATGGATGGGAGTTGAAGTAATCACAAGCATTTATATTTGATTGACAAATGGTTCATTCCCATTTAAATCATAATATGGTACATATTTGGTCATTTTGCTATAGAGTGTTTAATTATGAGGACTTTTTTTTTTCTTTCCTATTTGTGACTAAGTAAAAATCTTTTTATGGAATATTCAGGAGGTGCTGCAATTACTTGCAAAGATGAGTTAGAGAAGATAAATGAGGAGATTCTTCACAAGGTTTCAGAACAGCTTAGGCAAGCAATGATTGCATCTTCTGAGAAGCCTCCTGGGATGGGTTGGAGCAAGAGACCTGGTGATTCAGGAATATGTTGTAATCCGGACGAATTCAGAGATGATTATGTCGTGGAATGTAGCCGTTTCATTGTTGTTCAGGGAGCAGGTTTCTTAATTTTTTTTTCATCTTTGAGTTAAACATTCTCATTCGATTTAATGAAAATATTAGAGCAATTATATCTTTGCTTATGTTGATATAGCTTGTACATAGAGGAATAAATGTTGGAGGTAACAATATACATATATAATGAAAGCAAGCATTATTTTTAAAGACTAAACATCCGTTGTGGTCTAGGGTCGCTAGCTAAAAAAATTACTTAAGTGTTGATTCAATAAGCACTTATCTTTGTAGCTAAAAATACACTTAAGTTTTTGAATATTTTGTTTCTACAATTGAAGACAAAATGAGGGTAAACTCAACTTACTCTGTATAAGTTGTTTTTGTAGGCTATATAGAGAGTTTATGAAAATATGTTGAAAACAACTGATAAACATATCATAAGATAAGTTCAGTAAGCTCTTCCATACGCCCTCTGAATCCTTCAATGATAATCAATGGCATCCGATCTGTCCTTAAACTTGAAGGACCAATTTGATGTTATTTTAAGGATGGATTCATTAGCAGCAAAATTGACATTGAATCAAAATGGTCATATACCCTTTGTTAAACAAAAGTCGCCCAAAACATTTATTCTCCAACCAGTTTCTGCAATCTATTAACTTATATGCAAAACTATTTAAACCAAAACTGTAAGGATATTATATCCTCAATTGGTTTGGTGGATGGAGTTAACACTAGAATTAACAAGTTTTTGCTCTTGAAGTGCTTCACCATTTGGATCGTGATTTGATTTGACAACCTTGTTTCACATTATAAGTGATGCTTAAAAACTGGACATTTAATTCTTAATGATAAGCAACTAGTTTATATTAGTCTCTGTGGTGCTCTCAGGTTCTTTTTGTCATTTCCAAGCTAGCAAATCTAGTGTTCACAAGGGACAGCTGAATAAACCTCTTGTCAAGGGAGGCTTTGTTGCTACGCGAATATCAGTAAGTAATCATTTGCAATTTTATAACATCTATCGATAGTTGTAATTTATAACTCTTTTATTTCACTTATTTGTGTTTGACTTGGATTTTTATGATTCTTATACAATATACAAATAATCCTCATTTGTCTTCAAAACAAAATATAAAAATTGCTTTTATACAAATTACTTTCAGAATGAGGATCACCTCCATGCTTATTATTCCATTTAATTCCAATTTCAGGTTACCACTCTAAATCTTGAAATCGTTAGAGCACTAGCCAGAGGTAGTTTCATTCTTATTGCAATCTATACTATATATATTCACAAATTTGCATGTTACATCAAAACATTGGATATTTATTTTTTGTTTCAAGCTTTTCTGCTATCATGGTGTAGTTGGTGTCAGCATTACTACATCTAATAATTGATTAACATGCCACTCTCCTTTCCTTACCTTACTATTTGATGGAATATGGAAGTGAGGCATTCATTTATTTTCCTGTAGTTAATATGAGCTTGAAAGAAATCCTGAAATTGAAGAAAAATTAACCGGTGAAAGTAAAATCAATCTTTTGAAAACTATGTATGTCAGTATTTCTTTACTCTTTAGAACTCTTGGCTGTTTTGATAACGCCAATAATTGACCAAAACTGGAAGGGTTTTTGCGACATTGCTTTTCATCTTTGAACGAAGCTTTTATCTGTAATTGTAAGTTTTGTGGAAGCTATGTATTGCATATATAAAAACTATCATTGCACTGAAATTTAATACTTGCAGCTACATTTTTCACCCTTTTTTGGCTTCAAAATCTTTAAAGGGAGTATAAAGTTCATTCTAAATTGATTAGTATCTTTGTGCAGAGGGTATTCCTTCAATTGGAATGTCACCTTTCTCATGTGGATAGATCACCTGTGAAAGACATGTTAGGATACTCTCAACTGAAAATATGCTGGATTGTATTCATCAACAATGAACTATAGTCTTGTTTTGTCTTTCTTTTCAGATGAAGTTACTATTCTAAGTTCATATTCAACATGTGCAGATATCTTCAGCTGATTTGTCTTCCGTGGCTAGGGCTATCGATTCTGGTTTTACACCTGTAAGATTGAATTCCTCTATCCGATTCCCGTTGAACTTGACTTCGATCGTTCATATTTCTGTAATTGTTTTTCTTTTGTTGTCTTTCTTCATTTAGAATGATGTCGGTTTCATTCCAATTTGTCTAGGTTCTGCATGGAGATGTAGTGCTTGATGAGATTCAGGTAGAGACTCAATCTATTTAAGTTTTATTATTCATTAATAATAAAAATTTGTAGTTTTCACATTATTTTTTTTCTTTTCAGGAATGCACTATTTTGAGTGGAGATGTCATTATAAGTCATCTTGCAGCATACTCAAAGCCTAAATATGTTGTTTTCTTGGTATCCTCCATATGTCATCTATAATTGATATATTGCGTCCAAGTAATGAACATCTCGATATTCGATATATTGCAAACATGCAGTTAGCTTTTGTTGAATCTGTTGCAGACATGCAATTAGCTTTTAGAGACTGTATAAATATGCAAGATAAATTTGCAAAATCACAATTTTGAATTATCTTGGACCAAAGTACTTGAAACAACAGCCAATCACAACTTACATATATCAATTTTAGGGCTGTGTTTGAACTGACTTATGAACAATTTATCTACTAGCATAAGCACTTGACAAGGTGTTAGGGAATACGTATGAAAATAACTTATGACATGTCCGTTAGTTTTCAAGAATAACTTATAAAAATAGCTTATAGCTTATAGCTTATATGAAAATAGAGTGATCATATTTTCCCTTTTACTATAGAAATAACTTACACGAGTTCTTATATGATAAATGTTTATCCTATAAGCACTTAATTAAGTTGTTTATCCAAACAAGCCCTAGATGTTACATGAATATTTTCTGTTAATCATGAATGAAAGACAGATGCATATGGAGTATATGATCGACCGCCAACAGAACCTGATGCAGTACTCTTAAAGGAGATTGGTGAGTACTTGCTGTAAACTTTACCTTTCATATGGCCTATTCTAGTCTCTTCAAATAACAACATTTTCAACTCTGACAGCTGTTGCTGAAGATGGAAGCTGGTCAGTCATAAAACCAAAGTTGCAAAACTCAAGTAAGCAAACTTAGATTAATTTCTCTGAAAGCACTTCTAAGAAATGAAATATTGAAAGTATCTTTCAGTGACTGAGTTTTCTGAATTGCAATTTGCAGTTTAAGTTGAAATTAGTTATTGTATCTTAATTTTCATAGATGCTTTCTCATTTAATTTCTCCATATAGATCTATCAGCTTATAAGAACTTTTCATTGACCAAAGAACTACAAACTAATTTTGACTGTGAAGCTTGAATTACCTAGAGGTTATCTAAACTGAACTTTATACCAGTGTTGTCAAATTTCTGCCATGATGGATTTTGTACCAGCCAGCATAGGCCACGACACCTATTATATCTGCTATGTTTTTGCCATAAGTCGCAGCGCCATGTTTTTATGGTGGATTTTTATTGAGCTGAAAAGAGATACGCTATATGAAAGAACATTATAGCATCATTTGATCCATGTAACGACCCTACTTAGTGGGACAAGGCTTGTTGTTGTTTTTCGACTAGCCACCACAACCCACCCATCGGAGTGCCATAGGCTGCAATGGCATGTTTATATGATGGATTTATGGCCTTCCTCCATATTTTACCATCCGCCATTGACAACACTACCTACTATCTAACTTCAATGCTTTTCAACTGCTCTAGTTATGGTTTTCATTATAATTGATATTTAACTAGTTCTTTTCTTGCATGACGAAGCTTCTAATACTTGCAATATAAATTCCTAGATAGTTGATAGAAGTTGAGTGCTAACTAACCTGTTGCAGTAAGTTTATGTTTTTTGCTGTTTGTATTTTTCTTCAAAACATTTCACTTTATTTTATGGTTGGTTCACTTAATCATTTGCGAAATTTTTGCGGAAGCGAAGGTGGTTGATGAAATGTTCAAGAACCTGAAATGTTACCATTCGTTTTGTTCTGAATGTGTAACAAAACACGTGGCAACAAAAATCCAAGAAAACATTATGGTTGTTCCTTGTCCTGGTTTGAATTGCAAGGGTTTGTTGGAGCTTGATGTTTGCAGAAGTTTGCTTCCAAAAGAAGTAATTGATAGGTGGGATGATGCATTGTGTGGGGTGTTTTTACTAACTGTTCCTAAACTCTATTGTCCCTTTAAGGATTGTTCTGCAATGTTGCTTGATGAAAATAAAGGTGGAGAAGAAATTAGGGAATTTGAGTGTCCTTTTTGTCATAGATTGTTTTGTGCAAGGTGTCATGTTCCTTGGCATCCTAGTGTTGGTTGTGAGGAGTTTCAGAACCTTAATGTGGATGAGAGAGGGATTCAAGATCTTCTTGTTAGTGAGCTTGCTAATCAGAAAAAGTGGAAAAGGTGTCTATGTTGAAAAAATTGAAGGTTGTTTGCATATCACATGTAGTGATGCAGGTGAGTGAGTCACTTCTCTTCACAATTAATTATTATGTTTTTATATTTATATTAAGCATAAGTCATCTTTGCAAAATTGGACAGTAATGGTGAGGGATCACTCTTCATAAACTATTTTTTAAGCCTTATGATTTTTCAGTGTTATTATTTTTTAGTATGGGACTTGATTATCGGGTTTGCTTGAATATAAATGGTACTCGATAGATGGATTTTTATATTGAACTTAGGTTTATTCGGACAAAACTAGCTGCTAAAGTGAAGGTGTAAGTTTATTCTTATTCCTTATTATGATGTTTAATGAGAAACGATATATTCTTATTCCTTATGATGTGTTGTGTGTCTTGAGTGCATTTGGTATCATAAGTTCTTTCATTACTCATTAATTAGGAGTATAAAAATTTAGCTGATTGAACTGTTGTATTAATTCCACTGAATTTGTACTCTAATGTCTCTTAACAATCTTCAGGTCATTTCGCCGTCTTTTCAATACCAGCTTTGTAAAGCCGTGGAGTCCATTGATATTGAACATAAAACCAATCTAAGTAAGCGCCTTAAGTATTTTCACTGTGATTGAGATCAAAAATTGATTACCACATTTTAGAATCCTCCCACCTTTTTTTGAGCAAGAAACCCAACAATCTTGGGAAACAAAAAATTAGAAGCTATTATAGAATGAGTTCTATGTTCAATGGATTCTTAAAGTCAATGCTCATTATGGATTCTCTGCTCTAACTGCAACACTTGCTGTTACTTATTTTGATAAGTTCCTTTTGAGTTTCCATTTTCAAAAGGAGAAACCATGGATGATTCAGCTTGTTGCTGTTACTTGTATCTCTTTAGCTGCTAAAGTTGAAGAAACTCAAGTTCCTCTTCTCTTAGACCTTCAAGTATGTTCTAACCTCAAAACAAAACCAAAAAAACAATTTTTCTTCACAGATACTAGTATCACTTGTGTTTTTTTTAGTACACTCAAATAGTTTAAGTGTATAAAACTCAAATATCATACGTGAATTTAATTTACTACTTACATAAACGTAAACAAATAAGTTCACGTATGTAACCTATTTAAGTGTATTTGAAAACAATTGGAGTGTAACCAGAAAAATTATTTTTTACTTTTTTTCTTTAGATTTTTATGTATGGTTTGTGATTTTATATTCTTTAGGTGCAAGACACTAAATATGTGTTTGAGGCAAAGACTATTCAAAGAATGGAGCTTTGAATGGAGCTTTTGATTCTTTCAACATTGAAAAGATGCATCCAGTGACACCACTTTCTTTTCTAGATCACATTATAAGAAGGCTTGAATTGAAAACAAATCTTCACTGGGAATTTCTAAGGCGATGTGAGAATCTTATTTTATCTCTACTTTTAGGTAAGCATATCAAGTTCCCTGTAGTACTCTTTCAGTTAGATGGCATTATTATTATTATTATTATTATTATTATTATTATTATTATTATTATTATTATTATCATTATTAAGTACTAATTGAAAAAAAAAACTTTACCTTTTTTTTCATAAGTACAATAGAATAAAATATAATAAAGGTACAATATTGATTTGGTATGTGTTTTGTTGGGTCTAGATTCAAGATTTGTTGGTTGTCTTCCTTCTGTTTTGGCCACTGCTACAATGCTGCATGTTATAGACCAGATTGAACAGAGTGATGATGGTTTGGACTACAAAAATCAGCTTCTTGGTGTTCTCAAAATCAACAAGGTTAGTAATATATGTCTTAATGTTTTTGTTTAAAATTTTAAAGTAGAAGTACTTCATATGTTATGTTTATTTTTATTTATTTAATTTAATAGTACTACTCTCTCTGTTACTTTCTTTTTTAATTTATAGTTTAATAATGTGGCATATGATATGATATGTAGAATGAGTTCTATTATAGAATTATTTAGTTATTAAAGAAGGAAGTTTAGCAATAAAATAAGGAAGTGTACTCTCAATTATATAAGAATGTCCTCTGTTTTCCTCAACAACAAAAAAAAAGTCCTCTATTAGTATTTTAATGTTTTTCCAATATTTGATTCGATACATAAGTTTCTTCTTGTAAGGACAATTTAATTTTAAGTTTCTTATTAAGAAATGATGGTAAACACTCATAAGAATTGTTTAAAATTTTCAAAAAACAAGGTCAGTTGCATTTGGATTGATGGAAGAACACTTGATGTATCAAGGCTATGATAAGTTATAGAGTTTCAAGAAAAAGATGCTATAAAGGCAGTAGTGATATGGAAATTTCATTCATATATTTTTGTACCATTGTTTACTCTGTAGTGATATGGAATCTGAAATATATTCATAACCAAAACTTTTTAGAGTATTTATAAAATATTTTGTTTAGGAAGATGATTATTGTTCTTTATGAAATTAGTTTGCAGTTTATCACAATAAATGCTAAGAAACTCATTCTAGCTTCTGTTGAAAATTTATTGAATCTTTTAGAGCAAAATAACTATTTATTGTATGTTTTAATAGAATCAGTAAAATTAAATTATATTTTTATTGTATGTTTCAATGATATTAGTTAATAAAAATAAATTAGAAATTTCAATTTAATTTACTGGTATGAATAATTTAGAATTACAATTAGTAGGGAGATAAAATAAATTTAAATTAATAAATAATAATAAGTTTTAGTGACGGACAATACCGTAGGCATAGATTAATTTTTTATTTATATTTTTCTAGGTTTTAGTGACAGACAATACCGTAGGAATAGATCAATTCTTTACTTATATTTATGTAGTTTTTAGTGACAGTCATTATTGTAGGTAGAAATAAAAAACATGTAGTGACAATCGTCAAAACATGGAGTGACACTCCTCAAAGTGTAGCAGGACGCCCCCTTAAAATTGACACTTGATTTGGGTGTCACTCAAAGTATTATTGACCTTTAGTGACAGTTTTTAACATTTAGTGACACACTTTGTGTGTCACGATAAGTCAATTTTTTTGTAGTGTAAAGCTAACTTATATTTAATACTCCCCCAAAAGCAGGACGATGCACATCAAATAGACCAAGCTTGGACAGTAGTTGCATGAAAGCTGGTTTCAGCAAAGGCTTTGTTAGCAAGTCTGCTATTTGAGCAGCAGACGGTATAGGGAACAACTTTATGAGGCCAAGACCTATTTTCTCACGAACGATATGACAATCAATTTCTATATGTTTGGTTCGTTCATGAAATATTGGGTTATGAGCCAAGTAAATTGCTGACTGGTTGTCACAGTAAACAGATGTTGGTTTGCTGAAAGTAATGTGAAGGTCTTTGAAGAGGTAGTGCAACCATTGTATTTCACAAGTTAGGCTGGCTAAGGCGCGATATTCTGCCTCAGAACTGGACCTCGAAACAGTGGACTGTTTCTTTGATTTCCAAGAGATTAAAGATGAGCCTAAGAAGACAGCATAGCCTGTGACAAATTTCCTAGTGCTTGGACATGTAGCCCAATCAGAGTCTGCAAAACCAGAAAGACATAAATCAGTGGAAGAAGAATAAAATAAGCCCTTTGCAAGACAAGATTTTAAATACTGTAGGATGCGAGTTGCAGCCTGATAATGGACAAGTCGAGGTTGAGAAACATGTTGACTCAGCTGCTGAACAGCAAATGCTATGTCAGGCCGAGTTGTAGTAAGATAAATAAGTCTCCCAATGAGTCTCCTATATTTGAGTAATATCTTCATAGAAAGGAGAATCAGTACAATGTAATTTCATAGAAGAATCATAAGAAGTATTAGATGGTTTGGTGGCTAAATGACCAGTTTCATCTAATAGTTCTAGTGTATATTTGTGTTGGTTAAGAACAATACCATTTGGTGATCTAGCAACCTCAATGCCAAGGAAATATCTAAGAGAACCTAAATCCTTTATTTTGAATTTTTCATTTAAAAATGATTTTACCTGCTGAATTTCAGTGTAGTCATTACCTGTGAGCACTATGTCATCAACATATATAATCAATGCAATGAAATGATCATTAAAGTGTTTCGTAAATAAAGAAAAATCAGCAGTGGAGTGAATATAACCAAGAGAGGTAAGGGAGTCAAAGAGTTTGGTATACCATTGTCTGCTAGCTTGTTTAAGACCATAAATTGATTTATGAAGCTTGCAGACCTTGGTAGTTCCATTACTGTCATATAAATTTCCTCATGCAAGTCACCATGTAAAAAAGCATTGTTTACATCAAGTTGTTCTAAAAACCAATTTTTAATAGAAGCAAAGGCAAGAAGAGTTCTTACAGTTGTTAATTTGGCAACAGGAGAAAATGTGTCAAAGAAATCCACACCTTCAAGTAGGGTGTATCCCTTGGCCACTAATCTGGCCTTATATCTCTCTATTGAGCCATCAGCGCGATGTTTAACTTTGTAGACCCATTTACAACCAATAGGAGTCTTATCATTTGGTAGATCAACAATAGACCAAGTATGAGTAGAATCAAGTGGGTGCAATTCATTATTCATAGCTATTTTCCAGCAATCTAGTTTACATGATTGAGTATAAGTCTTAGGTTCAATTATAGAAGAAATAGCTAAACAAAAGTTTTTATAAGAGGTATTGCAATTATCATAAGATAAAACAGAACATAAAGGAAATAGACAGTTAGAAGACTGAGTTGGTTTATGGGTAGGTTTCCTAAGAAGTTCACAATGATAATCATTTAGATAGCTTGGTCTGGTTGTAATTCTGGTTGAATGTCTAAGGGGATGAGGTATGGTACTGATCTGAACAGGTTGTCCATGATCAGTGGTTTGAGCAGGGTGGTCAATATTAGTGTTAACATCATGATGAGGGGTTGGATTGGTGTGATCATGAAAATAATCAATGGGTTCAAGGTCTGTAGTGTTAGAATGTAGTTGAGGGACAATAGGTGTAGGCGTATCATTTGTAACAACAGAGAAAGGATAAACCTGTTCAAAGAAAATAACATTTCTAGAAACAAAAAATTCATTAGTATGCAAATCATATAAGAAATATCCTTTAGTACCATCCCTATAACCAAAAAAACAGTTTTTCTAGCACGTGGCTCAAATTTTGTTCTATGAGCATTTAAAGTGGAAGCATAAGCTAAACAACCAAAACATTTGAGGTGCAGTAGAGTAAGAGGTGCGTTATGATGTAAAGTAAAGGGAGTTTTATTATTAATGAGAGGAGAAGGTAACCTGTTTATTAAATGAAAAGCATGTTGTATAGAAAAATGCCAGAAATTCTTAGGCAAGTGAGCTTGAAAAGAAAGAGATCTTGCCACATTGAGGATGTGTTGATGTTTCCTTTCAACTATTCCATTTTGTTGAGGACACTCAACACAAGACCTTTGGTGTAGGATCCCTTTAGATTTGAAAAACTCATTCATTGAAAATTCAGGCCCATTAAATTTTGTTCTATGAGCATTTAAAGTGGAAGCATAAGCTAAACAACCAAAACATTTGAGGTGCAGTAGAGTAGGAGGTGCGTTAGGAAGTAAAGTAAAGGGAGTTTTATTATTAATGAGAGGAGAAGGTAACCTGTTTATTAAATGAAAAGCATGTTGTATAGAAAAATGCCAGAAATTCTTAGGCAAGTGAGCTTGAAAAGAAAGAGATCTTGCCACATTGAGGATGTGTTGATGTTTCCTTTCAACTATTCCATTTTGTTGAGGACACTCAACACAAGACCTTTGGTGTAGGATCCCTTTAGATTTGAAAAACTCATTCATTGAAAATTCAAGCCCATTATCAGTGCGTATACACTTTAAATTAGTGGAAAATTGTGTTTCAATGTAAGAAATTGACATGTATCACAAGGAAATTTTTTATTAAACTTGTAGGAAATGAAAGGAAAATGTGAAGCAATACATTTATGTGTAGAATCAGAAATGTGACCTAATCTATAGTGCCATAAAATGGTAGAATCTGAAATAGAAAGAGTATTATTACAAGAATTACTAGATATAGGGAGAGATATATTGGCCTGAACTTGGAAGACATAGAGATCTCCATGTCTATCAGCTGCACCAATCACTTTCTTGGGGTAATTCTGCAAAATGAAGCATTTATCAGTAGTAAAGGTGAGGTAACATTTAGATGAGTTAATCAATTTTGTTACAGAAATCAAATTGACATGAAAATCTGGAAAATAGTACACATCATGCAGAGTAATATGTTCAGAAATCTGTATAGAACCAGAACAAGTTTGACATATATAACTTTGTTTAGAACACTGGAACATTCAATTGAACACTTGGAAAAACTTGTCCTACTTTTGTTTTGTCAGTGCGGTTTTATTAGGGGCAGTCGGCTAAAACCACCATTTTTACAGTAAATTACTTACGAAAATTTTTTGAACCGACTTAATAATGTTGTGACAGTGTATGGACTGTGTTGGAACTGGTTAATACATAATTGAAATGCAAGTTTACAATTCTGTTTGGGCAGAATTGATAAACGATTACAAGAATATCCACTCCAAGAATTTGAGAGCTTGGCCTCTCCCTTCCCAATAACCACTTAGAAATTTCCTGCCTTCTTTTTTCTAATTTTCTACTTTTATTTGCTCCATAACTGCTCTAGAGCAGCAGTTACTGCCTGATTTACAACTTAAATTGACACAATAACTGCCTAAATAAAAAATAACTGCAATATAAATTCAGCTCCCGCTTAAAATTCTAATTCTTGACCCTCCTCTTATAATATTTAGTTATAAGAGGCCTAACAAATTGTTGCTTCTGTTTGCACTGTTTTCATCTTGATATCCATAGCTCTTGAGAAGAGTCTTCACATATTGGGAATGGTATGCAATTAACTCTTCAAACTGAAAACATCAAAAACTTTCTTTTCTTTTCTTTTTGGTGTTGTTGTAATTATTAGCATTAACTCTCTATTTGTAAGTTTCTCAATGAAGTTAAACTTCCTTTCCATGTGGATTTTAAATTCATAGCATTAAATTTCAAATTTGATAAAAAAAAATATAAAAGGAACCTCTTTTATCTATCAATGGATTGCACGTTACACATCTTCATACTCTTCCTAGCTGTCTTGCATATGCTTTATAGTGCTATCATAATGCTTCTTGGGAGACTTAAGGTATGCTTCATCCTTTATATTTTTTTAATACTTAAGCCTTGTTATGATAAAGAATTTAATTAAACACTTATAGCATAAGTTCTTATCATATAAGTACTTATGTATAAACTATTTCTATTATAAAAAAATGAAATAAGTCATACTATTTTCGTACAAGCTATAACTTGTTTTCATAAATTATGCTGAAGAACATATGAAAATAAGTTGAAAAACAAATTATAAATATGTTACAAACTGTTTCTGTAAACTCTCTCAAATAATATCACAAATGCTTATACTAGTTGATAAGCTTAAATCAGCAAATCCTAACAAGTCCATAGTGGTGAGATATATAATGGATGAAGAGTTTTCTTTCTATAGATACATGGATGGAAGGCATGGGAGGAAGAGACTTCAACTCATGGTAATCAATTTGCCAATGGTAAATGAGTTCCTTCCAACAATGCATGTGTTTTCCAATTCATTTTCTAGTGTAAAAAATTAGTATCTTTTCAGTTTTACTAGTATGTTTTATCTTTGAATTTGAAATAACTACATGAAACTTCGTCATGTCTATGTTGGCTATTTAGTAGTACTATTTTATGTGTGTAGATGTTGCAAAATTTAGGCTCACACATGAAACATCATTTGTAAGAGCTCATACCAGTTTTTGGACAAGGATTGCTATCTCCTTCTATATTGTGAGTTCCATCTTACTAATCTGTTATTTTTTTTCATCTTTTAATTCTTTATTTATTTGAGGCTAAGATTTGATTTTATCAAAGCATCATGGACATGTTACAAATAATGTTTGATAAAAAAACAGAGATGGTACTTGAAGTTATAGGTCGTACAAATTTTTCATATCAATAATTAATCATATTCTTATTTGTTATAATTTTCAATTTTAGGGTTACTTCTTTAGACAATTTTATAGGTCTATTCGTAAGGTTGATTACCAAACTTTGCGCAATGGATTTATCAGTGTAAGTAATTGTACAATCCTCATTGTACAAAATACTATCATTACTAAATTTCCATTGTGAATATGGTTTTAAATATTAGTTGCAGTGGTGGTTGCTATTGTTGACACTTTATGAATACTTGTAGCGAGGTGGATGGTGTAATACTATCAGAAATTGTGATTATAAAAAAAAACACTTGTCGCGGTTCCTCAAAATACATGGAAAATCAAGTACCATTCATAGGAATATTGAGCAGTAAAGCTGAAGAAAACTCTGGTATTTCCCTTTACCTTACACATGTATGCATTTGTTATGTGTAGCTCAATTAAACCATGCCCTCCTTGAGGCTGCAGCTTATGTATACTTGCGTATGTATTATTATTGTTTTTCTGGACATAATCTTCCATTATATGCACAGATTTCTCTAACTGAAACTTAGTCAAATTAAGGTACTGTGATGGAGCTTCTTTTAGTGGAGATAAGGAAAATGAGGTCAATGAAAGTATCATAGTTTTTTTGTCCTCTTACCTATATAATTCCTATTGAAAGTCCTTAACATTTCTATGGAAAGATGGTATTGCTGATATATTCAATCAATGGAGCTATGTGATAAAAATCACTCTAATTTCAAATAGAAAAGCTAATAATAGTATAAAAATCTTATCGGTTATACCTATGATGAGATTGCACATAGAAATAAAGTTATAGTTGTTGGTGAAGGTGATGATAAAGAAGAAAAAGTGTCAAGGAAAAAATATTGATCGTGCCAAGCATGAAGCTTATCAACCACCAAAGAGTGTTTAATTACATCACAATGTATTTTGTTTGAAGGAGGAAGTTTTAGTAATGTGTCAAAGCTTATCTGTAATGTGGAAGTTTTTTTTTTTTTTTTTTATGTTTTTGTTTTTTGTTTTTATGGAGTTGTGAATAAATTGCAATCTCTAACTAGAGATTGTCAAAAATAGTGAATATATCTTATGTTTTTGTATGTCGTAACTAAACACCGCAAGCGTTGTTTCATATACTTGCAATTTTATGCATTTTGCAATTTAATTTAATATCTTTCTGATGTAGCAAGATGCAAGTATTTTAATGCTTTCATTAATGTATCTGCAAATACGAATTTCATTTAGACTTTCCACGGATTTACGTGCCAAAAATGTTCGTAGGAAATGTACCTAGGAAAAGAACTGTTGGAAAATTTAGAATAAAATACCTTAGGTTGCACATCACCCATGAGGATTTTGCTGCGGATATCTTCATTTTGTCTGCGGAAATATCCGCAAGTATATACGTGCGCATTTTAAAATCTTAAGGAAATAATAACCTTCATGGGGACATGATTCCGCACCAAAATTCGTCGGTATCTGTTTCATGCGGAAATGTAGCCCAAATATGTAGAAATATCCGTAGATAAAATGCTGATTTCTAATAGTGAAATCTTTACTTTAAACAAGTATTTTCATTTTATTTGCTTTTAAAGTACTTTTAATTCTCAGTTTACTTCATTTAAGATTTTGTCATTTTAATTTACAGCATTTAAATCTTCCGATCTTTTAAATTTCAAGTCTTTAATCTTTTCAACATTAAAATTGTCTTTTACTCTTCTATATTTAAATTCATTGCCACCTCTTTAATTATTTTCAATGTACATTTCTTGCAATTTAGGTTATGAAATTTGAAGTTTCTTCCTTTATGATAATCACATTTAAATTCTACTTTACTTTACTTTTCAGATGTAATTTTTATTTTGGTTGACCTCATTTATGTTCAAATCGATCTTTTAGTGGTCTTTATTTCTTAAAATCACATATATTTGAAAATAAATATAAGAACAACTAAATATAGATGTAAGGACTTCCAGGTTACCATTTATCTTGTCCATGATGCCACGTATTTAAAACTCATATGATATTTTTCTGTTGAAAATGCTAGCATAATATAGTATATTATATTATGATTTGATAGACTTCTTAGTTAACCAAATATCGGTTCGACCTGTTGAACCGGGAACTGATCTGGAATCCGATCCATAGCTCCCTCACAACTGGATTAGTGAGAAACTGGGGAAAAAGAGTCGAACCAATCCTAAATTGGAGAAACCGGTGAAAATAGGCAATTTAGCGCTTTGAAGCTTTGGTTTCAAAAACAAATGTGTTTAACAAAAAGGATTTCTCCATTGAAGGAAACTAGCTAAGAATTTTTTACTTTTCTCCTGATGCTGCCGGCGTGTAACGTCTCACTGAGAAAGAAAAGAGGAGGGGAAGAATCAAAATCATAGAAGAGTAGATAAAATGTTTTACTCTCTAAACCAAAAAAAGAGATACAAAGATGAGAGAGATGCACTTCTGGACTTCTGAAAGAGATTGAAATGAGACCTCAAAATGAATCACGTGATTACGTATTGGAAGGATAAAATGTAGATGGACTTCTGAATTCAAAAGGCCGTGCATTTTATTTTAAAATCTATTATGTAAATTCTGATTTAATAAACTTTTGACAATTGGAAATCAAAATCATAATATACTATATTATGCTAGCATTTTTATATAACTATTAAAATTTAAAAAATTAAGTTTATACTACTAATTACTAAAACAGTGCATTTATTTATTGCTGGTTCAACCACCATTAAACTATGGTTGGACTATTGAACCTTGAATCGTTGTTTGCACTTGTTTGACGATCGGTTCAATTTTTAAAATATTGATTTTCTAACAATTATTTTCTTTTGAGTGTATGTTGTTGCGAAGTGAAAAATTAAGTAAAATACCTTAGGTTGCACATCACCCATGAGGATTTTGCTGCGGATATCTTCATTTTGTCTGCGGAAATATCCGCAAGTATATATGTGCGCATTTTAAAATCCTAAGGAAATAATAACCTTCATAGGGACATGATTCCGCACCAAAATCCGTCGGTATCTGTTTCATGCGGAAATGTAGCCCAAATATGTAGAAATATCCGTAGATAAAATGCTGATTTCTAATAGTGAAATCTTTACTTTAAGCAAGTATTTTCATTTTATTTGCTTTTAAAGTAATTTTAATTCTCAGTTTACTTCATTTAAGATTTTGTCATTTTAATTTACAGCATTTAAATCTTCCGATCTTTTAAATTTCAAGTCTTTAATATTTTCAACATTAAAATTGTTTTTTACTCTTCTATATTTAAATTCATTGCCACCTCTTTAATTATTTTCAATGTACATTTCTTGCAATTTAGGTTATGAAATTTGAAGTTTCTTCCTTTATGATAATCACATTTAAATTCTACTTTACTTTACTTTTCAGATGTAATTTTTATTTTGGTTGACCTCATTTATGTTCAAATCGATCTTTTAGTGGTCTTTATTTCTTAAAATCACATATATTTGAAAATAAATATAAGAACAACTAAACATAGATGGAAGGACTTCCAGGTTACCAATTATCTTGTCCATGATGCCACGTATTTAAAACTCATATGATATTTTTCTGTTGAAAATGCTAGCATAATATAGTATATTATATTATGATTTGATAGACTTCTTAGTTAACCAAATATCGGTTCGACCTGTTGAACCGGGAACTGATCTGGAATCCGATCCATAGCTCCCTCACAACTGGATTAGTGAGAAACTGGGGAAAAAGAGTCGAACCAATCCTAAATTGGAGAAACCGGTGAAAATAGGCAATTTAGCGCTTTGAAGCTTTGGTTTCAAAAACAAATGTGTTTAACAAAAAGGATTTCTCCATTGAAGGAAACTAGCTAAGAATTTTTTACTTTTCTCCTGATGCTGCCGGCGTGTAACGTCTCACTGAGAAAGAAAAGAGGAGGGGAAGAATCAAAATCATAGAAGAGTAGATAAAATGTTTTACTCTCTAAACCAAAAAAAGAGATACAAAGATGAGAGAGATGCACTTCTGGACTTCTGAAAGAGATTGAAATGAGACCTCAAAATGAATCACGTGATTACGTATTGGAAGGATAAAATGTAGATGGACTTCTGAATTCAAAAGGCCGTGCATTTTATTTTAAAATCTATTATGTAAATTCTGATTTAATAAACTTTTGACAATTGGAAATCAAAATCATAATATACTATATTATGCTAGCATTTTTATATAACTATTAAAATTTAAAAAATTAAGTTTATACTACTAATTACTAAACAGTTCATTTATTTATTGCTGGTTCAACCACCATTAAACTATGGTTGGACTATTGAACCTTGAATCGTTGTTTGCACTTGTTTGACGATCGGTTCAATTTTTAAAATATTGATTTTCTAACAATTATTTTCTTTTGAGTGTATGTTGTTGCGAAGTGAAAAATTAAGTAAAATACCTTAGGTTGCACATCACCCATGAGGATTTTGCTGCGGATATCTTCATTTTGTCTGCGGAAATATCCGCAAGTATATATGTGCGCATTTTAAAATCCTAAGGAAATAATAACCTTCATAGGGACATGATTCCGCACCAAAATCCGTCGGTATCTGTTTCATGCGGAAATGTAGCCCAAATATGTAGAAATATCCGTAGATAAAATGCTGATTTCTAATAGTGAAATCTTTACTTTAAGCAAGTATTTTCATTTTATTTGCTTTTAAAGTAATTTTAATTCTCAGTTTACTTCATTTAAGATTTTGTCATTTTAATTTACAGCATTTAAATCTTCCGATCTTTTAAATTTCAAGTCTTTAATATTTTCAACATTAAAATTGTTTTTTACTCTTCTATATTTAAATTCATTGCCACCTCTTTAATTATTTTCAATGTACATTTCTTGCAATTTAGGTTATGAAATTTGAAGTTTCTTCCTTTATGATAATCACATTTAAATTCTACTTTACTTTACTTTTCAGATGTAATTTTTATTTTGGTTGACCTCATTTATGTTCAAATCGATCTTTTAGTGGTCTTTATTTCTTAAAATCACATATATTTGAAAATAAATATAAGAACAACTAAACATAGATGGAAGGACTTCCAGGTTACCAATTATCTTGTCCATGATGCCACGTATTTAAAACTCATATGATATTTTTCTGTTGAAAATGCTAGCATAATATAGTATATTATATTATGATTTGATAGACTTCTTAGTTAACCAAATATCGGTTCGACCTGTTGAACCGGGAACTGATCTGGAATCCGATCCATAGCTCCCTCACAACTGGATTAGTGAGAAACTGGGGAAAAAGAGTCGAACCAATCCTAAATTGGAGAAACCGGTGAAAATAGGCAATTTAGCGCTTTGAAGCTTTGGTTTCAAAAACAAATGTGTTTAACAAAAAGGATTTCTCCATTGAAGGAAACTAGCTAAGAATTTTTTATTTTTCTCCTGATGCTGCCGGCGTGTAACGTCTCACTGAGAAAGAAAAGAGGAGGGGAAGAATCAAAATCATAGAAGAGTAGATAAAATGTTTTACTCTATAAACCAAAAAAAGAGATACAAAGATGAGAGAGATGCACTTCTGGACTTCTGAAAGAGATTGAAATGAGACCCCAAAATGAATCACGTGATTACGTATTGGAAGGATAAAATGTAGATGGACTTCTGAATTCAAAAGGCCGTGCATTTTATTTTAAAATCTATTATGTAAATTCTGATTTAATAAACTTTTGACAATTGGAAATCAAAATCATAATATACTATATTATGCTAGCATTTTTATATAACTATTAAAATTTAAAAAATTAAGTTTATACTACTAATTACTAAACAGTTCATTTATTTATTGCTGGTTCAACCACCATTAAACTATGGTTGGACTATTGAACCTTGAATCGTTGTTTGCACTTGTTTGACGATCGGTTCAATTTTTAAAATATTGATTTTCTAACAATTATTTTCTTTTGAGTGTTTGTTGTTGCGAAGTGAAAAATTAAGTAAATTATCAAAATTTTAATATAAAACTAAAAGTGGTAATAATATGCATGTTTCTGATAAGTTAGAATTTATCTGTTTTTATAATTTTGGGTGATAGGTTAGTTTGATATTTTTAATTCGGTTTTATCATAATTTAATATCTTTTTGTTTTGTTTTAATATCTTAATTAAATGCACTTCCAACTAGGAACATTGTCGTGGGTTCGCCAGCTTTGAAAGAAGTAGGCAACTTCAAGAAAAATTTACCCTATACCCCCACTTTTATACTTATACCCCACAAATTTATGAAAATGTCAAATATACCCTTAATTTCTTTTTACTATTTTACCAATCCGAAATCACTTATTTATCTATTTATTTATTTTACCATTTCATCATTTCTGGAGCAAGTATAAAAGATTTCTGGTACCTTCCGGAAAACTATTTAGATGATTTTCGGCACACATTATTTTCAGAAAACGTTTTACAAGATTTCCGGTATAGAAGGTTTCTACCGGAAAACCTTAAAAATCATTTCCGGTATAGAAGGGTAAAAATGTGTACTACTAGAAACATTCTTCAAGTTTTCCGGTATAGAAGGGGTTTCCGGGAAACTTCATAGATAAGATTTCCGGTACACACAATTTTTTTAATTCTATTAATTTTTATAAATGTTAATAGATATGGATAAATCGCTACTATTATTGGATAAATCATGTGTTTTTGATGGAAAGCGTTAAAAATATATTGATTAGAAACGTTTACGACAATTTTTTATTTTTTTTAATTTAAATACCTATCATTCATTAATGAGTAATCAACCACGTTTATTTAATATTATTAAAAAAAATGTTTATTCAAAGATAAAACAAAGAAAAAACAATTATTCCTAATAGAAGGGAACCCACTTCTGTATTTCTAGAATTCTAGTGCATTTTAAAAATTGGTGATAAAAGATTAAAAACAAAATTAGAAATATCGTGGCAATTCTATTATTGCAACATTGTCTTGAAAAACCCATTTTTACCCCATGTTCGCCGCACATTAATACTCATCAACTACTCTTGAATATCCTCGAACTCATTAGTACCTAAAACGTTGTTGCAAGGGTCAGTTTTATCCATCATCAACATCAAACCAAGGTTAAACATTTAACAGAATAACACAAAACATATAAAAGTAAAAACTTCCAATTTAAAAGAAAAAAAATACGCAAACCAATAAATTGCATAACAAAAATATATACATGATGGATGCTCCTAAAACTATATGATCCGGATATAAACCTACCACTAAGGCAACTTCCACACAGAAAGATCATCCATACCAATGGGGAAAACCTGCCACTAAGGCAACTTCCACTAAGATGCATATGCCATGACATGATGATATATTATCAAAGAGATATATTCCCACACAACCTACTAAGAATCATGTCATATGCATTCAAATCACTTTTTAAAATCATCATCTTATTCACATATCACTAAGATCACATGCCACACATCCTTATCATGAGTATCACATATCCATAAACAAATAATCATGAAAATCATAACTTTCACCACATACACACAAAAATCGAGACTTGGTATCATACACACCATAAAGATTAACACGTTACCATATATAACAACAAAATTCAACTCCAACTCATATACATCATAAAACTTTGTCACATATAACATACAAATTCAACCCTTTTTCATATTCATTATAAAAATTAAAAGTTTATTACATATAACATAATATTCATACTTTACTTCATATTCGCCATAAAAATCAAAACTTTATCATATATAACATAAAAATCCATACTTTACTTTATATTTATCATAAAAATTAAAACTTTATCACATATAACATCAAGATTCATACTTTACTTCTTAAAAATCATATATTATATAATGAACTTACAACATGTCACTTTCTCATATTAAACTCAATATTAAACTCATATTTCTCATATTACAACATGAACTTACAACATGAACTTACAACATGTCACTTTCTCATATTAAACTCAACAAGAAAAGATGTACAAACAACATGTCACTTTCTCATATTAAACTCAATATACATTT
>JBBPBP010000004.1:36398000-36435698 GCA_037974735.1 Cicer chorassanicum
AAAAAAAACATTCTACTCATAAAATACATCGATTATAGAATCTAAAATTTAGATAATTTTTCAAAAAGAGTTTGACTATTGAGATAATTCTTTTAAAAACTTTGTTTTTCTTCTCTTTCTCAATTAGTAGAAACTTTATCATTTGACCCCCTTTCTTTTTAAGTAGTACTATTATATATCACTAATGAGTTCTTAAAATCTAAAACTCTAACATCAAGTTAAACTCTAATTAGTTCATAATATCATAATCAATAAATCAATAATTTCAACCAAATATCCCAACACGCTCACATTTCAATATTCACACCATCCTCTATTCAACATAACAACAACTCTTTTTAATTTTCTTAAAAACAAGACATAATAAAACATGCTGTAAATTTTAAGCTATTTTAAACATTGAATAAAATCAGTAGTATAGAATTATTGTTATTTTATAAATCAACAAAAATTCAACTCGATATAATTTCTTTAAAATAATCAAGAGTAATTCAAATAAAAGTTATTTTCATCTTACAAAATAAGTAAATTTTAACTCCTTCAAAATGTCATAAAAAAAAGTTCTAAGTTCTACCGACCTCTAATATTCAAGAATTACTATTGCTAATAAAATGAATTTCATACTATTTAAAATCATGACGATCATTCTAAATTATTTTCAAAACCAATATCAAAACTCTACTCATATAGATACAACCATCAACACTATCAAGTGATTTAAAGTTAACATTCACAATTTAAAATCGACTATTTTCTTCATGCAAGCCAACACAAAATCAAAATAAGAATTTTTTTTTTAGTCAAAATTAAAATTGTAAACATAAGAGACATAATTCCTATCTAACTCAAAGTTTAGAACGAAACATCCTTTTTTTTGTCTAAATTGAGTTTCAACAAAAATAGTAATAATTTGTACCTAGTAAAAGTCAATACTTGAAGTTTTAAACATATAATTCATACGGAAATCAATGTTTCAATCAATTAGTTATTAAATCAAACACTTTAAACAGGTTCATATCAAGACAAAATATTTTAAATTGATTAAGGGTGAACATGGAACTTTAAAACAAATAACCGGTGAGGTATGACATTTGATAACTAGGTTAAGTGAATGAGATTAATAACTTGAAACATCCAGGTGGTCAATCAAAATTACTATTTCCAACTATTCACATAAAACAAAAGTGCCAAAATAATAGTTCGGTAGACAAGAAACAAGCAACAAGTCATTCAACAAGTAACCAACAAAATCTTGTCAACAATTAAAATTAACTCAAATCTTAACAAGTAATTTCATGGTTATATTTACTCACTTAAGTAGGAACTTAGAATCCATAAAACAATTAGAGTAAGCAAAAAAAAAATAAACACTTAATCAGTAATCTCAAAAATATGTATAATAATACAAAAGCATATAACACTTCACACAATAATATAACGGGGAACAAAAAAAAACATGTTAGTGAAAATAATTATTACTCAAGTGAACACAATTGACACGACTGACATTCGACTAACACTGAATCGACATTCCACCCACTCGGCCTGATTGGACAGACCTGCTCTGATACCACTAATGTGACACCCTAAACCCCAAAATAATATATAATAATTTATAATAGAATTTTTAACTTTAACTCGCAACGGGTGAAGCAAATACGTTTTCGAGGGAATAAAAAAAACTTATAATTAATTTGAGATATCACATTCCTCAAGATTCAAAATGAACACTTTAAACTTTTTCCTCCTTTAAAATAGTGCAATCTCCATAAAATTTGATTTAACTAGAATTTCTTAATTCAATTCCAAAAATTTACTAGTTATAAGGTTTCATACAAAAAGTTGTTTCTAATTAAACAAATAAAAATACAACTTATGACTCTCTTTCCCGGTATCACCTATCAGAGCGTGGCTTCTCCCAAATTTGAACTTCAAGACTCATTAACCTGTAATAACTGCGATTTCGCAAACGCAGGGCCAAGCCAGTCAAACACAAACAACGAAGGAGGTGAGTTTTGAAATCATGTTGATAGTATAATACAAGTAAGAAGAACACGCAATTAATCATCAATAAACCGTATCATTACACAAACATTCTTCAAAGAAAAACATCACGTTATAAAGTCAAAACTACTCAAGGAAAGTCAATACATTTCACTATAACATCAAATCATCGCAGAAATTATTATTATTGCACACGACACATATTAATCACAATAAAAAAAATTACAAGAAAATGCGATGCTATGCATGAGCTTAGACTCTACTTCACAATGTGGTACCATTCTAACTCTGAAGTACTTGGTTAGGAGGCCATGATACTATGCCACCATTCTAGTGGACGGACAATTCAAATTGGCCCTGTCCTCATAGATCCCCTCAACTCAACCCGAGACACATATACGCGATAGTCGAGGTAAACGTGTGTTGCATGGTAGCTCCCGACATTTGGAGTGCTACCTCCAAGTCACCTAGGAATTCCCCACCCGAATACCTCCAAGGTCTAACAATCTTGCCTTAAGGCTCAACAGTAGACCGCCACGATCAGGCTCAATTCAGTTGTACTTCCCCAAAATTGCTAGGCTTGTCAGGCCCTACCTATATGATGACAAAATAATCTTCACTTCACAAATTCTCAATATTTATTTTCTCCCCTCGTTGGCCTATGATACTTCATTAAGACCATCATCTCAAACAAAAATTAGAATCACAATTATTTCATTAGAGGTTACTTCAATCTTTTCATCACCAATTCATAACATCACTATTATAAATCACACATCATCATCATTACATAACTCATCACAAATTTATAGCGTCACTATCATCAATCATATATCATCACACAAACTTATCACAATTTATAACATCACAATTATTAATCATACATCATCATCATCACATAAAATTACCACAATGCACACATCTTTTATTATCACATCACATAAACTCATCTAATCCAACATATGAACCAAATTCATTCGACATCCAATATCACGATAATATCAAATATCACACATTTAACAAAAATAAATCAAATATCACAATAATATCAAATAACACACATTCAACGAAATTAAATCAATCAACACATTATAAATATTTCTATTCCACATTTTAGTCTCACAATTCCCTTATTTGCACATTCATTAATTTATCACTCAAAGGGCTACTGCCGTACGTAGCAAGCCCCGGATGAATCGTTGTGAAATACGGTTTTCCCGTTCATCTCACAATATATTATACTCATGAATTCAAACGCTCTCTCATCCCTTACCTTATTTCGACGCTTTCACACTTGAATACAATTCCAAGAGCAAAAAACCTTTATTCTCCGACTCTTTGTCCTTCAATCGATCTAACTCGACAATTTATGGGTAAACGTTAAAAATAAATTATGAGAAGACACTATAAAATTAATTTCGAAATTCGGTCAAGGAATCTTACCATAAATTAGAAAACCAATAAGTGGATAACATAGCCACTTTTCACACGATCGTTTTGGCGTTAGTTTCACTCAAATCGGACTTACGGTGAAGAAGAACGGTGCAAAATAACGAATTCTACAAACGGAGAAGTCGGGTATTTTAGAGGGAAATTGAGGTTGTTAAAAATCTGGAAAATTGTGTTTAATTGACTAACTCAATAAATTAAATAACATACTGAAATTTGAACGAAAACGGAGGAAGTTTTTCTAGACAGTTGTCGATCGCCGGAACCGATTTTTCTTTTCTCTTAGTATGACCGCTGCCTTTTCTCTCCCTTTCTATCTTTCTTTCATATTAGGGTATATTTGATTTTTTTTTTAACATATTAGTTATTGTTAACCTAACTCATTGAACTCCATTTTATTTTATTTTTTCACAAGGTCCAACTAATTAAATATTTATTTTAATTTATTTATTTGCCACTAAAATAATAATATCTTTCAAAATATCAAATTAAAAGATTATTATATTATGAGAATAGTTAAAATGACAATAAAAAAATACAACATCAATATTTTATATAAGCCACTAAATCAATGGAATATATATAAAATAGGCACAACTTGACAAGCACACATGTAAAGAAAATAAGCACAAAATTATTAATATTTCAAAACCCATATTTTATAAAATAAAATCATTAAAGTAGTTAATCTTTTAAAATACATTAATAACCAAGATTCATATTCAAAATAATTACTATAATTATACTTATTTTATAAAATATTCACATTAAAATACTACCATCATTAGAGAATAGTCAAAATTATAAAATAAATAAATATAACATCAACACTCTATATTAATTATTATATCATAATAAATATATATAAAATCACTATGTCATAACAAGTATATAAAAATGAAGGAAATCAAACACAATATATCACTACTATTCCGAGATAATTGTTTATAAAATAAATAACTAAAATAGGAGATACTTAGAATTAATTAAAATATAAATATGTGCACATTTAACATTAGTCAAACATACAAGGAAATATCACATTAATTACAAACTTACATATACACGTAAAATCTTCTAAAATCTTATTTTTATTATTATTTTTTTAATATTACACTAAAATACTATTTAGAAAAATATATAAAGTATAATATTTGTTATTTAGATTACTCGTGTAGTCGAATGTGTATAATAGTAGCACGTCATCTAAAGCACCCATATAACGTAAACAAATCACGAAATTTATCACATATATTCTAAAATAATTTTAACACCAAATTAATTATTTAAAATCATATTTCATTATTAAAATAGTTTATTATAAATTTTGGGTGTTACAAAAAATACATCTACTAAATAATTCTGACTAACAAATTTACTACAATAAGTCGAACAAGGCGAATAATTACCACACCTAATTTTATATTGGAAAATATATATTTATAGATCCAAATTATTTTAACTTATAATTTTTAGAGGATGTTACAATACTCACCCCCTTAAAATTAGTTTCGTCCTCGAAACTAGTCAGACATGAAAAGGTTAGGGTGGAGCTCTCTCGTCTTTTCCTCTAGTTCCCAAGTTGCATCTCTAGTCGTTTGGTCCCAAATCACCTTGACCAAGGCAATCTCTTTGCCTCTTAAGTGCTTAGTAGTCCTATCCGCAATGCTCAGCGGCGGAACTGCAAACGAAAAGTTCTCTTTCAACGATGTACTTCCTCAGTTGTAACACATGGATCACGTCGTGCAGTTTGACTCGATTTTTTTTTTTTATGTAACACCCCAGCCATTACCTTTACCAGCAGTGCTACCTCACGATCTTCTCACCCCTTATCCACCCAGTAGAAATAGCGAGTTTTTTCCTTCTGTGGATTCGAGCCCGGTACCTGGAGGATAAGTACCGCCTCATCTCATTCCCACTATTAATTGTAAAATTATATTATTGTGATTAATTATAATTTATTTTATATGTTATTTCAAATATTTGATACAAGGGACGCTGTTGTGAATTGGGCTAAAGAAATCGGTATAAAAAATAAAGTGACTGTTATCATCAGAAGATCAAATATCGAGACAGAAGCGAGAGGGAGAAGAAATAAATTAATATTAGGTTGTGACAAAGGAGGAAAATACAAGTGTGTTGATAGTTCAACTCGAAGTTTCACAAAAAAGTGTGGTTGTCCTTTCAAGATTAGATCAAAACTATTAAAAGATGGTTTTGTGCATCCAATAAGTGTGTTTGTGTCATTGAATTAACATTTAGGTCATTTTCGTCATCCTTCAACTTATTCTAATCCAATTAGGGGTTTTTACCAATCTTGTGCATCCAATAAGTGCGTTTGTATCATTGGTTTAATATTTAGGTAATTGTCGTCCACCCTAGGTTTATTCTAATCCAATTAGGGTTTTTAACCAATCGTGTGCATCCAATAAGTGCGTTTTTGTCATTGGTTGAACATTTAGGTCATTTTTGTCCCCCCTAGGCTTATTCTAATCCAATTAGGGTTTTTCCCAACTCTTGTGCATCCCATAAGTGCATTTGTGTCATTAGTTGCACATTTTGGTTATTTTCGTCCACCCTAGGCTTATTCTAATCCAATTAGAGTTTTTAACCAACCTTGTGCATCCAATAAATGTGTTTGTGTAATTGGATTAACATTTAGGTTATTTTCGTCCTCTTTTGGCTTATTCTAATCCAATTAGGGTTTTTAACGAATCTTGTGCTTCCAATAAGTGCGTTTGAGTTATTAGTTTAACATTTAGGTCATTTTCTTCCTCCCTAGGCTTATTGTAATCCAATTAGGGTTTTTAATTAATCTTGTGCATCCAATAAGTGATTTTGTGTCGTTGGTTGAACATTTAGGTTATTTTCGTCCTCCCTAGGCTTATTTTATTCTAATTAGGGTTTTTAACCAATCTTGTGCATCCAATAAGTGCGTTTGTGTTATTGGTTGAACATTTAGGTCATTTTCATCCTCCCTAGGATTATTCTAATCCAATTAGGGTTTTTAACCAATTTTGTGCATCTAATAAGTGCATTTGTGTCATTGGTTGAACATTTAGGTCATTTTCGTCCTCCTAGGCTTATTCTACTCTAATTAGGGTTTTTAACCAATCTTGTGCATCAAATAAGTGCGTTTGTGTAATTGGATTAACATTTAGGTCATTTTCGTCCTTTTTTGGCTTATTCTAATCCAATTAAGGTTTTTAACAAATCTTGTGCTTCCAATTAGGGCGTTTGAGTCATTTGTTTAACATTTAGGACATTTTCGTCCTCGCTAGGCTTATTCTAATCCAATTAGGGTTTTTGACCAATCTTATGCATTAAATAAGTGCGTTTATGTCATTGGTTGAACATTTAGGTCATTTTCGTCCTCCATAGGATTATTCTAATCCAATTAGGGTTTTTAACCAATATTGTGCATCCAATAAGTGTGTTTGTGTCATTGGTTAAGCATTTAGGTCATTTTCGTGCTCCCTAGGCTTATTCTAATCTAATTAGGGGATTTCACCAATATTGTGCATCCAATAAGTGTGTTTGTGTCATTGTATTAACATTTAGGTCATTTTCGTCATCCTTCAACTTATTCTAATCCAATTAGGGGTTTTTACCAATCTTGTGCATCCAATAAGTGCGTTTGTGTCATTGAATTAATATTTAGGTAATTGTCGTCCACCTTAGGTTTATTCTAATCCAATTATGGTTTTTAACCAATCTTGTGCATCCAATAAGTGCGTTTATGTCATTTGTTGAACATTTAGGTCATTTTCATCCTCCATAGGATTATTCTAAGCCAATAAGGGTTTTTAACCAATTTTGTGCATCTAATAAGTGCATTTGTGTCATTGGTTGAACATTTAGGTCATTTTTGTCCTCCCTAGGCTTATTCTACTCTAATTAGGGTTTTTAACCAATCTTGTGCATCAAATAAGTGTGTATGTGTAATTGGATTAACATTTAGGTCATTTTCGTCCTCTTTTGGCTTATTGTAATCCAATTAAGGTTTTTAACAAATCTTGTGCTTCCTATTAGTGCGTTTGAGTCATTTGTTTAACATTTATGACATTTTTCTCCTTGCTAGGCTTATTCTAATCCAATTAGGGTTTTTAACCAATCTTGTGCATAAAATAAGTGCGTTTATGTCATTGGTTGAACATTTAGGTCATTTTCGTCCTCCCAAGGCTTATTCTAATCTAATTAGGGGATTTCACCAATCTTGTGCATCGAATAAGTGTGTTTGTTTCATTGAATTAACATTTAGGTCATTTTCGTCATCCTTCAACTTATTCTAATCCAATTAGCGGTTTTTAACCAATCTTGTGCATCCAATAAGTGCGTTTGTGTCATTGGTTGAACATTTAGGTCATTTTCTTCCTTCCGAGGATTTTTCTAATCCAATTTGGGTTTTTAACCAATCTTGTGCATCCAATAAGTGCATTTCTGTCATTGGTTGAACATTTAGGTCATTTCCGTCCTCCCTAGGCTTATTCTATTCTAATTAGCGTTTTAAACCAATCTTGTGCATCCAATAAGCCCGTTTGTGTCATTGGTTGAACATTTAGGTCATTTTCGTCCTCCCTAGGATTATTCTAATCCAATTACGGTTTTTAAACAATTTTGTGCATCCAATAAGTGCATTTGTGTCATTGGTTAAACATTTAGGAAATTTTCGTCCTCCCAGGGTTATTCTATTCTAATTAAGGTTTTTAACCAATCTTCTGCATCAAATAAGTGTGTTTGTGTCATTGGATTAACATTTAGGTCATTTTCATCCTCCCTAGGCTTATTCTAATCCAATTAGGGGTTTTAACCAATCTTGTGCATCCAATAAGTGCGTTTGTGTCATTGGATTAACATTTAGGTCAATTTCGTCCTCTTTTGGCTTATTCAATCCAGTTAGGGTTTTAAATAAGTGCGTTTGAGTCATTTGTTTAACATTTAGGACATTTTCGTCCAGGCTAGGCTTATTCTAATCCAATTAGGGTTTTTAACCAATCTTGTGCATCCAACAAGTGCTTTTATGTCATTGGTTGAACATTTAGGTCATTTTCATCCTCCATAGGATTATTTTAATCCACTTAGGGTTTTTAACCAATTTTGTGCATCAAATAAGTGCATTTGTGTCATTGGTTGAACATTTAGGTGATTTTCGTCCTCCTAGGCTTATTTTACTCTAATTAGGGTTTTTAACCAATCTTGTGCATCAAATAAGTGCGTTTGTGTATTTAGATTAACATTTAGGTCATTTTCGTCCTCTTTTGGCTTATTCAATCCAGTTAGGGTTTTAAATTAGTGCGTTTGAGTCATTTGTTTAACATTTAGGACATTTTCGTCCTCGCTAGGCTTATTCTAATCCAATTAGGGTTTTTAACCAATCTTGTGCATTAAATAAGTGCGTTTATGTCATTGGTTGAACATTTAGGTCATTTTCGTCTTCCATAGGATTATTCTAATCCAATTAGGGTTTTTAACCAATCTTGTGCATCCAATAAGTGCGTTTGTGTCATTGCTTGAACATTTAGGTCATTTTCGTGCTCCCTAGGCTTATTCTAATCTAATTAGGGGATTTCACCAATCTTGTGCATCCAATAAGTGTGTTTGTGTCATTGAATTAACATTTAGGTCATTTTCGTCATCCTTCAACTTATTCTAATCCAATTAGGGGTTTTTACCAATCTTCTGCATCAAATAAGTGCGTTTGAGTTATTGGTTTAACATTTAGGTCATTTTCTTCCTCCCTAGGCTTATTGTAATCCAATTAGGGTTTTTAATTAATCATGTGCATCCAATAAGTGTGTTTGTGTCATTGGTTGAACATTTATGTTATTTTCGTCCTCCCTAGGCTTATTCTATTCTAATTACGGTTTTTAACCAATCTTGTGCATCCAATAAGTGCATTTGTGACATTGGTTGAACATTTAGGTCATTTTCGTCCTCCCTAGGCTTATTCTATTCTAATTAAGGTTTTTAACCAATCTTGTGCATCCAATAAGTGTGTTTGTGTCATTGGTTGAACATTTCGGTCATTTTCATCCTCCCTAGGTTTATTCTAATCCAATTTGGGTTTTAAACCAATGCTGTGCATCCAATAAGTATGTTTCTCTCATTGGTTGAACATTTAGGTCATTTACGTCATCCCTATGCTAATTCTAATCCAATAAGGGTTTTTCACCCATCTTGTGCATCCAATAAGTGCGTTTGTGTCATTGGATTAACATTTAGGTCATTTTCGTCCAATTTTGGCTTATTCAATCCAGTTAGGGTTTTTAACAAAACTTGTGCTTCCAATAACTGCGTTTGAGTCATTTCTTTAACATTTAGGACATTTTCGTCCTCGCTAGGCTTATTCTAATCCAATTAGGGTTTTTAACCAATCTTGTGCATCGAATAAGTGCGTTTATGTCATTGGTTGAACATTGAGGTCATTTTCGTCCTCCATAGGATTATTCTAATCCAATTAGGGTTTTTAACCAATTTTGTGCATCTAATAAGTGCATTTGTGTCATTGGTTGAACATTTAGGTCATTTTCGTCCTCCCTAGGCTTATTCTACTCAAATTAGGGGATTTCACCAATCATGTGCATCCAATAAGTGTGTTTGTGTCATTGAATTAACATTTAGGTCATTTTCTTCATCCTTCAACTTATTCTAATCCAATTAGGGGTTTTTACCAATCTTGTGCATCCAATAAGTGCGTTTGTGTCATTGGTTTAATATTTAGGTAATTGTCGTCCTCCCTAGGCTTATTCTAATCCAATTTGGGTTTTTAACCAATCTTGTGCATCCAATAAGTGCATTTTTGTCATTGGTTGAACATTTAGGTCATTTCCTTTCTCCCTAGGATTATTCTATTCTAATTAGGGTTTTTAACCAATCTTGTGCATCCAATAAGTGCACTTGTGACATTGGTTGAACATTTAGGTCATTTTCGTCCTCCCTAGGCTTATTCTATTCTAATTAAGGTTTTTAACCAATCTTGTGCATCCAATAAGTGTGTTTGTGTCATTGGTTGAATATTTGGGTCATTTTCATCCTCCCTAGGTTTATTCTAATCCAATTTGGGTTTTTAACCAATGTTGTGCATCCAATAAGTGTGTTCCTCTCATTGGTTGAACATTTAGGTCATTTACGTCATCCCTAAGCTAATTCTAATCCAATAAGGGTTTTTCACCCATCTTGTGCATCCAATAAGTGCGTTTGTGTCATTGGATTAACATTTAGGTCATTTTCGTCCTCCTTAGGCTTCTTCTAATCCAATTAGGGTTTTTCACCTATCTATTGCCTCCAGTAAGTGTGTTGGTGTCATTAGTTGAACATTAAGGTCATTTCCGTCCACCATAGGCTTATTCTAATTCAATTAGGGTTTTTAACCAATCTTGTGCATCCAATAAGTGCGTTTGTGTAATTGGATTAAAAATTAGGTCATTTTCGTCCTCTTTTGGATTATTCAATCCAGTTAGGGTTTTTAACAAATCTTGTGCTTCCAATAAGTGCGTTTGAGTCATTTGTTTAACATTTAGGACATTTTCGTCCTCGCTAGGCTTATTCTAATCCAATTAGGGTTTTTAACCAATCTTGTGCATCCAATAAGTGCGTTTATGTCATTGGTTAAACATTTAGGTCATTTTCGTCCTCCATAGGATTATTCTAATCCAATTAGGGTTTTTAACTAATTTTATGCATCTAATAAGTGCATTTGTGTCATTGGTTTAACATTTAGGTCATTTTCGTCCTCCCTAGGCTTATTCTTCTCTAATTAGGGGATTTCACCAATCTTGTGCATCCAATAAGTGTGTTTGTGTCATTGAATTAACATTTAGGTCATTTTCGTTATCCTTCAACTTATTCTAATCCAATTAGGGGTTTTTACCAATCTTGTGCATCCAATAAGTGCGTTTGTGTCATTTGTTTAATATTTAGGTAATTGTCGTCTTCCATAGGCTTATTCTAATCCAATTTGGGTTTTTAACCAATCTTGTGCATCCAATAAGTGCATTTTTGTCATTGGTTGAATATTTAGGTCATTTCCTTTCTCCCCAGGCTTATTCTATTCTAATTAGGGTTTTTAACCAATCTTGTGGATCCAATAAGCGCGTTTGTGTCATTGGTTGAACATTTAGGTCATTTTCGTCCTCCCTAGGATTATTTTAATCCAATTAGTGTTTTTAACCAATTTTGTGCATCCAATAAGTGCATTTGTGTCATTGGTTAAACATTTAAGTCATTTTCGTCCTCCCTAGGCTTATTCTATTCTAATTAAGGTTTTTAACCAATCTTCTGCATAAAATAAGTGCGTTTGAGTTATTGGTTTAACATTTAGGTCATTTTCTTCCTCCCTAGGCTTATTGTATTCCAATTAGGGTTTTTAATTAAACTTGTGCATTCAATAAGTGCGTTTGTTTCGTTGGTTGAACATTTAGGTTATTTTCGTCCTCCCTAGGCTTATTCTATTCTAATTAGGGTTTTTAACCAATCTTGTGCATCCAATAAGTGTGTTTCTGTCATTGGTTGAACATTTGGGTCATTTTCATCCTCCCTAGGTTCATTCTAATCCAATTTGGGTTTTTAACCAATGTTGTGCATCCAATAAGTGTATTTCTCTCATTGGTTGAGCATTTAGGTCATTTACGTCATCCCTAGGCTTATTCTAATCCAATTAGTGTGTTTGTGTCATTGGTTTGACGTTTAGATAATTGTCGTTCTCCTTAGGCTTATTCTAATCCAACTAGGGTTTTTAACCAATCTTGTGTATCCAATAAGTGCGTTTGTGTCATTGGTTGAATATTTAGGTCATTTTCGTCCCCCCTAGGCTTATTCTAATCCAATTAGGGTTTTTCACCTATCTTGTGCATCCAGTAAGTGCGTTTGTGTCATTGGTTGAAAATTAAGGTCATTTTCGTCCACCGTAGGCTTATTCTAATTCAATTAGGGTTTTTAACCAATCTTGTGCATCCAATAAGTGCGTTTGTGTAATTAAATTAACATTTAGGTCATTTTTGTCCCCTTTTGGTTTTTCTAATCCAATTAGGGTTTTTAACAAATCTTGTGCTTCCAATAAGTGCGTTTTAGTCATTTGTTTAACATTTAGGACATTTTCGGCATAGCTAGACTTATTCTAATCCAATTAGGGTTTTTAACCAATCTTGTGCATCCAATAAGTGCGTTTATGTCATTGGTTGAACATTTAGGTCATTTTCTTCCTCCCTAGACTTATTTTAATCCAATTAGGGTTTTTAACCAATCTTGTGCCTCCAATAAGTGCATTTGTGTCATTGGTTGAACATTTAGGTCATTTTAGTCCTCCCTAGGCTTATTATATTCTAATTATGGGTTTTAACCAATCTTGTGCATCCAATAAGTGCGTTTGTGTCATTGGTTGAACATTTAGGTCATTTTCGTCCACCCTAGGTTTATTCTAATCCAATTAGGGTTTTTAACCAATGTTGTGCATCCAATAAGTGTGTTTGTGTCATTGGTTGAACATTTAGGTCATTTCCGTCTTCCCTAGGCTTATTCTAATCCAATTAGGGTTTTTCACCAATCTTGTGCATCCAATAAGCGCGTTTATGTCATTGGTTAAACAATTTGGTCATTTTAGTCCTCCAAAGGATTATTCTAATCCAATTAGGGTTTTTAACCAATCTTGTGCATCCAATAAGTGCGTTTATGTCATTGGTTGAACATTTAGGTCATTTTCGTCCTCCATAGGATTATTCTAATCCAATTAGGGTTTTTAACCAATCTTGTGCCTCCAATAAGTGCATTTGTGTCAATTGTTGAACATTTAAGTCATTTTCGTCCTCCCTAGACTTATTATATTCTAATTAGGGGTTTTAACCAATCTTGTGCATCTAATAAGTGCGTTTGTGTCATTGGTTGAACATTTAGGTCATTTTCGTCCACCCTAGGTTTATTCTAATCCAATTAGGGTTTTTAACCAATGTTATGCATCCAATAAGTGTGTTTGTGTCATTGGTTGAACATTTAGGTCATTTCCGTCTTCCCTAGGCTTATTCTAATCCAATTAGGGTTTTTAACCAATCTTGTGCATCCAATAAGTGTGTTTATGTCATTGGTTGAACATTTAGGTCATTTTCGTCCTCCATAGTATTATTCTAATCCAATTAGGGTTTTTAACCAATCTTGTGCCTCCAATAAGTGCATTTGTGTCATTGGTTGAACATTTAGGTCATTTTCGTCCTCCCTAGGCTTATTATATTCTAATTAGGGGTTTTAACCAATCTTGTGCATCCAATAAGTTATTTTGTGTCATTGGTTGAACATTTTGGTCATTTTCGTCCTCCCTAGGCTTATTCTAATCCAATTAGGGTTTTTAACCATTCTTGTGCATCCAATAAGTGCATTTGTGTAATGCCCCAGATTTTTTTATCCAAAACGTTACTTGAAAACATATTGTTTAGAAAGATTTACGACAATTTTTTTTTCTAACTACCTAACATTTATTCATGCAAATAATTAGTAACAACGACGTTTATTTAATTTTATTAAGAAAATGTTTATTCAAGACTATAACAAGAAAAACAATAACGGAAGGGAACCCACTTCCGTTTTTCTAGAATCCTAGTGCATTTTAAAAGTTGGTGACAAAAAATTAAAAATAAAGTTAGAAATATCGTGCCAACTCTATCATTATAAAATTGTATTGAAAACCCATTTTGATCCCCCGTTCGCCGCATATTAATACTCATAACTACTCTTAAATCTCCTCGAACTCATTTGTACCTAAAATGTTGTTGTAAGGGTCAGTTTTATCCATCATCCACATCAAACCAAAGTTAAACTTATAGAAGAATAACACAAAATATATAAGAGTAAAAACTTCCAATTTAAAAGAAAAATACACAAACCAATAAATTGCATAACAAAAATATATACATGATGCATGCTCCTAAAACTATATGATCCGGATATAAACCTGCCACTAAGGCAACTTCCACACAGATCACCCATACCAATGGGGAAAAACCTACCACTAAGGCAACTTCCACACAGATCACCCATACCAATGGGGAAAAACCTGCCACTAATGCATATGCCATGACATGATATGATGATATATTATCAAAGAGATATATTTCCACACAGCCCACTAAGAATCATGTCATAAGCATTCAAATCACTTTTCAAAATCATCATCTTATTCACATATCACTAAGATCACATATCCATAACAAATAATCATGAAAATCATAACTTTCACCACATACACACAAAAATCAAGACTTGGTATCATACACACCATAAAGATTAACACGTTAAGATATATAACAACAAGATTCAACTCCAACTCATACATCATCATAAAAATTTGTCAAATATAACATACAAATTCAACTCTTCTTTCATATTCATTATAAAAATTAACACTTTATTACATATAACATAAAATTCATACTTTACTTCATATTCGCCATAAAAATCATAACTTCATCACATATAACATCAAAATTCATACTTTACTTCTTAAAATCATATATTATATAATAAACTTAACACAAAGGATTGGGGTTTCATTATTTTAATTCATTAGTCTACATATTATTCCTTTCAAAAAGCAAGCAATCACAATTATTAATTTCATGCCATCCAACCAACGGTTTAACTATAATTTGTGTGGGGAAAAGCCCTTACCTTCGCCACTTTTCTTCCTAGTACAAATCTCTAAGCCCCATGAAGTTGTTCACAAGGAAAAGAAATTCCAAGCTTTGATGCACGAAGAAGGGGAGGTGATGGTGATGGTGGCTAGAATTTTGGTATTCTTTACAGACTCTTGTTTGTAAAGGGTTTGTGAAATAGGGTTTGTGATTGTGGCTAGGGTTTCAGTATTCCTTTCTATTTAAAGTGAATATTATTGCGTAGATAATGTTGGGCCTGAATAAGGAATAGAAGAGAGAAAATATTATTATTATTATTATTATTATTATTATTATTATTATTGTTATTATTAATATTGTTATTATTATTATTATTATTATTATTATTATTATTATTATTATTATTATTATTATTATTATTATTATTGTTATTATTATTATTATTATTATTATTATTATTATTATTATTATTATTATTAGTTATCCTTCATAAAAAACAAGGCACATACTCTCAGCCCAACTTTCTACTCATACAGATGGATTGTGTGACACCAAGCCACAACCCTTAGCCCAAATTCTTGTTGCCTTAGAGATAAAAATACATCAACTAAATAATTCTTACTAACAACTTTACCACATTAAGTCGAACACGGCGAATAATTAGCACACCTAATTTAATATTGGAAAATATATATTTATAGATCCAAATTATTTTAATTAATAATTTTAGAGGACGTTACAGTTTGTGTCATTGAATTAACACTTAGGTCATTTTCGTCATCCTTCGACTTATTCTAATCCATTTAGGGTTTTTAACCAATCTTGTGCATCCAATAAGTGCGTTTGTGTCATTGGTTTACATTTAGTTAATTGTCGTCCTCCCTAGGCTTATTCTAATCCAATGAGGGTTTTTAACCAATCTTGTACATCCAGTAAGTGCGTTTGTGTCATTGGTTGAACATTAAGGTGATTTTCGTCCACGAGAGGCTTATTCTAATTCAATTAGGGTTTTTAACCAATCTTGTGCATCCAATAAGTGCGTTTGTGTTATTGGATTAACATTTAGGTCTTTTTCG
Source organism: Cicer chorassanicum (assembly GCA_037974735.1). Classification (NCBI taxonomy): domain Eukaryota; kingdom Viridiplantae; phylum Streptophyta; class Magnoliopsida; order Fabales; family Fabaceae; genus Cicer; species Cicer chorassanicum. The sequence continues at coordinate 36,414,145 of JBBPBP010000004.1, forward strand.
TCCTCTTTTGGCTTATTCTAATCCAATTAGGGTTTTTAGCCAATCTTGTGCATCCAATAAGTGATTTTGTGTCATTGGTTGAACATTTAGGTCATTTTCGTTCTCCCCAGGCTTATTCTAATCAAATTAGGGTTTTTCACCAATCTTGTGCATCTAATAAGTGTGTTTGTGTCATTGAATTAACATGTAGGTCATTTTTCGTCATCTTTCAACTTATTCTAATCCAATTAGGGGTTTTTGACCAATCTAGTGCATTCAATAAGGGCGTTTGTGTCATTGGTTTAACATTTAGGTAATTGTCGTCCTCCCTAGGCTTATTCTAATCCAATTAGGGTTTTTAACCAATCTTGTGCATCCAATAAGTGTGTTTATTTCATTGGTTGAACATTTAGGTCATTTTCGTCCTCCCTAGGCTTATTCTAATCCAATTAGGGTTTTTCCCCAATCTTAGGCATCCAGTAAGTGCATTTGTGTCATTAGTTGCACATTTTGGTCATTTTCGTTCACCGTAGGCTTATTCTAATCCAATTAGGGTTTTTAACCAACCTTGTGCATCCAATAAGTGCGTTTGCGTAATTGGATTAACATTTTAGTTATTTACGTCCTCTTTTTGCTTATTCTAATCCAATTAGGGTTTTTAACAAATCTTGTGCTTCCAATAAGTTCGTTTGAGTTATTGGTTAAATATTTAGGTCATTTTCGTCCTCCATAGGCTTATTGTAATCCAATTAGGGTTTTTAACCAATTTTGTGCATCTAATAAGTGCGTTTGTGTCATTGGTTGAACATTTAGATCATTTTCTTCCTTCCTAGGATTTTTCTAATCCAATTAGGGTTTTTAACCAATCTTGTGCATCCAATAAGTGCATTTGTGTCATTGGTTGAACATTTTGGTCTTTTCGTCATCCTTCAAATTATTCTAATCCAATTAGGGGTTTTTTTACCAATCTGGTGCATCCAATAAGGGTGTTTGTGTCATTGGTTTAACATTTAGGTAATTGTCGTCCTCCCTAGGCTTATTCTAATCCAATTAGGGTTTTTAACCAATCTGGTGCATCCAATAAGTGTGTTTGTGTCATTGAATTAACATTTAGGTCATTTTCGTCATCCTTCGACTTATTCTAATCCAATTAGGGTTTTTAACCAATCTTGTGCATCCAATTAGTGTGTTTGTGTCATTGGCTTAACATTTAGGTCATTTTCGTTCTCCATAGGCTTATTCTAATCCAACTACAGTTTTTAACCAATCTTGTATATCCAATACGTGCGATTGTGTCATTGGTTGAACATTTAGGCCATTTCCGTCCTCCCTAGGCTTACTCTATTCCAATTAGGGTTTTTCACCTATATTGTGCATCCTGTAAGTGCGTTTGTGTCATTGGTTGAACATCAAGGTGATTTTCGTCCACTTGAGGCTTATTCTAATTCAATTAGGGTTTTTAACCAATCTTGTGCATCCAATAAGTGCGTTTGTGTTAATGGATTAACATTTAGGTCATTTTCGTCCTCTTTTGGCTTATTCTAATCCAATTAGGGTTTTTAACCAATCTTGTGCATCCAATAAGTGATTTTGTGTCATTGGTTGAACATTTAGGTCATTTTCGTCCTCCATAGGCTTATTCTAATCTAATTAGGGTTTTTCACCAATCATGTGCATCTAATAAGTGTGTTTGTGTCATTGAATTAACATCTAGGTCATTTTCGTCATCCTTCAACTTATTCTAAGCCATTTAGGGGTTTTTTACCAATCTTGTGCATCCAATAAGGGTGTTTATGTCATTGGTTGAACATTTAGGTCATTTTCGTCCTCCCTAGGCCTATTCTAAACCAATTAGGGGTTTTTTCCCAATCTTGTGCATCCAATAAGTGCATTTGTGTCATTAGTTCCACATTTTGGTCATTTTCGTCCACCCTAGAGGTATTCTAATCTTATTCTAATATTTAGGTTATTTTCCCCTCTTTTGGCTTATTCTAATCGAATTAGGGTTTTTAACGAATCTTGTGCTTCCTATAAGTGCATTTGAGTTACTGGTTTAACATTTAGGGCATTTTTGTCCACCCTAGGCTTATTGTAATCCAATTAGGGTTTTTAACCAATCTTGTGCATCCAATAAGTGCGTTTGTATCATTGGTTGAACATTTAGGTCAGTTTCTTCGTTCCTAGGATTTTTCTAATCCAATTAAGGTTTTTAACAAATCTTGTGCATCTAATAAGCGCATTTGTGTCATTGGTTGAACAGTTAGGTCATTTTCGTCCTCCCAAGGCTTATTCTAATCTAATTAGGGTTTTTCACCAATCTTGTGCATCTAATAAGTGTGTTTGTGAAGTTGAATTAACATTTAGGCCATTTTCGTCCTCCCTAGGCTTATTCTAATCCAATTAGGGTTTTTCACCTATCTTGTGCATCCAGTAAGTGCGTTTGTGTCATTGGTTGAACATTAAGGTGATTTTCGTCCACCAGAGGCTTATTCTAATTCAATTAGGGTTTTTAACCAATCTTGTGCATCCAATAAGTGCGTTTGTTTTAATGGATTCACATTTAGGTCATTTTCGTCCTCTTTTGGCTTATTCTAATTCAATTAGGGTTTTTAACCAATCTTGTGCATCCAATAAGTGCATTTGTGTCATTAGTTCCACATTTTGGTCATTTTCGTCCACCCTAGACTTATTCTAATATTTAGGTTATTTTCGTCCTCTTTTGGCTTATTCTAATCCAATTAGGGTTTTTAACGAATCTTGTGCTTCCTATAAATGCGTTTTAGTTTCTGGTTTAACATTTAGGTCATTTTTGTCAACCTTAGCCTTATTTTAATCCAATTAGGGTTTTTAACCAATCTTGTGCATCCAATTAGTGCGTTCGTATCATTGGTTGAACATTTAGGTCATTTTCTTCCTTCCTAGGATTTTTCTAATCCAATTTGGGTTTTTAACCAATCTTGTGCATCAAATAAGTGCATTTCTGTCATTGGTTGAACATTTAGATCATTTCCGTCCTCCTTAGGCTTATTCTATTCTAATTAGCGTTTTTAACCAATCTTGTGCATCCAATAAGCGCGTTTGTGTCATGGGTTGAACATTTAGGTCATTTTCGTCCTCCCTAGTATTATTCTAATCCAATTAGGATTTTTAACCAATTTTGTGCATCCAATAAGTGCATTTGTGTCATTGGTTAAACATTTAGGAAATTTTCGTCCTCCCAGGGTTATTCTATTCTAATTAAGGTTTTTAACCAATCTACTGCATCAAATAAGTGTGTTTGTGTCATTGGTTGAACCTTTGAGTCATTTTCATCCTCTCTAGGTTTATTCTAATCCCATTAGGGTTTTTAACCAATGTTGTGCATCCAATAAGTGTGTTTCTGTCATTGGTTGAACATTTAGGTTATTTACGTCATCCCTAGGCTAATTCTAATCCAATAAGGGTTTTTCACCCATCTGGTTCATCCAATAAATGCGTTTGTGTCATTGGATTAACATTTAGGTCATTTTCGTCCTCTTTTGGCTTATTCAATCCAGTTAGGGTTTTAAATAAGTGCGTTTGAGTCATTGGTTTAACATTTAGGACATTTTCGTCCTCCATAGGCTTATTCTAATCCAATTAGGGTTTTTAGTCAATCTTGTGCATCCAATAAGTGCGTTTTTGTCATTGGTTGAACATTTAGGTCGTTTTTGTCCTCCCTAGGCTTATTCTCATCCATTTAGGGTTTTTAACCAATCTTGTGCATCCAATAAGTGATTTTGTGTCATTAGTTGAACATTTAAGTCATTTTCGTCCTCCCTAGGCTTATTCTAATCTAATTAGGGTTTTTCATCTAATAAGTGTGTTTGTGTCATTGAATTAATATTTAAGTCATTTTCGTCATCCTTCAACTTATTCTAATCCAATTAGGGTTTTTTTTTTTTACCAATCTTGTGCATCCAATTAGGGTGTTTGTGTCATTGGTTTAACATTTAGGTAATTGTCGTCCTCCCTAGGCTTATTCTAATCCAATTAGGGTTTTTAACCAATCTTGTGCATCCAATAAGTGTGTTTATGTCATTGGTTGAACATTTAGGTCATTTTCGTCCTCCCTAGGTCTATTCTAATCCAATTAGGGTTTTTCCCCAATTTTGTGCATCCAATAAGTGCATTTGTGTCATTAGTTCCACATTTTGGTCATTTTCGTCCACCTTAGACTTATTCTAATCTTATTAGGGTTTTTAACCAACCTTGTGCATCCAATAAGTGCGTTTTTGTAATTGGATTAATATTTAGGTTATTTCCCTCCCTTTTTGGCTTATTCTAATCCAATTAGGGTTTTTAACGAAACTTGTGCTTCCTATAAGTGCGTTTGACCTACTGGTTTAATATTTAGGTCATTTTTGTCCACCCTAGGCTTATTGTAATCCAATTAGGGTTTTTAACCAATCTTGTGCATCCAATAAGTGCGTTTGTATCATTGGTTGAACATTTAGGTCATTTTCTTCCTTCCTAGAATTTTACTAATCCAATTAGGGTTTTTAACCAATCTTGTGCATCCAATAAGTGCATTTGTGTCATTGGTTGAACATTTAGGTCATTTTCGTCCTCCCTAGGCATATTCTAATCTAATTAGGGTTTTTCACCAATCTTGTGCATCTAATAAGTGTGTTTGCGTCATTGAATTAACATTTAGGTCATTTTCATCATCCCTAGGTTTATTCTAATCCAATTAGGGTTTTTAACCAATGTTGTGCATCCAATAAGTGCATTTGTGTCATTGGTTGAACATTTAGGTCATTTTCGTCCTCCCTAGACTTATTCTAATCTAATTAGGGTTTTTCACCAATCTTGTGCATCTAATAAGCGTGTTTGTGTCATTGAATTAACATTTAGGCCATTTTCATCCTCCTTAGGTTTATTCTAATCCAATTAGGGTTTTTAACCAATGTTGTGCATCTAATAAGTGTGTTTCTGTCATTGGTTGAAGATTTAGGTCATTTACGTCTTCCCTACGCTTATTCTAATCCAATTAGGGTTTTTCACCAATCTTGTGCATCCAACGAGTGCGTTTGTGTCATTGACTTAACATTTAGGTCATTTTTGCAATCCTTCGACTTATTATAATCCAATTAGGGTTTTTATCCAATCTTGTGCATCCAATTAGTGTGTTTGTGTCATTGGTTTAACATTTAGGTAATTGTTTTTCTCCCTAGGCATATTTTAATCCAACTTGAGTTTTTAACCAATCTTGTGTATCCAATACGTGCGTTTGTGTCATTCGTTGAACATTTAGGCCATTTTCATCCTCCCTATGCTTATTCTAATCCAATTAGGATTTTTCACCTATCTTGTGCATCCAGTAAGTGCGTTTGTGTCATTGGTTGAACATTAAGGTCATTTTCGTCCACCAGCAGCTTATTCTAATTAAATTGGGGTGTTTATCCAATCTTGTGCATCCAATAAGTGCGTTTGTGTAATTGGATTAACATTTAGGTCATTTTTGCCTCTTTTGGCTTATTCTAATCCAATTAGGGTTTTTAACAAACCTTGTGTTTCCAATAAGTGCGTTTTTGTCATTGGTTGAACATTTAGGTGGTTTTCGTCCTCCCTAGGCTTATTCTCATCCATTTTCGGTTTTTAACCAATCTTGTGCATCCAATAAGTGATTTTCTGTCATTAGTTGAACATTTAAGTCATTTTCGTCCTCCCTAGGCTTATTCTAATCTAATTAGGGTTTTTCATCTAATAAGTGTGTTTGTGTCATTGAATTAACATTTAGGTCATTTTCGTCATCCTTCAACTTATTCTAATCCAATTAGGGGTTTTTTTTTACCAATCTTGTACATCCAATAAGGGCGTTTGTGTCATTGGTTTAACATTTAGGTAATGGTCGTCCTCCCTAGGCTTATTCTAATCTAATTAGGGTTTTTAACCAATCTTGTGCATTCAATAAGTGTGTTTATGTCATTGGTTGAACATTTTGGTCATTTTCGTCCTCCCTAGGCCTATTCTAATCCAATTAGGGTTTTTCCCCAATCTTGTGCATCCAATAAGTGCATTTGTGTCATTAGTTCCACATTTTGGTCATTTTCGTTCACCGTAGACTTATTCTAATCTTATTAGGGTTTTTAACCAACCTTGTGCATCCAATAAGTGCGTTTGTGTAATTGGATTAATATTTAGGTTATTTTCGTCTTCTTTTGGCTTATTCTAATCCAATTCGAAACTTGTGCTTCCTATAAGTGCGTTTGACTTACTAGTTTAACATTTAGGTCATTTTTGTCCACCCTAGGCTTATTGTAATTCAATTAGGGTTTTTAACCAATCTTGTGCATCCAATAAGTGCGTTTGTATCATTGGTTGAACATTTAGGTCATTTTCTTCCTTCCTAGAATTTTTCTAATCCAATTAGGGTTTTTAACCAATCTTGTGCATCCAATAAGTGCATTTGTGTCATTGGTTGAACATTTAGGTCATTTTCGCCTCCCTAGGCTTATTCTAATCTAATTAGGGTTTTTCACCAATCTTGTGCATCTAATAAGCGTGTTTGTGTCATTGAATTAACATTTAGGTCATTTTCATCCTCCCTAGGTTTATTCTAATCCAATTAAGGTTTTTAACCAATGTTGTGCATCCAATCAGTGTCTTTCTGTCATTGGTTGAACATTTAGGTCATTTACGTCTTCCCTAGGCTTATTCTAATCCAATTTGGGTTTTTCACCAATCTTGTGCATCCAACAAGTGCGTTTGTGTCATTGACTTAACATTTAGGTTATTTTTGTCATCCTTCGAATTATTATAATCCAATTAGGGTTTTTATCCAATCTTGTGCATCCAATTAGTGTGTTAGTGTCATTGGTTTACCATTTAGGTAATTGTCGTCCTCCCTAGGCTTATTCTAATCCAATTAGGGTTTTTAACCAATCTTCTGCATCCTATAAGTGTGTTTATGTCATTGGTTGAACATTTAGGACATTTTCGTCCTCCCTATGTCTATTCTAATCCAATTGAGGTTTTTCCCAATCTTGTGCATCCAATAAGTGCATTTGTGTCATTAGTTCCACATTTTGGTCATTTTCGTCCACCCTAGTCTTATTCTAATCTTATTAGGGTTTTTAACCAACCTTGTGCATCCAATAAGTGCAGTGGTGTAATTAGAATAATATTTAGGTTATTTTCGTCCTCTTTTGGCTTATTCTAATCAAATTAGGGTTTTTAATGAATCTTGTGCTTCCTATAAGTGCGCTTGAGTTACTGGTTTAACATTTAGGTCATTTTTGTCCTCCCTAGGCTTATTGTAATTCAATTAGGGTTTTTAACCAATCTTGTGCGTCCAATAAGTGCGTTTGTATCATTGGTTGAATATTTAGGTCATTTTCTTCCTTCGTAGGATTTTTCTATTCCAATTAGGGTTTTTAACCAATCTTGTGCATCCAATAAGTGCATTTGTGTCTTTGGTTGAACATTTAGGTCATTTTCGTCCTCCCTAGGCTTATTCTAATCTAATTAGGGTTTTTCACCAATCTTGTGCATCTAATAAGTGTGTTTGTGTCATTGAATTAACATTTAGGCCATTTTCATCCTCCTTAGGTTTATTCTAATCCAATTAGGGTTTTTAACCAATGTTGTGCATCTAATAAGTGTGTTTCTGTCATTGGTTGAAGATTTAGGTCATTTACGTCTTCCCTAGGCTTATTCTAATCCAATTAGGGTTTTTCACCGATCTTGTGCATCCAACAAGTGCGTTTGTGTCATTGACATAACATTTAGGTCATTTTTGCAATCCTTCGACTTATTATAATCCAATTAGGGTTTTTATCCAATCTTGTGCATCCAATTAGTGTGTTTCTGTCATTGGTTTAACATTTAGGTAATTGTCTTTCTCCATAGGCATATTTTAATCCAACTTGAGTTTTTAACCAATCTTGTGTATCCAATACGTGCATTTGTGTTATTCGTTGAACATTTAGGCCATTTTCATCCTCCCTATGCTTATTCTAATCCAATTAGGATTTTTCACCTATCTTGTGCATCCAGTAAGTGCGTTTGTGTCATTGGTTGAACATTAAGGTCATTTTCGTCCACCAGCAGCTTATTCTAATTAAATTAGGGTGTTTATCCAATCTTGTGCATCCAATAAGTGCGTTTGTGTAATTGGATTAATATTTAGGTCATTTTCGTCCTCTTTTGGCTTATTCTAATCCAATTAGGGTTTTTAACAAACCTTGTGTTTCCAATCAGTGTGTTTTTGTCATTGGTTGAACATTTAGGTCGTTTTCGTCCTCCCTAGGCTTATTCTCATCCATTTTCGGTTTTTAACCAATCTTGTGCATCCAATAAGTGATTTTGTGTTATTAGTTGAACATTTAAGTCATTTTCGTCCTCCTTAGGCTTATTCTAATCTAATTAGGGTTTTTCATCTAATAAGTGTGTTTGTGTCATTGAATTAACATTTAGGTCATTTTCGTCATCCTTCAACTTATTCTAATCCAATTAGGGGTTTTTTTTTTACCAATCTTGTGCATCCAATAAGGGCGTTTGTGTCATTGGTTTAACATTTAGGTAATTGTCGTCCTCCCTAGGCTTATTCTAATCCAATTAGGGTTTTTAACCAATCTTGTGCATTCAATAAGTGTGTTTATGTCATTGGTTGAACATTTAGGTCATTTTCGTCCTCCCTAGGCCTATTCTAATCCAATTAGGGTTTTTCCCCAATCTTGTGCATCCAATAAGTGCATTTGTGTCATTAGTTCCACATTTTGGTCATTTTCGTCCACCGTAGACTTATTCTAATCTTATTAGGGTTTTTAACCAACCTTGTGCATCCAATAAGTGCGTTTGTGTAATTGGATTAATATTTAGGTTATTTTCGTCCTCTTTTAGCTTATTCTAATCCAATTCGAAACTTGTGCTTCCTATAAGTGCGTTTGACTTACTAGTTTAACATTTAGCTCATTTTTGTCCACCCTAGGCTTATTGTAATTCAATTAGGGTTTTTAACCAATCTTGTGCATCCAATAAGTGCGTTTGTATCATTGGTTGAATATTTAGGTCATTTTCGCCTCCCTAGGCTTATTCTAACCTAATTAGGGTTTTTCACCAATCTTGTGCATCTAATAAGTGTGTTTGTGTCATTAAATTAACATTTAGGTCATTTTCATCCTCCCTAGGTTTATTCTAATCCAATTAGGGTTTTTAACCAATGTTGTGCATCCAATAAGTGTGTTTCTGTCATTTTTTGAACATTTCGGTCATTTACGTCTTCCCTAGGCTTATTCTAATCCAATTTGGGTTTTTCACCAATCTTGTGCGTTTGTGTCACTGACTTAACATTTAGGTTATTTTTGTCATCCTTCGACTTATTATAATCCAATTAGGGTTTTTATCCAATCTTGTGCATCCAATTAGTGTGTTTGTGTCATTGATTTATTATTTAGGTAATTGTTGTTCTCCCTAGGCTTATTCTAATCCAACTTTGGTTCTTAACCAATCTTGTGTATCCAATACGTGCGTTTGCGTCATTGGTTAAACATTTAGGCCATTTTCGTCCTTCCTAGGATTATTCTAATCCAATTAGGGTTTTTCACCTATCTTCTGCATCCAGTAAGTGCGTTTGTGTCATTGGTTGAACATTAAGGTCATTTTCGTCCACCAGAGGCTTATTCTAATCGAATTAGGGTTTTTAACCAATCTTGTGTTTCCAATAAGTGCGTTTGAGTCATTGGTTTAACATTTAAGACATTTTCGTCCTCCCTAGGCTTATTCTAATCCAATTAGGGTTTTTAACCAATCTTGTGCATCCAATAAGTGATTTTTTGTCATTGGTTGAACATTTAGGTCATTTTCGTCGTTCCTAGGCTTATTCTAATCGAATTAGGGTTTTTATCCAATCTTGTGCATCCAATAAGTGTGTTTATGTCATTTGTTAAATATTAGGTCATTTTCATCCTCCCTAGACCTATTCTAATCCAATTAGGGTTTTTCCCCAATCTTGTGCATCCAATAAGTGCATTTGTGTCATTAGTTCTACATTTTGGTCATTTTTGTCTACCCTAGACTTATTCTAATCTTATTAGGGTTTTTAACCAATCTTGTGCATCCAATTAGTGCGTTTGTGTAATTGGATTAACATTTAGGTCATTTTCGTCCTCTTTGGCTTATTCTAATCCAAATAGTGTTTTTAACAAATCTTGTGTTTCCAATAAGTGCGTTTGAGTCATTGGTTTAACATTTAGGACATTTTCGTCCTCCCTAGGCTTATTCTAATCCAATAAGTGTTTTTAACCAATCCTGTGCATCCAAAAAGTGCGTTTGTGTCATTGGTTGAACAATTAGGTCATTTTCGTCCTCCCAAGGATTATTCTAATCCAATTAGGGTTTTTTACCAATCTTGTGCATCCAAAGAGTGCATTTGTGTCATTGTTTGAACTTTTAGGTCATTTTCGTCCTCCCTAGGCTTATTCTACTCTAATTAGGGTTTTTAACCAATCTTCTACATCCAATAAGTGCGTTTGTGTCATTGGTTTAACATTTAGGTAATTGTCGTCCTCCCAATGCTTATTCTAAACCAATTAGGGTTTTTAACCAATCAGGTGCAACCAATAAGTGTGTTTGTGTCATTGAATTACCATTTAGGTCATTTTCGTCATCCTTCGACTTATTCTAATCCAATTAGGGTTTTTAGCCAAATTTTATGCATCCAATAAGTGCGTTTGTATCATTGACTTGACATTTAGGTCATTTTCGTCATCCTTCGACTTATTCTAATCCAATTAGGGTTTTTAACCAATCTTGTGCATTTAACAAGTGTGTTTGTGTCATTGGTTTAACATTTAGGTAATAGTCGTCTTCTCTAGGCTTATTCTAATCCAATTAGGGTTTTTAACCAATCTTGTGCATCCAATAAGTGCGTAGGTGACGTTGGTTGAACATTTAGGTCATTTTCGTCCTCCCTAAGCTTATTCTAATCCTATTAGGGTTTTTCACCAATCTTGTGCATCCAATAAGTGTGTTTGTGTCATTCAATTTACATTTAGGCCATTTTCGTCCTACCTAGGTTTATTCTATTCCAATTTGGGTTTTTAACCAATAATGTGTGTCATTGGTTGAACATTTAGGTTATTTTCGTCCTCCCTAGGCCTAGTCTATTCTAAATAGGGTTCTTAAGCAATCTTGTGCATCTAATAAGTGCGTTTGTGTCATTGATTAAACATTTAGGTCATTTTCGTTCTCCCTAGGTTTATTCTAATCCAATTAGGGTTTTTAACCAATGTTGTGCATCCAATAAGTGTGTTTGTGTTATTGGTTGAACATTAAGGTCATTTTCATCTTCCCTAGGCTTATTCTAATCAAATTAGGGTTTTTCACCAATCTTGTGCATCCAATAATTTCGTTTGTGTCATTGGATTAACATTTAGGTCATTTTCGACCTCCCTAGGCTTATTCTAATCCAATTAGGGTTTTTAACCTGTCTTGTGCATCCAATAAGTGCGTTTGTGTCATTGGTTTAACATTTAGGTTATTGTCGTCCTCCCTAGGCTTATTCTAATTCAATGAAGGTTTTTAACCAATCTTGTGCTTCCAATAAGTGTGTTCGTGTCATTAAATTAACATTTAAGTCATTTTCGTCATGCTTCGTTTTATTCTAATCCAATTAGGGTAATTAACCAATCTTCTGCATCCAATAAGTGCGTTTGTGTTATTGGTTTAACATTTAGGTCATTTTCGTCGTCCCAAGGCTTATTCTAATCCAATTAGGGTTTTTATCCAATCTTGTGCATCCAATAAGTGCCTTTGTGTAATTGGTTGAACATTTAGGTCATTTTCTTCGTTCCTAGGATTTTTCTAATCTAATTAGGGTTTTTATCCAATGTTGTGCATCCAATAAGTGCATTTTTGTCATTGGTTGAACATTTAGGTCATTTTCGTCCTCCCTAGGCTTATTCTATTTTAATTAGGGTTTTTAACCAATCTTGTACATCCAATAAGTGCGTTTGTGTCATTGGTTGAACATTTAGGTCATTTTCGTCCTCCTAAGGATTATTCTAATCCAATTAGGGTTTTTAACCAATTTGTGCATCCAATAAGTGAATTTCTGTCATTGGTTGAACATTTAGGTCATTTACTTCTTCCCTAGGCTTATTCTAATTCAATTAGGATTTTTCACCAATCTTGTGCATCCAATAAGTGCGTTTGTGTTATTGAATTAACATTTAAGTCATTTTCGTCATCTGTCGATTTATTCTAATCCAATTAGGGATTTTAACCAATCTTGTGCATCCAATAAGTGCGTTTGTGTCATTGGTTTAACATTTAGGTAATTATTGTCCTCCCTAGGCTTATTCTAAACCAATTAGGGTTTTTAACCAATCTGGTGCATCCAATAAGTGTGTTTGTGTCATTGAATTAACATTTATGTCATTTTCGTCATCCTTCGACTTATTCTAATCCAATTAGGGTTTTTAACCAATCTTGTGCATCTAATAAGTGCGTTTATGTAGTTGGTTGAAAATTTAGGTCGTTTTAGTCCTCCCTAGGTTTATTCTAATCCAATTAGGATTTTTAACCAATGTTGTGCATCCAATAAGTGTGTTTGTTTCATTGGTTGAACATTAAGGTCGTTTTCGTCTTCCCTAGGCTTTTTCTAATTCAATTAGGGTTTTAAACCAATATTGTGCATCCAATAAGTGCGTTTGTGTCTGTGAATTAACATTTAGGTAATTGTCATCCTCCTTTAGCTTATTCTAATCAAGTTAGTGTTTTTAACCAATCTTGTGCATCCAATAAATGTGTTTTTGTCATTGGTTGAAAATTTAGGTCATTTTCGTCCTACCTAGGCTTATTCTAATCTAATTAGGGTATTTCACCAATTTTGTGCATCCAATAAGTGTGTTTGTGTCATTGGTCGAACATTTAGGTCATTTTCATCCTTCTTAGGTTTATTCAAATCCAATTAGGGTTTTTAACCAATGTTGTGCATCCAATAAGTGTGTTTCTGTCATTGGTTGAACATTTAGGTCATTTACGTCTTCCCTAGGCTTATTCTAATCCAATTTGCATTTTTCACCAATCTTTTGCATCCAATAAGTGCGTTTGTATCATTGGATTAACATTTATGTCATTTTCGTCCTCCTTGGGCTTATTCTAATCCAATTAGGGTTTTTAACCAATCTTGTGCATCCAATAAGTGCGTTTGTGTCATTGGATTAACATTTATGTCATTTTCGTCCTCCTTAGGCTTAATTAAATCCAATTAGTGTTTTTAACCAATCTTGTGCATCCAACAAGTTCGTTTGTGTCATTGACTTAACATTTAGGTCATTTTTGTCATCCTTCGACTTATTCTAATCCAATTAGGGTTTTTATCCAATCTTGTGCATCCAATAAGTGAATTTGTGTCATTGGTTGAACATTTAGGTCATTTTTGCCTCCCTAGGCTTATTCTATTCTAATTAGGGTTTTTAACCGTTCTTGTGCATCCAATAAGTGCGTTTGTGTCATTGGTAGAACATTTAGGTCATTTTCGTCCTCCCTAGGCTTATTCTAATCCAATTAGGGTTTTTCACCTATCTTGTGCATCCAGTATGTGCATTTATGTCATTGGTTGATCATTAAGGTCATTTTCGTCCACCATAGGCTTACTCTAATCCAATTAGGGTTTTTAATCAATCTTATGCATCCAATAAGTGTGTTTGTATTATTGAATTATCATTTAAGTCATTTTCGTCATCCTTCATTTTATTCTAATCCATTTAGGGTTTTTAACCAATAAGTGCGTTTGTGTCATTGGTTTAACAATTCGGTAATTGTCGTCCTCCCTAGGCTTATTCTAAACCAATTAGGGTTCTTAACCAATCTGGTGCATTCAATAAGTGTGTTTGTGTCGTTGAATTAACATTTAGGTCAATTTCATCATCCTTCAACTAATTCTAATCCAATTAGGGTTTTTAACCAATCTTGTGCATCTAATAATTGCGTTTGTGTCACTCGTTTAACATTTACGTAATAGTTGTCCTCCCTAAGCTTATTCTAATCCAATTAGGGTTTTTAACCAATCATGTGCATCCAATGAATGCGTTTGTGTCATTGGTTGAACATTTAGGTCATTTTCGTCCTCCCTAGGCTTATTCTAATCTAATTAGGGTTTTTCACCAATTTTGTGCATCCTATAAGTGTGTTTGTGTCATTGAATTAACATTTAGGTCATTTTCGGCATCCTTCAAATTATTCTAATTTAATTAGGATTTTTAACCAATCTTGTGCTTCCAATAAGTGCGTTTGTATCATTGGTTTAACGTTTAGGTAATTGTCGTCCTCCCTAGGCTTATTCTAATCCAATTAGGGTTTTTCCCCAATCTTGTATATCCAATAACTGCATTTGTGTCATTGGTTGCACATTTAGGTCATTTTCGTCCACCCTAGGCTTATTCTAATCCAATTAGGGTTGTTAACCAACGTTGTGCATCCAATAAGTGCCTTTGTGCAATTGGATTAACATTTCTGTTATTTTTGTCCTCTTTTGGCTTATTCTAATCCAATTAGGGTTTTTTAACGAATTTTGTGCATCTAGTAAGTGCGTTTGTGTCATTGGTTGAACATTAAGGTCATTTTTGTCCACCATAGGCTTATTCTAATCCATTTAGGGTTTTTAACCAATCTTGTGCATCCAATAAGTGCGTTTGTGTTATTGAATTAACATTTAAGTCATTTTCGTCATCCTTCGTTTTATTCTAATCTTATTAGGGTTTTTAACCAATCTTGTGCATCCAATAAGTGCGTTTGTGTCATTGGTTTAAAATTTAGGTAATTGTCGTCCTCCCTAGGCTTATTATAAACCATTTAGTGTTTTTAACCAATCATCCATTAAGTGTGTTTGTGTCATTGAATTAACATTTAGGTCATTTTCATCATCCTTCGACTTATTCTAATCCAATTAGGGTTTTTAACCAATGTTGTGCATCCAATAAGTGTGTTTGTGTCATTGGTTGAACATTAAGGTCATTTCCGTCTTTCCTAGGCTTATTCTAATTCAATTAGGGTTTTTCACCAATCTTGTGCATCCAATAAGTGCGTTTGTGTCATTGGATGAACATTTAGGTCATTTTTATCCTCCCTTGGCTTATTCTAATCCAATTAGGGGTTTTAACCAATCTTGTGCATCCAGTAAGTGCGTTTGTGTCATTGGATTAACATTTAGGTCATTTTCATCCTCCCTAGGCATATTCTAATCGAATTAGGGGTTTTAACATATCTTGTGCATCCAATAAGTGCGTTCGTGTCATTGAATTAACACTTAGGTCATTTTCGTCATCCTTCGACTTATTCTAATCCAATTAGGGTTTTTAACCAATCTTGTGCATCAAATAAGTGCGTTTGTGTCATTGGTTTAACATTTAGGTAATTGTCGTCCTCCCTAGGCTTATTCTAATCCAATGAAGGTTGTTAACCAATCTTGTGCATCCAATAAGTGTGTTTGTGTCATTGAATTAACACTAAGGTCAATTTCATCCTCCTTAGGCATATTCTAATCGAATTAGGGGTTTTAACATATCTTGTGCATCCAATAAGTGTGTTCGTGTCATTGAATTAACACTTAGGTCATTTTCGTCATCCTTCGACTTATTCTAATCCAATTAGGGTTTTTAACCAATCTTGTGCATCTAATAATTGCGTTTGTGTCACTCGTTTAACATTTACGTAATAGTTGTCCTCCCTAAGCTTATTCTAATCCAATTAGGGTTTTTAACCAATCATGTGCATCCAATGAATGCGTTTGTGTCATTGGTTGAACATTTAGGTCATTTTCGTCCTCCCTAGGCTTATTCTAATCTAATTAGGGTTTTTCACATATTTTGTGCATCCTATAAGTGTGTTTGTGTCATTGAATTAACATTTAGGTCATTTTCGGCATCCTTCAAATTATTCTAATTTAATTAGGATTTTTAACCAATCTTGTGCTTCCAATAAGTGCGTTTGTATCATTGGTTTAACGTTTAGGTAATTGTCGTCCTCCCTAGGCTTATTCTAATCCAATTAGGGTTTTTCCCCAATCTTGTATATCCAATAACTGCATTTGTGTCATTGGTTGCACATTTAGGTCATTTTCGTCCACCCTAGGCTTATTCTAATCCAATTAGGGTTGTTAACCAACGTTGTGCATCCAATAAGTGCCTTTGTGCAATTGGATTAACATTTCTGTTATTTTTGTCCTCTTTTGGCTTATTCTAATCCAATTAGGGTTTTTTAACGAATTTTGTGCATCTAGTAAGTGCGTTTGTGTCATTGGTTGAACATTAAGGTCATTTTTGTCCACCATAGGCTTATTCTAATCCATTTAGGGTTTTTAACCAATCTTGTGCATCCAATAAGTGCGTTTGTGTTATTGAATTAACATTTAAGTCATTTTCTTCATCCTTCGTTTTATTCTAATCTTATTAGGGTTTTTACCCAATCTTGTGCATCCAATAAGTGCGTTTGTGTCATTGGTTTAAAATTTAGGTAATTGTCGTCCTCCCTAGGCTTATTCTAAACCATTTAGTGTTTTTAACCAATCATCCAATTAGTGTGTTTGTGTCATTGAATTAACATTTAGGTCATTTTCATCATCCTTCGACTTATTCTAATCCAATTAGGGTTTTTAACCAATGTTGTGCATCCAATAAGTGTGTTTGTGTCATTGGTTGAACATTAAGGTCGTTTCCGTCTTTCCTAGGCTTATTCTAATCCAATTAGGGTTTTTCACCAATCTTGTGCATCCAATAAGTGCGTTTGTGTCATTGGATTAACATTTAGGTCATTTTTATCCTCCCTTGGCTTATTCTAATCCAATTAGGGGTTTTAACCAATCTTGTGCATCCAGTAAGTGCGTTTGTGTCATTGGATTAACATTTAGGTCATTTTCATCCTCCCTAGGCATATTCTAATCGAATTAGGGGTTTTAACATATCTTGTGCATCCAATAAGTGCGTTCGTGTCATTGAATTAACACTTAGGTCATTTTCGTCATCCTTCGACTTATTCTAATCCAATTAGGGTTTTTAACCAATGTTGTGCATCCAATAAGTGTGTTTGTGTCATTGGTTGAACATTAAGGTCGTTTCCGTCTTTCCTAGGCTTATTCTAATCCAATTAGGGTTTTTCACCAATCTTGTGCATCCAATAAGTGCGTTTGTGTCATTGGATTAACATTTAGGTCATTTTTATCCTCCCTTGGCTTATTCTAATCCAATTAGGGGTTTTAACCAATCTTGTGCATCCAGTAAGTGCGTTTGTGTCATTGGATTAACATTTAGGTCATTTTCATCCTCCCTAGGCATATTCTAATCGAATTAGGGGTTTTAACATATCTTGTGCATCCAATAAGTGCGTTCGTGTCATTGAATTAACACTTAGGTCATTTTCGTCATCCTTCGACTTATTCTAATCCAATTAGGGTTTTTAACCAATCTTGTGCATCAAATAAGTGCGTTTGTGTCATTGGTTTAACATTTAGGTAATTGTCGTCCTCCCTAGGCTTATTCTAATCCAATGAAGGTTGTTAACCAATCTTGTGCATCCAATAAGTGTGTTTGTGTCATTGAATTAACACTAAGGTCAATTTCATCATTCTTCAACTTATTCTAATCCAATTAGGGTTTTTAACTAATCTTGTGCATCCAATAAGTGCGTTTGTGTTTGTGGTTTAACATTTAGGTAACTGTCGTCCTCCCTAAGCTTATTCTAATCCAATTAATGTTTTTAACCAATCTTGTGCATCCAATAAATGCGTTTGTGTCATTGGTTGAAAATTTAGGTCATTTTTGTCCTCCCTAGGCTTATTCTAATCTAATTAGGGTTTTTCACCAATTTTGTGCATCCAATAAGTGTGTTTCTGTCATTCAATTAGTATTTAGGTCATTTTCATCATCCTTCAACTTATTCTAATCTAATTAGTGTTTTTAACCAATCTTGTGCATCCAATAAGTGCGTTCGTGTCATTGAATTAACACTTAGGTCATTTTCGTCATCCTTCGACTTATTCTAATCCAATTAGGGTTTTTAACCAATCTTGTGCATCTAATAATTGCGTTTGTGTCACTCGTTTAACATTTACGTAATAGTTGTCCTCCCTAAGCTTATTCTAATCCAATTAGGGTTTTTAACCAATCATGTGCATCCAATGAATGCGTTTGTGTCATTGGTTGAACATTTAGGTCATTTTCGTCCTCCCTAGGCTTATTCTAATCTAATTAGAGTTTTTCACATATTTTGTGCATCCTATAAGTGTGTTTGTGTCATTGAATTAACATTTAGGTCATTTTCGGCATCCTTCAAATTATTCTAATTTAATTAGGATTTTTAACCAATCTTGTGCTTCCAATAAGTGCGTTTGTATCATTGGTTTAACGTTTAGGTAATTGTCGTCCTCCCTAGGCTTATTCTAATCCAATTAGGGTTTTTCCCCAATCTTGTATATCCAATAACTGCATTTGTGTCATTGGTTGCACATTTAGGTCATTTTCGTCCACCCTAGGCTTATTCTAATCCAATTAGGGTTGTTAACCAACGTTGTGCATCCAATAAGTGCCTTTGTGCAATTGGATTAACATTTCTGTTATTTTTGTCCTCTTTTGGCTTATTCTAATCCAATTAGGGTTTTTTAACGAATTTTGTGCATCTAGTAAGTGCGTTTGTGTCATTGGTTGAACATTAAGGTCATTTTTGTCCACCATAGGCTTATTCTAATCCATTTAGGGTTTTTAACCAATCTTGTGCATCCAATAAGTGCGTTTGTGTTATTGAATTAACATTTAAGTCATTTTCGTCATCCTTCGTTTTATTCTAAACTTATTAGGGTTTTTAACCAATCTTGTGCATCCAATAAGTGCGTTTGTGTCATTGGTTTAAAATTTAGGTAATTGTCGTCCTCCCTAGGCTTATTCTAAACCATTTAGTGTTTTTAACCAATCATCCAATAAGTGTGTTTGTGTCATTGAATTAACATTTAGGTCATTTTCATCATCCTTCGACTTATTCTAATCCAATTAGGGTTTTTAACCAATGTTGTGCATCCAATAAGTGTGTTTGTGTCATTGGTTGAACATTAAGGTCGTTTCCGTCTTTCCTAGGCTTATTCTAATCCAATTAGGGTTTTTCACCAATCTTGTGCATCCAATAAGTGCGTTTGTGTCATTGGATTAACATTTAGGTCATTTTTATCCTCCCTTGGCTTATTCTAATCCAATTAGGGGTTTTAACCAATCTTGTGCATCCAGTAAGTGCGTTTGTGTCATTGGATTAACATTTAGGTCATTTTCATCCTCCCTAGGCATATTCTAATCGAATTAGGGGTTTTAACATATCTTGTGCATCCAATAAGTGCGTTCGTGTCATTGAATTAACACTTAGGTCATTTTCGTCATCCTTCGACTTATTCTAATCCAATTAGGGTTTTTAACCAATCTTGTGCATCAAATAAGTGCGTTTGTGTCATTGGTTTAACATTTAGGTAATTGTCGTCCTCCCTAGGCTTATTCTAATCCAATGAAGGTTGTTAACCAATCTTGTGCATCCAATAAGTGTGTTTGTGTCATTGAATTAACACTAAGGTCAATTTCATCATTCTTCAACTTATTCTAATCCAATTAGGGTTTTTAACTAATCTTGTGCATCCAATAAGTGCGTTTGTGTTTGTGGTTTAACATTTAGGTAACTGTCGTCCTCCCTAAGCTTATTCTAATCCAATTAATGTTTTTAACCAATCTTGTGCATCCAATAAATGCGTTTGTGTCATTGGTTGAAAATTTAGGTCATTTTTGTCCTCCCTAGGCTTATTCTAATCTAATTAGGGTTTTTCACCAATTTTGTGCATCCAATAAGTGTGTTTCTGTCATTCAATTAGTATTTAGGTCATTTTCATCATCCTTCAACTTATTCTAATCTAATTAGTGTTTTTAACCAATCTTGTGCATCCAATAAGTGCGTTCGTGTCATTGAATTAACACTTAGGTCATTTTCGTCATCCTTCGACTTATTCTAATCCAATTAGGGTTTTTAACCAATCTTGTGCATCTAATAATTGCGTTTGTGTCACTCGTTTAACATTTACGTAATAGTTGTCCTCCCTAAGCTTATTCTAATCCAATTAGGGTATTTAACCAATCATGTGCATCCAATGAATGCGTTTGTGTCATTGGTTGAACATTTAGGTCATTTTCGTCCTCCCTAGGCTTATTCTAATCTAATTAGGGTTTTTCACATATTTTGTGCATCCTATAAGTGTGTTTGTGTCATTGAATTAACATTTAGGTCATTTTCGGCATCCTTCAAATTATTCTAATTTAATTAGGATTTTTAACCAATCTTGTGCTTCCAATAAGTGCGTTTGTATCATTGGTTTAACGTTTAGGTAATTGTCGTCCTCCCTAGGCTTATTCTAATCCAATTAGGGTTTTTCCCCAATCTTGTATATCCAATAACTGCATTTGTGTCATTGGTTGCACATTTAGGTCATTTTCGTCCACCCTAGGCTTATTCTAATCCAATTAGGGTTGTTAACCAACGTTGTGCATCCAATAAGTGCCTTTGTGCAATTGGATTAACATTTCTATTATTTTTGTCCTCTTTGGGCTTATTCTAATCCAATTAGGGTTTTTTAACTAATTTTGTGCATCTAGTAAGTGCGTTTGTGTCATTGGTTGAACATTAAGGTCATTTTTGTCCACCATAGGCTTATTCTAATCCATTTAGTGTTTTTAACCAATCTTGTGCATCCAATAAGTGCGTTTGTGTTATTGAATTAACATTTAAGTCATTTTCGTCATCCTTCGTTTTATTCTAATCTTATTAGGGTTTTTAACCAATCTTGTGCATCCAATAAGTGCGTTTGTGTCATTGGTTTAAAATTTAGGTAATTGTCGTCCTCCCTAGGCTTATTCTAAACCATTTAGTGTTTTTAACCAATCATCCAATAAGTGTGTTTGTGTCATTGAATTAACATTTAGGTCATTTTCATCATCCTTCGACTTATTCTAATCCAATTAGGGTTTTTAACCAATGTTGTGCATCCAATAAGTGTGTTTGTGTCATTGGTTGAACATTAAGGTCGTTTCCGTCTTTCTTAGGCTTATTCTAATCCAATTAGGGTTTTTCACCAATCTTGTGCATCCAATAAGTGCGTTTGTGTCAATGGATTAACATTTAGGTCATTTTTATCCTCCCTTGGCTTATTCTAATCCAATTAGGGGTTTTAACCAATCTTGTGCATCCAGTAAGTGCGTTTGTGTCATTGGATTAACATTTAGGTCATTTTCATCCTCCCTAGGCATATTCTAATCGAATTAGGGGTTTTAACATATCTTGTGCATCCAATAAGTGCGTTCGTGTCATTGAATTAACACTTAGGTCATTTTCGTCATCCTTCGACTTATTCTAATCCAATTAGGGTTTTTAACCAATCTTGTGCATCAAATAAGTGCGTTTGTGTCATTGGTTTAACATTTAGGTAATTGTCGTCCTCCCTAG
The DNA here is from genome assembly GCA_037974735.1 of Cicer chorassanicum. Classification (NCBI taxonomy): domain Eukaryota; kingdom Viridiplantae; phylum Streptophyta; class Magnoliopsida; order Fabales; family Fabaceae; genus Cicer; species Cicer chorassanicum. The sequence goes on from JBBPBP010000004.1 coordinate 36,435,607, forward strand.
GCTTATTCTAATCCAATGAAGGTTGTTAACCAATCTTGTGCATCCAATAAGTGTGTTTGTGTCATTGAATTAACACTAAGGTCAATTTCATC
>JBBPBP010000004.1:36435934-36474261 GCA_037974735.1 Cicer chorassanicum
CATCAAATAAGTGCGTTTGTGTCATTGGTTTAACATTTAGGTAATTGTCGTCCTCCCTAGGCTTATTCTAATCCAATGAAGGTTGTTAACCAATCTTGTGCATCCAATAAGTGTGTTTGTGTCATTGAATTAACACTAAGGTCAATTTCATCATTCTTCAACTTATTCTAATCCAATTAGGGTTTTTAACTAATCTTGTGCATCCAATAAGTGCGTTTGTGTTTGTGGTTTAACATTTAGGTAACTGTCGTCCTCCCTAAGCTTATTCTAATCCAATTAATGTTTTTAACCAATCTTGTGCATCCAATAAATGCGTTTGTGTCATTGGTTGAAAATTTAGGTCATTTTTGTCCTCCCTAGGCTTATTCTAATCTAATTAGGGTTTTTCACCAATTTTGTGCATCCAATAAGTGTGTTTCTGTCATTCAATTAGTATTTAGGTCATTTTCATCATCCTTCAACTTATTCTAATCTAATTAGTGTTTTTAACCAATCTTGTGCATCCAATAAGTGCGTTCGTGTCATTGAATTAACACTTAGGTCATTTTCGTCATCCTTCGACTTATTCTAATCCAATTAGGGTTTTTAACCAATCTTGTGCATCTAATAATTGCGTTTGTGTCACTCGTTTAACATTTACGTAATAGTTGTCCTCCCTAAGCTTATTCTAATCCAATTAGGGTTTTTAACCAATCATGTGCATCCAATGAATGCGTTTGTGTCATTGGTTGAACATTTAGGTCATTTTCGTCCTCCCTAGGCTTATTCTAATCTAATTAGAGTTTTTCACATATTTTGTGCATCCTATAAGTGTGTTTGTGTCATTGAATTAACATTTAGGTCATTTTCGGCATCCTTCAAATTATTCTAATTTAATTAGGATTTTTAACCAATCTTGTGCTTCCAATAAGTGCGTTTGTATCATTGGTTTAACGTTTAGGTAATTGTCGTCCTCCCTAGGCTTATTCTAATCCAATTAGGGTTTTTCCCCAATCTTGTATATCCAATAACTGCATTTGTGTCATTGGTTGCACATTTAGGTCATTTTCGTCCACCCTAGGCTTATTCTAATCCAATTAGGGTTGTTAACCAACGTTGTGCATCCAATAAGTGCCTTTGTGCAATTGGATTAACATTTCTGTTATTTTTGTCCTCTTTTGGCTTATTCTAATCCAATTAGGGTTTTTTAACGAATTTTGTGCATCTAGTAAGTGCGTTTGTGTCATTGGTTGAACATTAAGGTCATTTTTGTCCACCATAGGCTTATTCTAATCCATTTAGGGTTTTTAACCAATCTTGTGCATCCAATAAGTGCGTTTGTGTTATTGAATTAACATTTAAGTCATTTTCTTCATCCTTCGTTTTATTCTAATCTTATTAGGGTTTTTACCCAATCTTGTGCATCCAATAAGTGCGTTTGTGTCATTGGTTTAAAATTTAGGTAATTGTCGTCCTCCCTAGGCTTATTCTAAACCATTTAGTGTTTTTAACCAATCATCCAATTAGTGTGTTTGTGTCATTGAATTAACATTTAGGTCATTTTCATCATCCTTCGACTTATTCTAATCCAATTAGGGTTTTTAACCAATGTTGTGCATCCAATAAGTGTGTTTGTGTCATTGGTTGAACATTAAGGTCGTTTCCGTCTTTCCTAGGCTTATTCTAATCCAATTAGGGTTTTTCACCAATCTTGTGCATCCAATAAGTGCGTTTGTGTCATTGGATTAACATTTAGGTCATTTTTATCCTCCCTTGGCTTATTCTAATCCAATTAGGGGTTTTAACCAATCTTGTGCATCCAGTAAGTGCGTTTGTGTCATTGGATTAACATTTAGGTCATTTTCATCCTCCCTAGGCATATTCTAATCGAATTAGGGGTTTTAACATATCTTGTGCATCCAATAAGTGCGTTCGTGTCATTGAATTAACACTTAGGTCATTTTCGTCATCCTTCGACTTATTCTAATCCAATTAGGGTTTTTAACCAATGTTGTGCATCCAATAAGTGTGTTTGTGTCATTGGTTGAACATTAAGGTCGTTTCCGTCTTTCCTAGGCTTATTCTAATCCAATTAGGGTTTTTCACCAATCTTGTGCATCCAATAAGTGCGTTTGTGTCATTGGATTAACATTTAGGTCATTTTTATCCTCCCTTGGCTTATTCTAATCCAATTAGGGGTTTTAACCAATCTTGTGCATCCAGTAAGTGCGTTTGTGTCATTGGATTAACATTTAGGTCATTTTCATCCTCCCTAGGCATATTCTAATCGAATTAGGGGTTTTAACATATCTTGTGCATCCAATAAGTGCGTTCGTGTCATTGAATTAACACTTAGGTCATTTTCGTCATCCTTCGACTTATTCTAATCCAATTAGGGTTTTTAACCAATCTTGTGCATCAAATAAGTGCGTTTGTGTCATTGGTTTAACATTTAGGTAATTGTCGTCCTCCCTAGGCTTATTCTAATCCAATGAAGGTTGTTAACCAATCTTGTGCATCCAATAAGTGTGTTTGTGTCATTGAATTAACACTAAGGTCAATTTCATCATTCTTCAACTTATTCTAATCCAATTAGGGTTTTTAACTAATCTTGTGCATCCAATAAGTGCGTTTGTGTTTGTGGTTTAACATTTAGGTAACTGTCGTCCTCCCTAAGCTTATTCTAATCCAATTAATGTTTTTAACCAATCTTGTGCATCCAATAAATGCGTTTGTGTCATTGGTTGAAAATTTAGGTCATTTTTGTCCTCCCTAGGCTTATTCTAATCTAATTAGGGTTTTTCACCAATTTTGTGCATCCAATAAGTGTGTTTCTGTCATTCAATTAGTATTTAGGTCATTTTCATCATCCTTCAACTTATTCTAATCTAATTAGTGTTTTTAACCAATCTTGTGCATCCAATTAGTGCGTTTGTGTCATTGGTTTAACATTTAGGTAATTGTCGTCCTCCTTAGGCTTATTCTAACCCAATTAGGGTTTTTAACCAACCTGGTGCATCCAATAAGTGCGTTTGTGTCATTAAATTAACATTTAAGTCATTTTCGTCATCTTTCGTTTTATTCTAATTCAATTAGGGTTTTTAGGGTTTTAAACAAATCTTGTGCATCCAATAAGTGCGTTTGTGTCATTGGTTTAACATTTTGGTAAGTGTCGTCCTCCTTGGGCTTATTCTAAACCAATTAGGGTTTTTAACCAATCTAGTGCATCCAATAAGTGCGTTTGTGTCCTTAAATTAACATTTAAGTCATTTTCGTCATGCTTCGTTTTATTCTAATCCAATTAAGGTATTTAACCAATCTTGTGCATCCAATAAGTGCGTTTGTGTTATTGGTTTAACATTTAGGTCATTTTCGTCGTCCCTAGGCTTATTCTAATCCAATTAGGGTGTTTATCCAATCTTGTGCATCCAATAAGTACCTTTGTGTAATTGGTTGAACATTTAGGTCATTTTCTTCCTTCCTAGGATTTTTCTAATCCAATTAGGGTTTTTATCAAATGTTGTGCATCCAATAAGTGCATTTGTGTCATTGGTTGAACATTTAGGTCATTTTCGTCCTCCCTAGGCTTATTCTATTTTAATTAGGGTTTTTAACCAATCTTGTGCATCCAATAAGTGCGTTTGTGTCATTGGTTGAACATTTAGGTCATTTTCGTCCTCCCAAGGATTATTCTAATCCAATTAGGGTTTTTAACCAATCTTGTGTATCCAATAAGTGCATTTCTGTCATTGGTTGAATATTTAGGTCATTTACGTCTTCCCTATGCTTATTTTGATTCAATTAGGATTTTTCACCAATCTTGTGCATCCAATAAGTGTGTTTGTGTCATTGAATTAACTTTTATGTCATTTTCGTTATCCTTCGACTTATTCTTATCCAATTAGGGTTTTTAACCAAGCTTGTGCATCTAATAAGTGCGTTTATGTAGTTGGTTGAAAATTTAGGTCATTTTAGTCCTCCTTAGGTTTATTCTAATCCAATTAGGATTTTTAACCAATGTTGTGCATCCAATAAGTGCGTTTGTGTTTGTGGTTTAACATTTAGGAAATTGTCGTCCTCCCTAAGCTTATTCTAATCCAATTATTATTTTTAACCAATCTTATGCATCTAATAAATGCGTTTGTGTCATTGGTTGAAAACTTAGGTCATTTTCGTCCTCCCTAGGCTTATTCTAATCTAATTAGGGTTTTTCACCAATTTTATCCATCCAATAAGTGTGTTTGTGTCATTCAATTAGTATTTAGGTCATTTTCGTCATCCTTCAACTTATTCTAATCTAATTAGGGTTTTTAACCAATCTTGTGCATCCAATAAGTGCATGTGTGTCATTGGTTGAATATTTAGGTCATTTTCGTCCTCCTTAGGCTTATTCTATTCTAATTAGGGTTTTTAACCGTTCTTGTGCATCCAATAAGTGCGTCTGTGTCATTGATTGAACATTTAGGTCATTTTCTTCCTCCCTAGGCTTATTCTAATCCAATTAGGGTTTTTAACCGTTCTTGTGCATCCAATAAGTGTGTCTGTGTCATTGATTGAACATTTAGGTCATTTTCATCCTCCCTAGGCTTATTCTAATCCAATTAGGATTTTTCACCAATCTTGTGCATCCAATAAGTGCGTTTGTGTCATTGGATTAACATTTTTGTCATTTTCGTCCTCCTTAGGCTTATTCTAATCCAATTAGGGTTTTTAACCAATCTTGTGCATTCAACAAGTTCGTTTGTGTCATTGACTTAACATTTAGGTCAATTTCGTCATCCTTTGACATCCTTCGACTTATTCTAATCCAATTAGGGTTTTTATCCAATCTTGTGCATCCAATAAGTGCATTTGTGTCATTGGTTGAACATTTAGGTCATGTTTGCCTCCCTAGGCTTATTCTATTCTAATTAGGGTTTTTAACCGTTCTTGTGCATCCAATAAGTGCGTTTGTGTCACGGGTTGAACATTTAGGTCATTTTCGTCCTCCCTAGGCTTATTCTAATCCAATTTGGGTTTTTCACCTATCTTGTGCATCCAGTAAGTGCGTTTATGTCATTGGTTGAACATTAAGGTCATTTCGTCCACCATAGGCTTATTCTAATCCAATTAGGGTTTTTAACCAATCTTGTGCATCCAATAAGTGGGTTTGTCTTATTAAATTATCATTTAAGTCATTTTCGTCATCCTTCACTTTATTCTAATCCAATTAGTGTTTTTAACAAATCTTGTGCATCCAATAAGTGCGTTTGTGTCATTGGTTTAACAATTAGGTAATTGTCGTCCTCCCTAGGCTTATTCTAAACCAATTAGGGTTCTTAACCAATCTGGTGCATTCAATAAGTGTGTTTGTGTCGTTAAATTAACATTTAGGTCAATTTCATCATCCTTCAACTAATTCTAATCCAATTAGGGTTTTTAACCAATCTTGTGCTTCCAATAAGTGCGTTTGTATCATTGGTTTAACATTTAGGTAATTGTCGTCCTCCCTAGGCTTATTCTAATCCAATTAGGGTTTTTAACCTACCTTGTGCATCTAATAAGGGCCTTTGTGTTATTGGATTAACATTTTTGTTATTTTCGTCCTCTTTTGTCTTATTCTAATCCAATTAGGGTTTTTAACGAATTTTGTACATCTAGTAAGTGCGTTTGTGTCATTGGTTGAACATTAAGGCCATTTTCGTCCACCATAGGCTTATTCTAATCCAATTAGGGTTTTTAACCAATCTTGTGCATCCAATAAGTGCATTTGTGTTTGTGGTTTAACATTTAGGCAATTGTCGTCCTCCCTAAGCTTATTCTAATCCAATTAGGGTTTTTATCCAATCATGTGCATCCAATGAATGCGTTTGTGTCATTGGTTGAAAATTTAGGTCATTTTCGTCCTCCCTAGGCTTATTCTAATCTAATTAGGGTTTTTCACCAATTTTGTCCATCCAATAAGTGTGTTTGTCTCATGCAATTAGTATTTAGGTCATTTTCAACATCCTTCAACTTATTCTAATCTAATTAGGGTTTTTAACAAATCTTGTGCATCCAATAAGTGCGTTTCTGTCATTGGTTTAACATTTAGGTAATTGTCGTCCTCCCTAGGCTTATTCTAAACCAATTAGGGTTTTTAACCAATCTGGTGCATCCAATAAGTGTGTTTGTGTCATTAAATTAACATTTAAGTCATTTTCGTCATGCTTCGTTTTATTCTAATCCAATTAGGGTATTTAACCAATCTTGTGCATCCAATAAGTGCCTTTGTGTAATTAGTTGAACATTTAGGTCATTTTCTTCGTTCCTAGGATTTTTCTAATCCAATTAGGGTTTTTATCCAATGTTGTGCATCCAATAAGTGCATTTTTGTCATTGATTGAACATTTAGGTCAATTTCGTTCTCCCTAGGCTTATTCTATTTTAATTTGGGTTTTTAACCAATCTTGTACATCCAATAAGTGCGTTTGTGTCATTGGTTGAACATTTAGGTCATTTTCGTCCTCCCAAGGATTATTCTAATCCAATTAGGGTTTTTAACCAATTTGTGCATCCAATAAGTGAATTTCTTTCATTGGTTGAACATTTAGGTCATTTACTTCTTCCCTAGGCTTATTCTAATTCAATTAGGATTTTTCACCAATCTTGTGCATCCAATAAGTGCGTTTGTGTTATTGAATTAACATTTAAGTCATTTTCGTCATCTGTCGTTTTATTCTAATCCAATTAGGGATTTTAACCAATCTTGTGCATCCAATAAGTGCGTTTGTGTCATTGGTTTAACATTTAGGTAATTATTGTCCTCCCTAGGCTTATTCTAAACCAATTAGGGTTTTTAACCAATCTGGTGCATCCAATAAGTGTGTTTGTGTCATTGAATTAACATTTATGTCATTTTCGTCATCCTTCGACTTATTCTAATCCAATTAGGGTTTTTAACCAATCTTGTGCATCTAATAAGTGCGTTTATGTAGTTGGTTGAAAATTTAGGTCGTTTTAGTCCTCCCTAGGTTTATTCTAATCCAATTAGGATTTTTAACCAATGTTGTGCATCCAATAAGTGTGTTTGTTTCATTGGTTGAACATTAAGGTCGTTTTCGTCTTCCCTAGGCTTTTTCTAATCCAATTAGGGTTTTAAACCAATATTGTGCATCCAATAAGTGCGTTTGTGTCTGTGGTTTAACATTTAGGTAATTGTCATCCTCCTTTAGCTTATTCTAATCAAGTTAGTGTTTTTAACCAATCTTGTGCATCCAATAAATGGGTTTTTGTTATTGGTTGAAAATTTAGGTCATTTTCGTCCTCCCGAGACTTATTCTAATCTAATTAGGGTATTTCACCAATTTTGTGCATCAAATAAGTGTGTTTGTGTCATTGGTCGAACATTTAGGTCATTTTCATCCTTCTTAGGTTTATTCAAATCCAAATAGGGTTTTTAACCAATGTTGTGCATCCAATAAGTGTGTTTCTGTCATTGGTTGAACATTTAGGTCATTTACGTCTTCCCTAGGCTTATTCTAATCCAATTTGGATTTTTCACCAATCTTTTGCATCCAATAAGTGCGTTTGTGTCATTGGATTAACATTTATGTCATTTTCGTCCTCCTTGGGCTTATTCTAATTCAATTAGGGTTTTTAACCAATCTTGTGCATCCAATAAGTGCGTTTGTCTCATTGGATTAACATTTATGTCATTTTCGTCCTCCTTAGGCTTAATTAAATCTAATTAGTGTTTTTAACCAATCTTGTGCATCCAACAAGTTCGTTTGTGTCATTGACTTAACATTTAAGTCATTTTCGTCATCCTTCGGCTTATTCTAATCCAATTAGGGTTTTTATCCAATCTTCTGCATCCAATAAGTGCATTTGTGTCATTGGTTGAACATTTAGGTCATTTTTGCCTCCCTAGGCTTATTCTATTCTAATTAGGGTTTTTAACCGTTCTTGTGCATCCAATAAGTGCGTTTGTGTCATTGGTTGAACATTTAGGTCATTTTCGTCCTCCCTAGGCTTATTCTAATCCACTTAGGATTTTTCACCTATCTTGTGCATCCAGTATGTGCATTTATGTCATTGGTTGATTATTAAGGTCATTTTCGTCCACCATAGGCTTACTATAATCCAATTAGGGTTTTTAACCAATCTTGTGCATCCAATAAGTGCGTTTGTATTATTGAATTATCATTTAAGTCATTTTCGTCATCCTTCATTTTTTTCTAATCCAATTAGGGTTTTTAACCAATAAGTGCATTTGTGTCATTGGTTTAACAATTAGGTAATTGTCGTCCTCCCAAGGCTTATTCTAAACCAATTAGGGTTCTTAACCAATTTGGTGCATTCAATAAGTGTGTTTGTGTTGTAGAATTATTATTTAGGTCAATTTCATCATCCTTCAACTAATTCTAATCCAATTAGGGTTTTTAACCAATCTTGTGCATCTAATAACTGCGTTTGTATCACTCGTTTAACATTTACGTAATTGTTGTCCTCCCTAAGCTTATTCTAATCCAATTAGGGTTTTTAATCAATCATGTGCATCCAATGAATGCGTTTGTGTCATTGGTTGAACATTTAGGTCATTTTCGTCCTCCCTAGGCTTATTCTAATCTAATTAGGGTTTTTCACCAATTTTGTGCATCCAATAAGTGTGTTTGTGTCATTGAATTAACATTTAGGTCATTTTCGGCATCCTGCAACTTATTCTAATCTAATTAGGATTTTTAACCAATCTTGTGCTTCCAATAAGTGCGTTTGTATCATTGGTTTAACGTTTAGGTAATTGTCGTCCTCCCTAGCTTATTCTAATCCAATTAGGATTTTTCCCCAATCTTGTATATCCAATAAGTGCATTTGTGTCATTGGTTGCACATTTAGGTCATTTTCGTCCACCCTAGGCTTATTCTAATCCAATTAGGGTTGTTAACCAACCTTGTGCATCCAATAAGTGCCTTTGTGCAATTGGATTAACATTTCTGTTTTTTTTTGTCCTCTTTTTTGCTTATTCTAATCCAATTAGGGTTTTTAACGAATTTTGTGCATCTAGTAAGTGCGTTTGTGTCGTTGGTTGAACATTAAGGTCATTTTCGTCCACCATAGGCTTATTCTTATCCAATTAGGGTTTTTAACCAATCTTGTACATCCAATAAGTGCGTTTGTGTTATTGAATTAACATTTAAGTCATTTTCGTCATCCTTCGTTTTATTCTAATCCAATTAGGGTTTTTAACCAATCTTGTGCATCCAATAAGTGCGTTTGTGTCATTGGTTTAACATTTAGGTAATTGTCGTCCTCCCTAGGCTTATTCTAAACCAATTAGTGTTTTTAACCAATCATCCAATAAGTGTGTTTGTGTCATTGAATTAACATTTAGGTCATTTTCATCATCCTTCGACTTATTCTAATCCAATTAGGATTTTTAACCAATGTTGTGCATCCAATAAGTGTGTTTGTGCCTAGGCTTATTCTAATCCAATTAGGGTTTTTCACCAATCTTGTGCATCCAATAAGTGCGTTTGTGTCATTGGATTAACATTTAGGACATTTTTATCCTCCCTAGGTTTATTCTAATCCAATTAGGGGTTTTAACCAATCTTGTGCATCCAGTAAGTGCGTTTGTGTCATTGGATTAGTATTTAGGTCATTTTCATCCTCCCTAGGCTTATTCTAATCCAATTGGGGGTTTTAACCAATCTTGTGCATCCAATAAGTGCGTTTGTGTCATTGAATTAACACTTAGGTCATTTTCGTCATCCTTCAACTTATTCTAATCCAATTAGGGTTTTTAACCAATCTTGTGCATCAAATAAGTGCGTTTGTGTCATTGGTTTAACATTTAGGTAATTGTCGTCCTCCCTAGGCTTATTCTAATCCAATGAAGGTTGTTAACCAATCTTGTGCATCTAATAAGTGTGTTTGTGTCATTGAATTAACACTAAGGTCAATTTCATCATCCTTCAACTTATTCTAATCCAATTAGGGTTTTTAACTAATCTTGTGCATCCAATAAGTGCGTTTGTGTTTGTGGTTTAACATTTAGGTAATTGTCGGCCTCCCTAAGCTTATTCTAATCCAATTAGTGTTTTTAACCAATCTTGTGCATCCAATAAATGCGTTTGTGTCATTGGTTGAAAATTTAGGTCATTTTTGTCCTCCATAGGCTTATTTTAATCTAATTAGGGTTTTTCACCAATTTTGTGCATCCAATAAGTGTGTTTCTGTCATTCAATTAGTATTTAGGTCATTTTCGTCATCCTTCAACTTATTCTAATCTAATTAGGGTTTTTAACCAATCTTGTGCATCCAATTAGTGCGTTTGTGTCATTGGTTTAACATTTAGGTAATTGTCGTCCTCTTTAGGCTTATTCTAATCCAATTAGGGTTTTTAACCAATCTAGTGCATCCAATAAGTGCGTTTGTGTCATTAAATTAACATTTAAGTCATTTTCGTCATCCTTCGTTTTATTCTAATTCAATTAGGGTTTTTAGGGTTTTTAACAAATCTTGTGCATCCAATAAGTGCGTTTGGGTCATTGGTTTAACATTTAGGTAATTGTCGTCCTCCCAAGGCTTATTCTAATCCAATTAGGGTTTTTAACCAATCTGGTGCATCCAATAAGTGCGTTTGTGTCATTGGTTGAACATTTATGTCATTTTCATCCTCCCTAGGATTATTCTAATCCAATTAGGGTTTTTAACCAATCTTGTGCATCCAATAAGTGCATTTCCGTCATTGGTTGAACATTTAGGTCATTTACGTCTTCCCTAGGCTTATTCTAATCCAATTAGGATTTTTCACCAATCTTTTGTATCCAATAAGTGCGTTTGTGTCATTGGATTAACATTTATGTCATTTTCGTCCTCCCTAGGATTATTCTAATCCAATTAGGGTTTTTATCCAATGTTGTGCATCCAATAAGTGCATTTGTGTCATTGGTTGAACATTTAGGTGATTTCCGTCCTCCCTAGGCTTATTCTATTTTAATTAGGGTTTTTAACCAATCTTGTGCATCCAATAAGTGCGTTTATGTCATTGGTTGAACATTTAGGTCATTTTCGTCCTCCCTAGGATTATTCTAATCCAATTACGGTTTTTAACCAATCTTGTGCATCCAATAAGTGCATTTAGGTCATTTACGTCTTCCCTAGGCTTATTCTAATCCGATTAGGAGTTTTCACCAATCTGGTGCATCCAATAAGTGCGTTTGTGTCATTGGATTAACATTTATGTCATTTTAGTCCTCCTTAGGCGTATTTTAATCCAATTAGGGTTTTTAACCAATCTTGTGCATCCATCAAGTTCGTTTGTGTCATTGACTTAACATTTAGGTCATTTTTGTCATCCTTCGACTTATTCTAATCCAATTAGGGTTTTTATCCAATCTTGTGCATCCAATAAGTGCATTTGTGTCATTGATTGAACATTTAGGTCATTTTTGCCTCCCTAGGGTTATTCTATTCTAGTTAGGGTTTTTAATTATTCTTGTGCATCCAATAAGTGCGTTTGTGTGATTGGTTGAACATTTAGGTCATTTTCGTCCTCCCTAGGCTTATTCTAACCCAATTAGGGTTTTTAACCAATCTTGTGCGTCCAGTAAGAGCATTTGTGTTATTGAATTAACATTTAAGTCATTTTCGTCAAACATCATTTTATTCTAATCGAATTAGGGTTTTTAACCAATCTTGTGCATCCAATAAGTGCGTTTGTGTCATTGGTTTAACAATTAGGTAATTGTCGTTCTCCCTAGGCTTATTTTAAACCAATTAGGGTTCTTAACCAATCTTGTGCATCCAATAAGTGTGTTTGTGTCGTTGAATTAACATTTAGGTCAATTTCATCATCCTTCAACTTATTTTAATCCAATTAGGATTTTTAACCAATCTTGTGCATCCAATAAGTGCGTTTGTGTCACTGGTTTAACATTTAGTTAATTGTCGTCCTCCCTAGGCTTATTCTAATCCAATTAGGGTTTTCAACTAATCTGGTGCATCCAATAAGTGCGTTTGTGTCATTAGTTGAACATTTAGGTCATTTTCGTCCTCCCTAGGATTATTCTAATCCAATTAGGATTTTTCACCAATCTTGTGTATCCAATAAGTGCGTTTAAGTCATTGGATTAACATTTATGTCATTTTCTTCCTCCTTAGGCTTTTTGTAATCCAATTGGGTTTTTATCCACTGTTGTGCATCCAATAAGTGCATTTGTGTCATTGGTTGAACATTTAGGTGATTTCCCTCCTCCCTAGGCTAATTCTATTCTAATTAGGGTTTTTAAGCAATCTTGTGCATCCAATAAGTGCGTTTGTGTCATTGGTTGAACATTTAGGTCATTTTCGTCCTCCCTAGGATTATTCTAATCCAATTAGAGCTTTTAACCAATCTTGTGCATCCAATAAGTGCATTTCAGTCATTGGTTGAACATTTAGGTCATTTACGTCTTCCCTAGGCTTATTCTAATCCAATTAGGAGTTTTCAACAATCTGGTGCATCCAATAAGTGCGTTTGTGTCATTGGTTTAACATTTATGTCATTTTCGTCCTCCTTAGGCTTATTTTAATCAGATTAGGGTTTTTAACCAATCTTGTCCATCCAACAAGTTCGTTTGGGTCATTGACTTAACATTTAGGTCATTTTTGTCATCCTTCGACTTATTCTAATCCAATTAGGGTTTTTATCCAATCTTGTGCATCCGATAAGTGCATTTGTGTCATTGATTGAACATTTAGGTCATTTATGCCTCCCTAGGGTTATTCTATTCTAGTTAGGGTTTTTAATTATTCTTGTGCATCCAATAAGTGCGTTTGTGTGATTGGTTGAACATTTAGGTCATTTTCGTCCTCCCTAGGCTTATTCTAACCCAATTAGGGTTTTTCACCTATCTTGTGCATCCAGTAAGTGCGTTTGTGTCATTGGTTGAACATTAAGGTTATTTTCGTCCACCATAGGCTTATTCTAATCCAATTAGGGTTTTTAACCAATCTTGTGCGTCCAATAAGAGCATTTGTGTTATTGAATTAACATTTAAGTCATTTTCGTCAAACATCATTTTATTCTAATCGAATTAGGGTTTTTAACCAATCTTGTGCATCCAATAAGTGCGTTTGTGTCATTGGTTTAACAATTAGGTAATTGTCGTTTTCCCTAGGCTTATTTTAAACCAATTAGGGTTCTTAACCAATCTTGTGCATCCAATAAGTGTGTTTGTGTCGTTGAATTAACATTTAGGTCAATTTCATCATCCTTCAACTTATTTTAATCCAATTAGGATTTTTAACCAATCTTGTGCATCCAATAAGTGCGTTTGTGTCACTGGTTTAACATTTAGATAATTGTCGTCCTCCCTAGGCTTATTCTAATCCAATTAGGGTTTTTAACTAATCTGGTGCATCCAATAAGTGCGTTTGTGTCATTAGTTGAACATTTAGGTCATTTTCGTCCTCCCTAGGATTATTCTAATCCAATTAGGATTTTTCACCAATCTTGTGTATCCAATAAGTGCGTTTAAGTCATTGGATTAACATTTATGTCATTTTCGTCCTCCTTAGGCTTTTTGTAATCCAATTGGGTTTTTATCCACTGTTGTGCATCCAATAAGTGCATTTGTGTCATTGGTTGAACATCTAGGTGATTTCCCTCCTCCCTAGGCTAATTCTATTCTAATTAGGGTTTTTAAGCAATCTTGTGCATCCAATAAGTGCGTTTGTGTCATTGGTTGAACATTTAGGTCATTTTCGTCCTCCCTAGGATTATTCTAATCCAATTAGAGTTTTTAACCAATCTTGTGCATCCAATAAGTGCATTTCAGTCATTGGTTGAACATTTAGGTCATTTACGTCTTCCCTAGGCTTATTCTAATCCAATTAGGAGTTTTCAACAATCTGGTGCATCCAATAAGTGCGTTTGTGTCATTGGTTTAACATTTATGTCATTTTCGTCCTCCTTAGGCTTATTTTAATCCAATTAGGGTTTTTAACCAATCTTGTGCATCCAACAAGTTCGTTTGGGTCATTGACTTAACATTTAGGTCATTTTTGTCATCCTTCGACTTATTCTAATCCAATTAGGGTTTTTATCCAATCTTGTGCATCCGATAAGTGCATTTGTGTCATTGATTGAACATTTAGGTCATTTTTGCCTCCCTAGGCTTATTCTATTCTAGTTAGGGTTTTTAACCATTCTTGTGCATGCAATAAGTGCGTTTGTGTGATTGGTTGAACATTTAGGTCATTTTCGTCCTCCCTAGGCTTATTCTAATTCAATTAGGGTTTTTCACCTATCTTGTGCATCCAGTAAGTGCGTTTGTGTCATTGGTTGAACATTAAGGTCATTTTCGTCCACCATAGGCTTATTCTAATCCAATTAGGGTTTTTAACCAATCTTGTGCGTCCAGTAAGAGCGTTTGTGTTATTGAATTAACATTTAAGTCATTTTCGTCAAACATCATTTTATTCTAATCCAATTAGGGTTTTTAACCAATCTTGTGCATCCAATAAGTGCGTTTGTGTCATTGGTTTAACAATTAGGTAATTGTCGTCCTCCCTAGTCTTATTTAAAACCAATTAGGGTTCTTAACCAATCTTGTGCATCCAATAAGTGTGTTTGTGTTGTTGAATTAACATTTAGGTTAATTTCATCATCCTTCAACTTATTTTAATCCAATTAGGATTTTTAACCAATCTTGTGCATCCAATAAGTGCGTTTGTGTCACTGGTTTAACATTTAGGTAATTGTCATCCTCCTTAAGCTTATTCTAATCCAATTAGGGATTTAACCAATCTTGTGCATCCAATAAATGCGTTTGTTTCATTGGTTGAACATTTAGGTCATTTTCGTCCTCCCTGGGCTTATTCTAATCAAATTAGGGTTTTTCACCAATTTTGTGCATCCAATAAGTGTGTTTGTTTCATTGGTTGCACATTTAGGTCATTTTCGTCCACCTTAGGCTTATTCTAATCCAATTAGGGTTTTTAACCAACCTTGTGCATCCAATAAGTGCCTTTGTGTAATTGGATTAACATTTATGTTATTTTCGTCCTCTTTTGGTTTATTCTAATCCGATTAGTGTTTTTAACCAATCTTGTGCATCCAATAAGTGCTTTTGTGTTATTGAATTAACATTTAAGTCATTTTCGTCATCCTTCGTTTTATTCTAATCCAATTAGGGTTTTTAACCAATCTTGTGCATCTAATAAGTGCGTTTGTGTCATTGGTTTAACATTTAGGTAATTGTCCTCCTCCCTAGGCTTATTCTAAACCAATTAAGGTTTTTAACCAATCTAGTGCATCCAATAAGTGTGTTTGTGTTATTGAATTAACATTTAGGTCATTTTCGTTATCCTTCGACTTATTCTAATCCAATTAGGGTTTTTAACTAATCTTGTGCATCCAATAAGTGCGTTTGTGTCATTGGTTGAACATTTAAGTCATTTTCGTCCTCCCTAGGTTTATTCTATTCCAATTAGAGTTTTTAACCAATGTTGTGCAACCAATAAGTGTGTTTATGTCATGGGTTGAACATTAAAGTCGTTTCCGTCTTCCCTAGGCTTATTCTAATCCAATTAGGGTTTGTCACCAATCTTGTGCATCCAATAAGTGCGTTTGTGTCATTGGATTAACATTTAGGTCATTTTCATCCTCCCTAGGCTTATTCTAATCCAATTAGGGTTTGTAACCAATCTTGTGCATCTAGTAAGTGTGTTTGTGTCATTGAATTAACACTTAGGTCATTTTCGTCATCCTTCATTTTATTATAATCCTATTAGGGTTTTTAACCAATCTTATGCATCCAATAAGTGCGTTTGTGTTATTGAATTAACATTTAAGTCATTTTCGTTATCCTTCGTTTTATTCTAATCCAATTAGGGTTTTTAACCAATCTTGTGCATCCAATAAGTGCGTTTGTGTCATTGGTTTAACATTTAGGTAATTGTCGTCCTCCCTAAGCTTATTCTAATCCAATTAGGGTTTTTAACCAATCTTGTGCATCCAATAAATGCATTTGTGTCATTGGTTTAACATTTAGATTATTTTTGTCCTCCTTAGGATTATTCTAATCCAATTAGGGTTTTTAACCAATGTTGTGCATCCAATAAGTGTGTTTCTGTCATTGGTTGAACATTTAGGTCATTTACGTCTTCCCTAGGCTTATTCTAATCCAATTAGGGTTTTTCACCAATCTTGTGCATCCAATAAGTGCGTTTGTGTCAGTGGTTTAACATTTAGGTAATTGTCATCCTCCTTAAGCTTATTCTAATCCAATTAGTGTTTTTAACCAATCTTGTGCATCAAATAAATGCGTTTGTGGCATTGGTTGAAAATTTAGGTCATTTTCGTCCTCCCTAAGCTTATTCTAATCTAATAAGGGTTTTTCACCAATTTTGTGCATCAAATAAGTGTGTTTGTGTCATTGAATTAACATTTAGGTCATTTTTGTCATCCTTCAAGTTTTTCTAATCTAATTAGGGTTTTTAACCAATCTTGTGCATTCAATTAGTGCGTTTGGGTCATTGGTTTACATTTAGGTATTTGTCGTCCTCCATAGGCTTATTCTATTCCAATTAGGGTTTTTCCCCAATCTTGTGTATCCAACAAATGCATTTGTGTCATTGGTTGCACATTTAGGTCATTTTCGTCCACCTTAGGCTTATTCTAATCCAATTAGGGTTTTTAACCAACCTTGTGCATCCAATAAGTGCCTTTGTGTAATTGGATTAACATTTATGTTATTTTCGTCCTCTTTTGGCTTATTCTAATCCGATTAGTGTTTTTAACCAATCTTGTGCATCCAATAAGTGCTTTTGTGTTATTGAATTAACATTTAAGTCATTTTCGTCATCCTTCGTTTTATTCTAATCCAATTAAGGTTTTAAACCAATCTTGTGCATCTAATAAGTGCGTTTGTGTCATTGGTTTAACATTTAGGTAATTGTCCTCCTCCCTAGGCTTATTCTAAACCAATTAAGGTTTTTAACCAATCTAGTGCATCCAATAAGTGTGTTTGTGTTATTGAATTAACATTTAGGTCATTTTCGTTATCCTTCGACTTATTCTAATCCAATTAGGGTTTTTAACTAATGTTGTGCATCCAATAAGTGCGTTTGTGTTGTTGGTTGAACATTTAAGTCATTTTCGTCCTCCCTAGGTTTATTCTATTCCAATTAGAGTTTTTAACCAATGTTGTGCATCCAATAAGTGTGTTTATGTCATGGGTTGAACATTAAAGTCGTTTCCGTCTTCCCTAGGCTTATTCTAATCCAATTAGGGTTTGTCACCAATCTTGTGCATCCAATAAGTGCGTTTGTGTCATTGGATTAACATTTAGGTCATTTTCATCCTCCCTAGGCTTATTCTAATCCAATTAGGGTTTGTAACCAATCTTGTGCATCTAGTAAGTGTGTTTGTGTCATTGAATTAACACTTAGGTCATTTTCGTCATCCTTCGTTTTATTATAATCCTATTAGGGTTTTTAACCAATCTTATGCATCCAATAAGTGCGTTTGTGTTATTGAATTAACATTTAAGTCATTTTCGTTATCCTTCGTTTTATTCTAATCCAATTAGGGTTTTTAACCAATCTTGTGCATCCAATAAGTGCGTTTGTGTCATTGGTTTAACATTTAGGTAATTGTCCTCCTCCCTGGGCTTATTCTAAACCAATTAAGGTTTTTAACCAATCTTGTGCATCCAATAAGTGTGTCTGTGTTATTGAGTTAACATTTAGGTCATTTTCGTCATCCTTCGACTTATTCTAATCCATTTAGGGTTTTTAACTAATCTTGTGCATCCAATAAGTGCGTTTGTGTCGTTGGTTGAACATTTAAGTCATTTTCGTCCTCCCTAGGTTTATTCTAACCCAATTAGGGGTTTTCACCAATCTTGTGCATCTAATAAGTGTGTTTGTCTCATTGGATTAACATTTAGGTTATTTTCATCCTCCCTAGGCTTATTCTAAACCAATTAGGGTTTTTAACCAATCTTGAGCATCCAGTAAGTGCGTTTGTGTCATTGAATTAACAATTAGTTCATTTTCGTCATCCTTCATTTTATTCTAATCCAATTAGGGTTTTTAACCAACCTTGTGCATCCAATAAGTGCCTTTGTGTAATTGGATTAACATTTATGTTATTTTCGTCCTCTTTTGGTTTATTCTAATCCAATTAGTGTTTTAAACCAATCTTGTGCATCCATTAAGTGCTTTTGTGTTATTGAATTAACATTTAAGTCATTTTCGTCATCCTTCGTTTTATTCTAATCCAATTAGGGTTTTTAACCAATCTTGTGCATCCAATAAGTGCGTTTGTGTCATTGGTTTAACATTTAGGTAATTGTCCTCCTCCCTGGGCTTATTCTAAACCAATTAAGGTTTTTAACCAATCTAGTGCATCCAATAAGTGTGTTTGTGTTATTGAGTTAACATTTAGGTCATTTTCGTCATCCTTCGACTTATTCTAATCCAATTAGAGTTTTTAACTAATCTTGTGCATCCAATAAGTGCGTTTGTGTCGTTGGTTGAACATTTAAGTCATTTTCGTCCTCCCTAGGTTTATTGTGCATCCAATTAGGGGTTTTCACCAATCTTGTACATCCAATAAGTGTGTTTGTCTTATTGGATTAACATTTAGGTCATTTTCATCCTCCCTAGGCTTATTCTAAACCAATTAGGGTTTTTAACCAATCTTGTGCATCCAGTAAGTGCGTTTGTGTCATTGAATTAACACTTAGTTCAATTTCGTCATCCTTCATTTTATTCTAATCCAATTAGGGTTTTTAACCAATCTTGGGCATCCAATAAGTACATTTGTGTCATTGGTTTAACAATTAGGTAATTCTCGTCCTCCCTAAGCTTATTCTTAACCAATTAGGGTTCTTAACCAATCTGGTGCATCCTATAAGTGTGTTTGTGTCGTTGAATTAACATTTAGGTCAATTTCATCATCCTTCAACTTATTCTAATCCAATTAGGGTTTTTAACCAATCTTTTGCATCCAATAAGTGCGTTTGTGTCACTGGTTTAACATTTAGGTAATTGTCGTCCTCCCTAAGCTTATTCTAATCCAATTAGGGTTTTTAACCAATCTTGTGCATCCAATAAGTGCGTTTGTATCATTGGTTGAACATTTAGATTATTTTCGTCCTCCTTAGGATTATTCTAATCCAATTAGGGTTTATAACCAATGTTGTGCATCCAATAAGTGTGTTTCTGTCATTGGTTTAACATTGAGGTAATTGTCATCCTCCCTAAGCTTATTCTAATCCAATTAGTGTTTTTAACAAGTCTTGTGCATCCAATAAATGCGTTTGTGGCATTGGTTGAAAATTTAGGTCATTTTCGTCCTCCCTAAGCTTATTCTAATCTAATAAGGGTTTTTCACCAATTT
The DNA here is from genome assembly GCA_037974735.1 of Cicer chorassanicum. Taxonomy (NCBI): domain Eukaryota; kingdom Viridiplantae; phylum Streptophyta; class Magnoliopsida; order Fabales; family Fabaceae; genus Cicer; species Cicer chorassanicum. The sequence continues at coordinate 36,455,271 of JBBPBP010000004.1, forward strand.
TGTGCATCAAATAAGTGTGTTTGTGTCATTGAATTAACATTTAGGTCATTTTCGTCATCCTTCAAGTTTTTCTAATCTAATTAGGGTTTTTAACCAATCTTGTGCATTCAATTAGTGCGTTTGGGTCATTGGTTTACATTTAGGTATTTGTCGTCCTCCATAGGCTTATTCTATTCCAATTAGGGTTTTTCCCCAATCTTGTGTATCCAACAAATGCATTTGTGTCATTGGTTGCACATTTAGGTCATTTTCGTCCACCTTAGGCTTATTCTAATCCAATTAGGGTTTTTAACCAACCTTGTGCATCCAATAAGTGCCTTTGTGTAATTGGATTAACATTTATGTTATTTTCGTCCTCTTTTGGCTTATTCTAATCCGATTAGTGTTTTTAACCAATCTTGTGCATCCAATAAGTGCTTTTGTGTTATTGAATTAACATTTAAGTCATTTTCGTCATCCTTCGTTTTATTCTAATCCAATTAGGGTTTTAAACCAATCTTGTGCATCTAATAAGTGCGTTTGTGTCATTGGTTTAACATTTAGGTAATTGTCCTCCTCCCTAGGCTTATTCTAAACCAATTAAGGTTTTTAACCAATCTAGTGCATCCAATAAGTGTGTTTGTGTTATTGAATTAACATTTAGGTCATTTTCGTTATCCTTCGACTTATTCTAATCCAATTAGGGTTTTTAACTAATGTTGTGCATCCAATAAGTGCGTTTGTGTTGTTGGTTGAACATTTAAGTCATTTTCGTCCTCCCTAGGTTTATTCTATTCCAATTAGAGTTTTTAACCAATGTTGTGCATCCAATAAGTGTGTTTATGTCATGGGTTGAACATTAAAGTCGTTTCCGTCTTCCCTAGGCTTATTCTAATCCAATTAGGGTTTGTCACCAATCTTGTGCATCCAATAAGTGCGTTTGTGTCATTGGATTAACATTTAGGTCATTTTCATCCTCCCTAGGCTTATTCTAATCCAATTAGGGTTTGTAACCAATCTTGTGCATCTAGTAAGTGTGTTTGTGTCATTGAATTAACACTTAGGTCATTTTCGTCATCCTTCGTTTTATTATAATCCTATTAGGGTTTTTAACCAATCTTATGCATCCAATAAGTGCGTTTGTGTTATTGAATTAACATTTAAGTCATTTTCGTTATCCTTCGTTTTATTCTAATCCAATTAGGGTTTTTAACCAATCTTGTGCATCCAATAAGTGCGTTTGTGTCATTGGTTTAACATTTAGGTAATTGTCCTCCTCCCTGGGCTTATTCTAAACCAATTAAGGTTTTTAACCAATCTAGTGCATCCAATAAGTGTGTTTGTGTTATTGAGTTAACATTTAGGTCATTTTCGTCATCCTTCGACTTATTCTAATCCAATTAGAGTTTTTAACTAATCTTGTGCATCCAATAAGTGCGTTTGTGTCGTTGGTTGAACATTTAAGTCATTTTCGTCCTCCCTAGGTTTATTGTGCATCCAATTAGGGGTTTTCACCAATCTTGTACATCCAATAAGTGTGTTTGTCTTATTGGATTAACATTTAGGTCATTTTCATCCTCCCTAGGCTTATTCTAAACCAATTAGGGTTTTTAACCAATCTTGTGCATCCAGTAAGTGCGTTTGTGTCATTGAATTAACACTTAGTTCAATTTCGTCATCCTTCATTTTATTCTAATCCAATTAGGGTTTTTAACCAATCTTGGGCATCCAATAAGTACATTTGTGTCATTGGTTTAACAATTAGGTAATTCTCGTCCTCCCTAAGCTTATTCTTAACCAATTAGGGTTCTTAACCAATCTGGTGCATCCTATAAGTGTGTTTGTGTCGTTGAATTAACATTTAGGTCAATTTCATCATCCTTCAACTTATTCTAATCCAATTAGGGTTTTTAACCAATCTTTTGCATCCAATAAGTGCGTTTGTGTCACTGGTTTAACATTTAGGTAATTGTCGTCCTCCCTAAGCTTATTCTAATCCAATTAGGGTTTTTAACCAATCTTGTGCATCCAATAAGTGCGTTTGTATCATTGGTTGAACATTTAGATTATTTTCGTCCTCCTTAGGATTATTCTAATCCAATTAGGGTTTATAACCAATGTTGTGCATCCAATAAGTGTGTTTCTGTCATTGGTTTAACATTGAGGTAATTGTCATCCTCCCTAAGCTTATTCTAATCCAATTAGTGTTTTTAACAAGTCTTGTGCATCCAATAAATGCGTTTGTGGCATTGGTTGAAAATTTAGGTCATTTTCGTCCTCCCTAAGCTTATTCTAATCTAATTAGGGTTTTTCACCTATTTTGTGCATCAAATAAGTGTGTTTGTGTCATTGAATTAACATTTAGGTCATTTTCGTCATCCTTCAACTTATTCTAATCTAATTAGGGTTTTTAACCAATCTTGTGCATCCAATTAGTGCGTTTGTGTCATTGGTTTACATTTAGGCATTTGTCGTCCTTCCTAGGCTTATTCTAATCCAATTAAGGTTTTTCCCCAATCTTGTGCATCCAATAAGTGCATTTGTGTCATTGGCTGCACATTTATGTCATTTTCGTCCACCTTAAGCTTTTTCTAATCCAATTAGGGTTTTTAACCAACCTTGTGCATCCAATAAGTGCGTTTGTGTAATTGGATTAACATTTAGGTTATTTTCGTTCTCTTTTGGCTTATTCTAATCCAATTAGGGTTTTTAACGAATCTTGTGCTTCCAATAAGTGCGTTTTTGTTATTTGTTTAACATTTAGGTCATTTTCGTCCTCCCTAGGCTTATTCTAATCCAATTAGGGTTTTTAACCAATCTTGTGCATCTAATAAGTGCGTTTGTGTCATTGGTTGAACATTTAGGTCATTTTCTTCCTTCCAAGGATTTTTCTAATCCAATGAGGGTTTTTAACCTATCTTGTGCATCCAATAAGTGCATTTGTGTCATTGGTTGAACATTTAGGTCATTTACGTCTTCCCTAGGCTTATTCTAATCCAATTAAGGTTTTTAACCAACCTAGTGCATCCAATAAGTGTGTTTATGTTATTGAATTAACATTTAGGTCATTTTCGTCATCCTTCGACTTATTCTAATCCAATTAGGGTTTTTAACTAATCTTGTGCATCCAATAAGTGCGTTTGTGTCGTTGGTTGAACATTTAAGTCATTTTCGTCCTCCCTAGGTTTATTCTATTCCAATTAGAGTTTTTAACCAATGTTGTGCATCCAATAAGTGTGTTTGTGTCATGGGTTGAACATTAAAGTCGTTTCCGTCTTCCCTAGGCTTATTCTAATCCAATAAGGGTTTTTAACCAATCTTGTGCATCCAGTAAGTGCGTTTGTGTCATTGAATTAGCACTTAGGTCATTTTCGTCATCCTTCATTTTATCATAATCCTATTAGGGTTTTTAACCAATCTTGTGCATCCAATAAGTGCGTTTGTGTCATTTGTTTAACAATTAGGTAATTGTCGTCCTCCCTAGGCTTATTCTAAACCAATTAGGGTTCTAAACCAATCTGGTGCATCCAATAAGTGTGTTTGTGTCGTTGAATTAACATTTAGGTCAATTTCATCATCCTACAACTTATTCTAATCCAATTAGGGTTTTTAACCTATCTTGTGCATCCAATAAGTGCATTTGTGTCATTGGTTGAACATTTAGGTCATTTTCGTCCTCTGTAGGCATATTCTATTCTAATTAGGGTTTTTAACTAATCTTGTGCATCCAATAAGTGTGTTTGTGTCATTGATCGAACATTTAGGTCATTTTCATCCTTCCTAGGTTTATTCTAATCCAATTAGGGTTTTTAACCAATGTTGTGCATCTAATAAGTGTGTTTCTGTCATTGGTTGAACAATTAGGTCATTTACGTCTTCCCTAGGCTTATTCTAATCCAATTAGGGTTTTTCACCAATCTTGTGCATCAAATAAATGCGTTTGTGTCATTGGACTAACATTTATGTCATTTTCGTCCTCCTTAGGCTTATTCTAATCCAATTAGGGTTTTTAACCAATCTTGTGCATCCCACAAGTGCGTTTGTGTCATTAACTTAACATTTATGTCATTTTCGTCATGCTTCGACTTATTCTAATCCAATTAGGGTTTTTATCCAATCTTGTGCATCAAATTAGTGCGTTTGTGTCATTGGTTTAACATTTAGGTAATTATCGTTTTCCCTAGGCTTATTCTAATCCAACTAGGGTTTTTAACCAATCTTGTGTATCCAATAAGTGCGTTTGTGTCATTGAATTAACATTTAGGTCATTTTTCGCATCCTTCAACTTATTCTAATCTAATTAGGGTTTTTCACCTGTCTTGTGCATCCAATAACTAGATTTGTGTCATTGGTTGAACATTTATGTCATTTTCGTCCTCCATAGTCTTATTCTAATCCAATTAGGGTTTTTCACCTATCTTGTGCATTCAGTAAGTGCCTTTGTGTAATTGGATGAACATTTAGGTAATTTACGTCCTCTTTTTGCTTATTCTAGTCCAATTAGCATTTTTAACAAATCTTGTGCTTCCAATAACTGCGTTTGAGTCATTGGTTTAACATTTAGGACATTTTCGTTCTCCTTAGGCTTATTCTAATCCAATTAGGGTTTTTAACCAATCTTGTGCATCCAATAAGTTCGTTTGTGTCATTGGTTTAACATTTAGATCATTATCGTCCTCCTAGGGATTATTATAATCCAATTAGGGTTTTTAACCAATCTTGTGCATCCAATAAGTGCATTTGTGTCATTGGTTGAACATTTAGGTCATTTTTGTCCTCCCTAGGCTTATTCTACTCTAATTAGGGTTCTTAACCAATCTACTGCATCCAATCAGTGCATTTGTGTCATTGGGTTAACATTTAGGTCATTTTCGTCCTCCTTAGGCTTATTCTAATCCAATTAGGGTTTTTAACCAATCTTGTGCATCCAATAACTGCGTTTGTGTTATTGAATTAACATTTAAGTCATTTTTCTCATCCTTGGTTTTATTATAATCCAATTAGGGTTTTTAACCAATCTTGTGCATCCAATAAGTGTGTTTGTGTCATTGTTTTAACATTTAGGTAATTGTCGTCCTCCCTAGGCTTATTCTAAACCAATTAGGGTTTTTCCCCAATCTTGTGCATCCAATAAGTGCGTTTGTGTCATTGGATTAACATTTAGGTCATTTTCATCCTCCTTAGGCTTATTCTAATCCAATTAGGGTTTTTATCCAATCTTGTGCATCAAATTAGTGCGTTTGTATCATTGGTTTAACATTTAGGTAATTATCGTTGTCCCTAGGCTTATTCTAATCCAACTAGGGTTTTTAACCAATCTTGTGTATCCAATAAGTGCGTTTGTGTCATTGAATTAACATTTAGGTCATTTTCGTCATCGTTCAACTTATTCTAATCTAATTAGGGTTTTTCACCTGTCTTGTGCATCCAATAACTAGATTTGTGTCATTGGTTGAACATTTATTTCATTTTCGTCCTCCATATGCTTATTCTAATCCAATTAGGGTTTTCCACCTATCTTGTGCATTCAGTAAGTGCCTTTGTGTAATTGGATGAACATTTAGGTCATTTTCGTCCTATTTTTGCTTATTCAAATCCAATTAGCATTTTTAACAAATCTTGTGCTTCCAATAAGTGCGTTTGAGTCATTGGTTTAACATTTAGGTCATTTTCGTCCTCCCTAGGCTTATTCTAATCCAATTAGGGTTTTTAACCAATCTTGTGCATCCAATAACTGCGTTTGTGTTATTGAATTAACATTTAAGTCATTTTTCTCATCCTTGGTTTTATTCTAATCCAATTAGGGTTTTTAATCAATCTTGTATATCCAATAAGTGCGTTTGTGTCATTTTTTTAACATTTAGGTAATTTTCGTCCTCCCTAGGCTTATTCTAAACCAATTAGGGTTTTTCCCCAATCTTGTGCATCCAATAAGTGCATTTGTGTCACTGGTTTCACATTTAGGTCATTTTCGTCCTCCTTAGGCTTATTCTACTCTAATTAGGGTTTTTAACCAATCTTGTGCATCCAATAAGTTTGTTTGTATCATTGGTTGACTATTTAGGTCATTTTCATCCTCCCTAGATTTATTCTAATCCAATTAGGGTTTTTAACTAGTGTTGTGCATCCAATAAGTGTGTTTTTGTCATTGGTTGAACATTTAGGTCATTTACGTCTTCCCTACTCTTATTCTAATCCAATTAGGGTTTTTCACCAATCTTGTGTATCCAATAAGTGCGTTTGTGTCGTTGGATTAACATTTAGGTCATTTTCGTCCTCCTTAGGCTTATTCTAATCCAATTAGGGTTTTTAACCAATCTTGTGCATCCAACATGTGCGTTTGTGTCATTGACTTAACATTTAGGTCATTTTCGTCACCCTTCGACTTAATCTAATCCAATGAGGGTTTTTATCCAATCTTGTGCATCCAATTAGTGCGTTTGTGTCAGTGGTTTAACATTTACGTAATTGTCGTTCTCCCTAGGCTTATTCTAATACAATTAGGGTTTTTAACGAATCTTGTGCATCCAACATGTGCGTTTGTGTCATTGACTTAACATTTAGGTCATTTTCATCTCCCTTCGACTTATTCTAATCCAATAAGGGTTTTTATCCAATCTTGTGCATCCAATTAGTGCGTTTGTGTCACTGGTTTAACATTTACGAAATTGTCGTTCTCCCTAGGCTTATTCTAATCCAACTAGGGTTTTTACCAATCTTGTGTATCCAATAAGTGCGTTTGTGTCATTGGTTTAACATTTAGTTCATTTTCGTCCTCCCTAGGCTTATACTAATCCAATTAGGGTTTTTAACCAATCTTGTCCACGCAACATGTGCGTTTGTGTGATTGACTTAACATTTATGTCATTTTCGTCACCCTTCGACTTATTCTAATCCAATAAGGGTTTTTATCCAATCTTGTGCATCCAATTAGTGCGTTTGTGTCACTGGTTTAACATTTACGAAATTGTCGTCCTCCCTAGGCTTATTCTAATCCAATTAGGGTTTTTCACCTATCTTGTGCATCCAGTAAGTGCGTTTGTGTCATCGATTGAACATTAAGGTCATTTTCGTCCCCCATAGGCTTATTGTAATTCAATTAGGGTTTTTAACCAATCTTGTGCCCCCAATAAGTGCGTTTGTGTTATTGGATTACCATTTAAGTCATTTTCGTCATCCTTCGTTTAATTCTAATCCAATTAGGGTTTTTAACCAATCTTGTGCATCCAATAACTGGATTTGTGTCATTGGTTGAACATTTAAGTCATTTTCGTCCTCCCTAGGCTTATTCCAATCCAATTAGGGTTTTTCACCTATCTTGTGCATCCAGTAAGTGCGTTTGTGTCATTGGTTTAACATTAAGGTCATTTTTGTCCACCATAGGCTTATTCTAATTCAATTAGGGTTTTTACCCAATCTTGTTCATCCAATAAGTGCCTTTGTGTAATTGGATTAACATTTAGGTCATTTTCGTCCTCTATTGGCTTATTCTAATCCAATTAGGGTTTTTAACAAATCTTGTGCTTCCAATAAGTGCGTTTGAGTCATTGGTTTAACATTTAGGACATTTTCGTTCTCCCTAGGCTTATTCTAGTCCAATTAGGGTTTTTAACCAATCTTGTGCATCCAATAAGTGCGTTTGTGTCGTTGGTTGAACATTTAGGTCATTTTCGTCCTCCCTAGGCTTATTCTAATCCAATTAGGGTTTTTAACCAATCTTGTGCATCCAATAAGTGAGTTTGTGTCATTGGTTGAACATTTCGGTCATTTTCGTCCTCCCTACGATTATTCTAATCCAATTAGTGTTTTTAACGAATCTTGTGCTTCCAATAAGTGCGTTTTTGTTATTTGTTTAACATTTAGGTCATTTTCGTCCTCCCTAGGCTTATTCTAATCCAATTAGGGTTTTTAACCAATCTTGGGCATCTAATAAGTGCGTTTGTGTCATTGGTTGAACATTTAGGTCATTTTCTTCCTTCCAAGGATTTTTCTAATCCAATTAAGGTTTATAACCAATCTTGTGCATCCAATAAGTGCATTTGTGTCATTTGTTGAACATTTAGGTCATTTTCCTCCTCCCTAGGCTAATTCTATTCTAATTAGGGTTTTTAACCAATCTTGTGCATCCAATAAGTGCGTTTGTGTCATTGGTTGAACATTTAGGTCATTTTCGTCCTCCCTAGGATTATTCTAATCCAATTAGTGTTTTTAACCTATCTTGTGCATCCAATAAGTGCATTTGTTTCATTGGTTGAACATTTAGGTCATTTTCGTCCTCCGTAGGCTTATTCTATTCTAATTAGGGTTTTTAACTAATCTTGTGCATCCAATAAGTGTGTTTGTGTCATTGATCGAACATTTAGGTCATTTTCATCCTTCCTAGGTTTATTCTAATCCAATTAGGGTTTTTAACCAATGTTGTGCATCTAATAAGTGTGTTTCTATCATTGGTTGATCATTTAGGTCATTTACGTCTTCCCTAGGCTTATTCTAATCCAATTAGGGTTTTTCACCAATCTTGTGCATCAAATAAATGCGTTTGTGTTATTGGATTAACATTTATGTCATTTTCTTCCTCCTTAGGCTTATTCTTTTCGAATTAGGGTTTTTAACAAATCTTGTGCATCCCACAAGTGCGTTTTTGTCATTAACTTAACATTTATGTCGTTGTCGTCATGCTTCGACTTATTCTAATCCAATTAGGGTTTTTATCCAATCTTGTGCATCAAATTAGTGCGTTTGTGTAATTGGTTTAACATTTAGGTAATTATCGTTCTCCCTAGGCTTATTCTAATCCAACGTGGGTTTTTAACCAATCTTGTGTATCCAATAAGTGCGTTTGTGTCATTGAATTAACATTTAGGTCATTTTCGTCATCGTTCAACTTATTCTAATCTAATTAGGGTTTTTCACCGGTCTTGTGCATCCAATAACTAGATTTGTGTCATTGGTTGAACATTTATTTCATTTTCGTCCTCCACATGCTTATTCTAATCCAATTAGGGTTTTCCACCTATCTTGTGCATTCAGTAAGTGCCTTTGTGTAATTGGATGAACATTTAGGTCATTTTCGTCCTCTTTTTGCTTATTCTAATCCAATTAGCATTTTTAACAAATCTTGTGCTTCCAATAAGTGCGTTTGAGTCATTGGTTTAACATTTTGGACATTTTCGTTCTCCTTAGGCTTATTCTAATCCAATTAGGGTTTTTAACCAATCTTGTGCATCCAATAAGTTCGTTTGTGTCATTGGTTTAACATTTAGATCATTATCGTCCTCCTAGGGATTATTATAATCCAATTAGGGTTTTTAACCAATCTTGTGCATCCAATAAGTGCATTTGTGTCATTGGTTGAACATTTAGGTCATTTTTGTCCTCCCTAGGCTTATTCTACTCTAATTAGGGTTCTTAACCAATCTACTGCATCCAATCAGTGCATTTGTGTCATTGGGTTAACATTTAGGTCATTTTCGTCCTCCCTAGGCTTATTCTAATCCAATTAGGGTTTTTAACCAATCTTGTGCATCCAATAACTGCGTTTGTGTTATTGAATTAACATTTAAGTCATTTTTCTCATCCTTGGTTTTATTATAATCCAATTAGGGTTTTTAACCAATCTTGTGCATCCAATAAGTGTGTTTGTGTCATTGTTTTAACATTTAGGTGATTGTCGTCCTCCCTAGGCTTATTCTAAACCAATTAGGGTTTTTCCCCAATCTTGTGCATCCAATAAGTGCGTTTGTGTCATTGGATTAACATTTAGGTCATTTTCATCCTCCTTAGGCTTATTCTAATCCAATTAGGGTTTTTATCCAATCTTGTGCATCAAATTAGTGCGTTTGTATCATTGGTTTAACATTTAGGTAATTATCGTTGTCCCTAGGCTTATTCTAATCCAACTAGGGTTTTTAACCAATCTTGTGTATCCAATAAGTGCGTTTGTGTCATTGAATTAGCATTTAGGTCATTTTCGTCATCGTTCAACTTATTCTAATCTAATTAGGGTTTTTCACCTGTCTTGTGCATCCAATAACTAGATTTGTGTCATTGGTTGAACATTTATTTCATTTTCGTCCTCCATATGCTTATTCTAATCCAATTAGGGTTTTCCACCTATCTTGTGCATTCAGTAAGTGCCTTTGTGTAATTGGATGAACATTTAGGTCATTTTCGTCCTATTTTTGCTTATTCAAATCCAATTAGCATTTTTAACAAATCTTGTGCTTCCAATAAGTGCGTTTGAGTCATTGGTTTAACATTTAGGTCATTTTCGTCCTCCCTAGGCTTATTCTAATCCAATTAGGGTTTTTAACCAATCTTGTGCATCCAATAACTGCGTTTGTGTTATTGAATTAACATTTAAGTCATTTTTCTCATCCTTGGTTTTATTCTAATCCAATTAGGGTTTTTAATCAATCTTGTATATCCAATAAGTGCGTTTGTGTCATTTTTTTAACATTTAGGTAATTTTCGTCCTCCCTAGGCTTATTCTAAACCAATTAGGGTTTTTCCCCAATCTTGTGCATCCAATAAGTGCATTTGTGTCACTGGTTTCACATTTAGGTCATTTTCGTCCTCCTTAGGCTTATTCTACTCTAATTAGGGTTTTTAACCAATCTTGTGCATCCAATAAGTTTGTTTGTATCATTGGTTGACTATTTAGGTCATTTTCATCCTCCCTAGATTTATTCTAATCCAATTAGGGTTTTTAACTAGTGTTGTGCATCCAATAAGTGTGTTTCTGTCATTGGTTGAACATTTAGGTCATTTACGTCTTCCCTACTCTTATTCTAATCCAATTAGGGTTTTTCACCAATCTTGTGTATCCAATAAGTGCGTTTGTGTCGTTGGATTAACATTTAGGTCATTTTCGTCCTCCTTAGGCTTATTCTAATCCAATTAGGGTTTTTAACCAATCTTGTGCATCCAACATGTGCGTTTGTGTCATTGACTTAACATTTAGGTCATTTTCGTCACCCTTCGACTTAATCTAATCTAATGAGGGTTTTTATCCAATCTTGTGCATCCAATTAGTGCGTTTGTGTCACTGGTTTAACATTTACGTAATTGTCGTTCTCCCTAGGCTTATTCTAATACAATTAGGGTTTTTAACGAATCTTGTGCATCCAACATGTGCGTTTGTGTCATTGACTTAACATTTAGGTCATTTTCATCACCCTTCGACTTATTCTAATCCAATAAGGGTTTTTATCCAATCTTGTGCATCCAATTAGTGCGTTTGTGTCACTGGTTTAACATTTACGAAATTGTCGTCCTCCCTAGGCTTATTCTAATCCAATTAGGGTTTTTCACCTATCTTGTGCATCCAGTAAGTGCGTTTGTGTCATCGATTGAACATTAAGGTCATTTTCGTCCCCCATAGGCTTATTGTAATTCAATTAGGGTTTTTAACCAATCTTGTGCCCCCAATAAGTGCGTTTGTGTTATTGGATTACCATTTAAGTCATTTTCGTCATCCTTCGTTTAATTCTAATCCAATTAGGGTTTTTAACCAATCTTGTGCATCCAATAACTGGATTTGTGTCATTGGTTGAACATTTAAGTCATTTTCGTCCTCCCTAGGCTTATTCCAATCCAATTAGGGTTTTTCACCTATCTTGTGCATCCAGTAAGTGCGTTTGTGTCATTGGTTTAACATTAAGGTCATTTTTGTCCACCATAGGCTTATTCTAATTCAATTAGGGTTTTTACCCAATCTTGTTCATCCAATAAGTGCCTTTGTGTAATTGGATTAACATTTAGGTCATTTTCGTCCTCTATTGGCTTATTCTAATCCAATTAGGGTTTTTAACAAATCTTGTGCTTCCAATAAGTGCGTTTGAGTCATTGGTTTAACATTTAGGACATTTTCGTTCTCCCTAGGCTTATTCTAGTCCAATTAGGGTTTTTAACCAATCTTGTGCATCCAATAAGTGCGTTTGTGTCGTTGGTTGAACATTTAGGTCATTTTCGTCCTCCCTAGGCTTATTCTAATCCAATTAGGGTTTTTAACCAATCTTGTGCATCCAATAAGTGAGTTTGTGTCATTGGTTGAACATTTCGGTCATTTTCGTCCTCCCTACGATTATTCTAATCCAATTAGTGTTTTTAACGAATCTTGTGCTTCCAATAAGTGCGTTTTTGTTATTTGTTTAACATTTAGGTCATTTTCGTCCTCCCTAGGCTTATTCTAATCCAATTAGGGTTTTTAACCAATCTTGGGCATCTAATAAGTGCGTTTGTGTCATTGGTTGAACATTTAGGTCATTTTCTTCCTTCCAAGGATTTTTCTAATCCAATTAAGGTTTATAACCAATCTTGTGCATCCAATAAGTGCATTTGTGTCATTTGTTGAACATTTAGGTCATTTTCCTCCTCCCTAGGCTAATTCTATTCTAATTAGGGTTTTTAACCAATCTTGTGCATCCAATAAGTGCGTTTGTGTCATTGGTTGAACATTTAGGTCATTTTCGTCCTCCCTAGGATTATTCTAATCCAATTAGTGTTTTTAACCTATCTTGTGCATCCAATAAGTGCATTTGTTTCATTGGTTGAACATTTAGGTCATTTTCGTCCTCCGTAGGCTTATTCTATTCTAATTAGGGTTTTTAACTAATCTTGTGCATCCAATAAGTGTGTTTGTGTCATTGATCGAACATTTAGGTCATTTTCATCCTTCCTAGGTTTATTCTAATCCAATTAGGGTTTTTAACCAATGTTGTGCATCTAATAAGTGTGTTTCTATCATTGGTTGATCATTTAGGTCATTTACGTCTTCCCTAGGCTTATTCTAATCCAATTAGGGTTTTTCACCAATCTTGTGCATCAAATAAATGCGTTTGTGTTATTGGATTAACATTTATGTCATTTTCTTCCTCCTTAGGCTTATTCTTTTCGAATTAGGGTTTTTAACAAATCTTGTGCATCCCACAAGTGCGTTTTTGTCATTAACTTAACATTTATGTCGTTGTCGTCATGCTTCGACTTATTCTAATCCAATTAGGGTTTTTATCCAATCTTGTGCATCAAATTAGTGCGTTTGTGTAATTGGTTTAACATTTAGGTAATTATCGTTCTCCCTAGGCTTATTCTAATCCAACGTGGGTTTTTAACCAATCTTGTGTATCCAATAAGTGCGTTTGTGTCATTGAATTAACATTTAGGTCATTTTCGTCATCGTTCAACTTATTCTAATCTAATTAGGGTTTTTCACCGGTCTTGTGCATCCAATAACTAGATTTGTGTCATTGGTTGAACATTTATTTCATTTTCGTCCTCCACATGCTTATTCTAATCCAATTAGGGTTTTCCACCTATCTTGTGCATTCAGTAAGTGCCTTTGTGTAATTGGATGAACATTTAGGTCATTTTCGTCCTCTTTTTGCTTATTCTAATCCAATTAGCATTTTTAACAAATCTTGTGCTTCCAATAAGTGCGTTTGAGTCATTGGTTTAACATTTTGGACATTTTCGTTCTCCTTAGGCTTATTCTAATCCAATTAGGGTTTTTAACCAATCTTGTGCATCCAATAAGTTCGTTTGTGTCATTGGTTTAACATTTAGATCATTATCGTCCTCCTAGGGATTATTATAATCCAATTAGGGTTTTTAACCAATCTTGTGCATCCAATAAGTGCATTTGTGTCATTGGTTGAACATTTAGGTCATTTTTGTCCTCCCTAGGCTTATTCTACTCTAATTAGGGTTCTTAACCAATCTACTGCATCCAATCAGTGCATTTGTGTCATTGGGTTAACATTTAGGTCATTTTCGTCCTCCTTAGGCTTATTCTAATCCAATTAGGGTTTTTAACCAATCTTGTGCATCCAATAACTGCGTTTGTGTTATTGAATTAACATTTAAGTCATTTTTCTCATCCTTGGTTTTATTATAATCCAATTAGGGTTTTTAACCAATCTTGTGCATCCAATAAGTGTGTTTGTGTCATTGTTTTAACATTTAGGTGATTGTCGTCCTCCCTAGGCTTATTCTAAACCAATTAGGGTTTTTCCCCAATCTTGTGCATCCAATAAGTGCGTTTGTGTCATTGGATTAACATTTAGGTCATTTTCATCCTCCTTAGGCTTATTCTAATCCAATTAGGGTTTTTATCCAATCTTGTGCATCAAATTAGTGCGTTTGTATCATTGGTTTAACATTTAGGTAATTATCGTTGTCCCTAGGCTTATTCTAATCCAACTAGGGTTTTTAACCAATCTTGTGTATCCAATAAGTGCGTTTGTGTCATTGAATTAGCATTTAGGTCATTTTCGTCATCGTTCAACTTATTCTAATCTAATTAGGGTTTTTCACCTGTCTTGTGCATCCAATAACTAGATTTGTGTCATTGGTTGAACATTTATTTCATTTTCGTCCTCCATATGCTTATTCTAATCCAATTAGGGTTTTCCACCTATCTTGTGCATTCAGTAAGTGCCTTTGTGTAATTGGATAAACATTTAGGTCATTTTCGTCCTCTTTTTGCTTATTCAAATCCAATTAGCATTTTTAACAAATCTTGTGCTTCCAATAAGTGCGTTTGAGTCATTGGTTTAACATTTAGGTCATTTTCGTCCTCCCTAGGCTTATTCTAATCCAATTAGGGTTTTTAACCAATCTTGTGCATCCAATAACTGCGTTTGTGTTATTGAATTAACATTTAAGTCATTTTTCTCATCCTTGGTTTTATTCTAATCCAATTAGGGTTTTTAATCAATCTTGTATATCCAATAAGTGCGTTTGTGTCATTTTTTTAACATTTAGGTAATTTTCGTCCTCCCTAGGCTTATTCTAAACCAATTAGGGTTTTTCCCCAATCTTGTGCATCCAATAAGTGCATTTGTGTCACTGGTTTCACATTTAGGTCATTTTCGTCCTCCTTAGGCTTATTCTACTCTAATTAGGGTTTTTAACCAATCTTGTGCATCCAATAAGTTTGTTTGTATCATTGGTTGACTATTTAGGTCATTTTCATCCTCCCTAGATTTATTCTAATCCAATTAGGGTTTTTAACTAGTGTTGTGCATCCAATAAGTGTGTTTCTGTCATTGGTTGAACATTTAGGTCATTTACGTCTTCCCTACTCTTATTCTAATCCAATTAGGGTTTTTCACCAATCTTGTGTATCCAATAAGTGCGTTTGTGTCGTTGGATTAACATTTAGGTCATTTTCGTCCTCCTTAGGCTTATTCTAATCCAATTAGGGTTTTTAACCAATCTTGTGCATCCAACATGTGCGTTTGTGTCATTGACTTAACATTTAGGTCATTTTCGTCACCCTTCGACTTAATCTAATCTAATGAGGGTTTTTATCCAATCTTGTGCATCCAATTAGTGCGTTTGTGTCACTGGTTTAACATTTACGTAATTGTCGTTCTCCCTAGGCTTATTCTAATACAATTAGGGTTTTTAACGAATCTTGTGCATCCAACATGTGCGTTTGTGTCATTGACTTAACATTTAGGTCATTTTCATCACCCTTCGACTTATTCTAATCCAATAAGGGTTTTTATCCAATCTTGTGCATCCAATTAGTGCGTTTGTGTCACTGGTTTAACATTTACGAAATTGTCGTTCTCCCTAGGCTTATTCTAATCCAACTAGGGTTTTTACAAATCTTGTGTATCCAATAAGTGTGTTTGTGTCATTGGTTTAACATTTAGGTCATTTTCGTCCTCCCTAGGCTTATACTAATCCAATTAGGGTTTTTAACCAATCTTGTCCACGCAACATGTGCGTTTGTGTGATTGACTTAACATTTATGTCATTTTCGTCACCCTTCGACTTATTCTAATCCAATTAGGGTTTTTATCCAATCTTGTGCATCCAACATGTGCGTTTGTGTCATTGACTTAACATTTAGGTCATTTTCATCACCCTTCGACTTATTCTAATCCAATAAGGGTTTTTATCCAATCTTGTGCATCCAATTAGTGCGTTTGTGTCACTGGTTTAACATTTACGAAATTGTCGTCCTCCCTAGGCTTATTCTAATCCAATTAGGGTTTTTCACCTATCTTGTGCATCCAGTAAGTGCGTTTGTGTCATCGATTGAACATTAAGGTCATTTTCGTCCCCCATAGGCTTATTGTAATTCAATTAGGGTTTTTAACCAATCTTGTGCCCCCAATAAGTGCGTTTGTGTTATTGGATTACCATTTAAGTCATTTTCGTCATCCTTCGTTTAATTCTAATCCAATTAGGGTTTTTAACCAATCTTGTGCATCCAATAACTGGATTTGTGTCATTGGTTGAACATTTAAGTCATTTTCGTCCTCCCTAGGCTTATTCCAATCCAATTAGGGTTTTTCACCTATCTTGTGCATCCAGTAAGTGCGTTTGTGTCATTGGTTTAACATTAAGGTCATTTTTGTCCACCATAGGCTTATTCTAATTCAATTAGGGTTTTTACCCAATCTTGTTCATCCAATAAGTGCCTTTGTGTAATTGGATTAACATTTAGGTCATTTTCGTCCTCTATTGGCTTATTCTAATCCAATTAGGGTTTTTAACAAATCTTGTGCTTCCAATAAGTGCGTTTGAGTCATTGGTTTAACATTTAGGACATTTTCGTTCTCCCTAGGCTTATTCTAGTCCAATTAGGGTTTTTAACCAATCTTGTGTATCCAATAAGTGCGTTTGTGTCATTGGTTTAACATTTAGGTCATTATCATCCTCCTAGGGATTATTATAATCCAATTAGGGTTTTAAACCAATCTTGTGCATCCAATAAGTGCATATGTGTAATTGGATTAACATTTAGGTCATTTTCGTCCTCCCTAGGCTTATTCTAATCCAATTAGGGTTTTTAACTAATCTTGTGCATCCAATTAGTGTGTTTGTGTCATTGGTTTAACATTTACGTAATGGTCGTTCTCCCTAGGCTTATTCGAATCCAACTAGGGTTTTTAACCAATCTTGTGTATCCAATAAGTGCGTTTGTGTCATTGGTTGAACATTTAGGTCATTTTGGTCCTCCCTAGGCTTATTCTAATCCAATTAGGGTTTTTAACTAATCTTGTCCATCCAACATGTGCATTTGTGACATTGACGTTACATTTAGGTCATTTTCGTCACCCTTCGACTTATTCTAATCCAATTATGGTTTTTATCCAATCTTGTGCATCTAATTAGTGCATTTGTGTCACTGGTTTAACATTTACGTAATTGTCGTTCTCCCTAGGCTTATTCTAATCCAACTTGGGTTTTTAACCAATCTTGTGTATCCAAGATGTGCGTTTGTGTCATTGGTTGAACATTTAGGTCATTTTCGTCCTCCCTAGGCTTATTCTATTCCAATTATGGTTTTTCACCTATCTTGTGCATCATGTAAGTGCGTTTGTGTCATTGGTTGAACATTAAGGTCATTTTCGTCCACCATAGGCTTATTCTAATTCAATTAGGGTTTTTAACCAATCTTGTGCATCCAATAAGTGCATTTGTGTTATTGAATTAACATTTAAGTCATTTTCGTCATCCTTCGTTTTATTCTAATCCAATTAGGGTTTTTACCCAATGTGCATCCAATAACTGGATTTGTGTCATTGGTTGAAGATTTATGTCATTTTCGTCCTCCCAAGGCTTATTCTAATCCAATTAGGGTTTTTCACCTATCTTGTGCATCCAGTAAGTGTGTTTGTGTCATTGGTTTCACATTAAGGTCATTTTCGTCCACCATAGGCTTATTCTAATCCAATTATGGTTTTTACCCAATCTTGTGCATCCAATAAGTGCCTTTTTGTAATTTGATTAACATTTAGGTCATTTTTGTCCTCTTTAGGCTTATGCTAATCCAATTAGGGTTTTTAACCAATGTTGTGCATCCAATAAGTGTGTTTCTGTCATTGGTTGAACATTTAGGTCATTCACGTCTTCCCTAGGCTTATTCTAATCTAATTAGAGTTTTTCACCAATCTTGTGCATCCAATAAATGCGTTTGTGTCGATGGATTTATATTTAGGTCATTTTCGTCCTCCTTAGGCTTATTCTAATCCAATTAGGGTTTTTAACCAATCTTGTGTATCCAACAAGTGCGTTTGTGTCATTGACTTAACATTTAGGTCATTTTCGTCATCGTTCGACTTATACTTATCCAATTAGGGTTTTTGTCCAATCTTGTGCATCCAATTAGTGTGTTTGTGTCATTGGTTTAACATTTAGGTAATTGTCGTCCTTCCTAGGCTTATTCTAATAAAATTAGGGTTTTTAACGAATCTTGTGCATCCAACATGTGCGTTTGTGTCATTGACTTGACATTTAGGTCATTTTCGTCACCCTTCGACTTATTCTAATCCAATAAGGGTTTTTATCCAATCTTGTGATTCCAATAAGTGCGTTTGTGTCACTGGTTTAAGATTTACGAAATTGTCGTTCTCCCTAGGCTTATTCTAATCCAACTAGGGTTTTTAACCAATCTTGTGTATCCAATAAGTGCGTTTGTGTCATTGGTTTAACATTTAGGTCATTTTCGTCCTACCTAGGCTTATTCTAATCCAATTAGGGGTTTTAACCAATCTTGTCCATCCAACATGTGCGTTTGTGTCATTGACTTAACATTTAGGTCATTTTCGTCACCCTTCGACTTATTCTAATCCAATTAGGGTTTTTATCCAATCTTGTGCATCCAATTAGTGCGTTAGTGTCACTGGTTTAACATTTACGTAATTGTCGTTCTCCCTAGGCTTATTCTAATCCAACTAGGGTTTTTAACCAATCTTGTGTATCCAATAAGTGCGTTTGGGTCATTGGTTGAACATTTAGGTCATTTTCGTCCTCCCTAGGCTTATTCTAATCCAATTATGGTTTTTCACCTATCTTGTGCATCCAGTAACTGCGTTTGTGTCATTGGTTGAACATTAATGTCATTTTCGTCCACCATAGGCTTATTCAAATTCAATTAGGGTTTTTAACCAATCTTGTGCATCCATTAAGTGCGTCTGTGTTATTGAATTAACATTTAAGTCATTTTCGTCATCCTTCGTTTTATTCTAATCCAATTAGGGTTTTTAACCAA
>JBBPBP010000004.1:36474271-36519297 GCA_037974735.1 Cicer chorassanicum
TCACCCTTCGACTTATTCTAATCCAATAAGGGTTTTTATCCAATCTTGTGCATCCAATTAGTGCGTTTGTGTCACTGGTTTAACATTTACGAAATTGTCGTCCTCCCTAGGCTTATTCTAATCCAATTAGGGTTTTTCACCTATCTTGTGCATCCAGTAAGTGCGTTTGTGTCATCGATTGAACATTAAGGTCATTTTCGTCCCCCATAGGCTTATTGTAATTCAATTAGGGTTTTTAACCAATCTTGTGCCCCCAATAAGTGCGTTTGTGTTATTGGATTACCATTTAAGTCATTTTCGTCATCCTTCGTTTAATTCTAATCCAATTAGGGTTTTTAACCAATCTTGTGCATCCAATAACTGGATTTGTGTCATTGGTTGAACATTTAAGTCATTTTCGTCCTCCCTAGGCTTATTCCAATCCAATTAGGGTTTTTCACCTATCTTGTGCATCCAGTAAGTGCGTTTGTGTCATTGGTTTAACATTAAGGTCATTTTTGTCCACCATAGGCTTATTCTAATTCAATTAGGGTTTTTACCCAATCTTGTTCATCCAATAAGTGCCTTTGTGTAATTGGATTAACATTTAGGTCATTTTCGTCCTCTATTGGCTTATTCTAATCCAATTAGGGTTTTTAACAAATCTTGTGCTTCCAATAAGTGCGTTTGAGTCATTGGTTTAACATTTAGGACATTTTCGTTCTCCCTAGGCTTATTCTAGTCCAATTAGGGTTTTTAACCAATCTTGTGTATCCAATAAGTGCGTTTGTGTCATTGGTTTAACATTTAGGTCATTATCATCCTCCTAGGGATTATTATAATCCAATTAGGGTTTTAAACCAATCTTGTGCATCCAATAAGTGCATATGTGTAATTGGATTAACATTTAGGTCATTTTCGTCCTCCCTAGGCTTATTCTAATCCAATTAGGGTTTTTAACTAATCTTGTGCATCCAATTAGTGTGTTTGTGTCATTGGTTTAACATTTACGTAATGGTCGTTCTCCCTAGGCTTATTCGAATCCAACTAGGGTTTTTAACCAATCTTGTGTATCCAATAAGTGCGTTTGTGTCATTGGTTGAACATTTAGGTCATTTTGGTCCTCCCTAGGCTTATTCTAATCCAATTAGGGTTTTTAACTAATCTTGTCCATCCAACATGTGCATTTGTGACATTGACGTTACATTTAGGTCATTTTCGTCACCCTTCGACTTATTCTAATCCAATTATGGTTTTTATCCAATCTTGTGCATCTAATTAGTGCATTTGTGTCACTGGTTTAACATTTACGTAATTGTCGTTCTCCCTAGGCTTATTCTAATCCAACTTGGGTTTTTAACCAATCTTGTGTATCCAAGATGTGCGTTTGTGTCATTGGTTGAACATTTAGGTCATTTTCGTCCTCCCTAGGCTTATTCTATTCCAATTATGGTTTTTCACCTATCTTGTGCATCATGTAAGTGCGTTTGTGTCATTGGTTGAACATTAAGGTCATTTTCGTCCACCATAGGCTTATTCTAATTCAATTAGGGTTTTTAACCAATCTTGTGCATCCAATAAGTGCATTTGTGTTATTGAATTAACATTTAAGTCATTTTCGTCATCCTTCGTTTTATTCTAATCCAATTAGGGTTTTTACCCAATGTGCATCCAATAACTGGATTTGTGTCATTGGTTGAAGATTTATGTCATTTTCGTCCTCCCAAGGCTTATTCTAATCCAATTAGGGTTTTTCACCTATCTTGTGCATCCAGTAAGTGTGTTTGTGTCATTGGTTTCACATTAAGGTCATTTTCGTCCACCATAGGCTTATTCTAATCCAATTATGGTTTTTACCCAATCTTGTGCATCCAATAAGTGCCTTTTTGTAATTTGATTAACATTTAGGTCATTTTTGTCCTCTTTAGGCTTATGCTAATCCAATTAGGGTTTTTAACCAATGTTGTGCATCCAATAAGTGTGTTTCTGTCATTGGTTGAACATTTAGGTCATTCACGTCTTCCCTAGGCTTATTCTAATCTAATTAGAGTTTTTCACCAATCTTGTGCATCCAATAAATGCGTTTGTGTCGATGGATTTATATTTAGGTCATTTTCGTCCTCCTTAGGCTTATTCTAATCCAATTAGGGTTTTTAACCAATCTTGTGTATCCAACAAGTGCGTTTGTGTCATTGACTTAACATTTAGGTCATTTTCGTCATCGTTCGACTTATACTTATCCAATTAGGGTTTTTGTCCAATCTTGTGCATCCAATTAGTGTGTTTGTGTCATTGGTTTAACATTTAGGTAATTGTCGTCCTTCCTAGGCTTATTCTAATAAAATTAGGGTTTTTAACGAATCTTGTGCATCCAACATGTGCGTTTGTGTCATTGACTTGACATTTAGGTCATTTTCGTCACCCTTCGACTTATTCTAATCCAATAAGGGTTTTTATCCAATCTTGTGATTCCAATAAGTGCGTTTGTGTCACTGGTTTAAGATTTACGAAATTGTCGTTCTCCCTAGGCTTATTCTAATCCAACTAGGGTTTTTAACCAATCTTGTGTATCCAATAAGTGCGTTTGTGTCATTGGTTTAACATTTAGGTCATTTTCGTCCTACCTAGGCTTATTCTAATCCAATTAGGGGTTTTAACCAATCTTGTCCATCCAACATGTGCGTTTGTGTCATTGACTTAACATTTAGGTCATTTTCGTCACCCTTCGACTTATTCTAATCCAATTAGGGTTTTTATCCAATCTTGTGCATCCAATTAGTGCGTTAGTGTCACTGGTTTAACATTTACGTAATTGTCGTTCTCCCTAGGCTTATTCTAATCCAACTAGGGTTTTTAACCAATCTTGTGTATCCAATAAGTGCGTTTGGGTCATTGGTTGAACATTTAGGTCATTTTCGTCCTCCCTAGGCTTATTCTAATCCAATTATGGTTTTTCACCTATCTTGTGCATCCAGTAACTGCGTTTGTGTCATTGGTTGAACATTAATGTCATTTTCGTCCACCATAGGCTTATTCAAATTCAATTAGGGTTTTTAACCAATCTTGTGCATCCATTAAGTGCGTCTGTGTTATTGAATTAACATTTAAGTCATTTTCGTCATCCTTCGTTTTATTCTAATCCAATTAGGGTTTTTAACCAACCTTGTGCATCCAATTAGTGCGTTTGTGTAATTGGATTAACATTTAGGTTATTTTCGTCCTCTTTTGGCTTATTCTAATCCAATTAGGGTTTTTAACGAATCTTGTGCTTCCAATAAGTGCGTTTTTGTTATTTATTTAACATTTAGGTCATTTTCGTCCTCCCTAGGCTTATTCTAATCCAATTAGGGTTTTTAACCAATCTTGTGCATCTAATAAGTGCGTTTGTGTCATTGGTTGAACATTTAGGTCATTTTCTTCCTTCCAAGGATTTTTCTAATCTAATGAGGGTTTTTAACCTATCTTGTGCATCCAATAAGTGCATTTGTGTCATTGGTTGAACATTTAGTTCGTTTACGTCTTCCCTAGGCTTATTCTAATCCAATTAAGGTTTTTAACCAATCTAGTGCATCCAATAAGTGTGTTTGTGTTATGGAATTAACATTTAGGTCATTTTTCGTCATCCTTCGACTTATTCAAATCCAATTAGGGTTTTTAACTAATCTTGTGCATCCAATAAGTGCGTTGTTGTCGTTGGTTGAACATTTAAGTCATTTTCGTCCTCCCTAGGTTTATTTTATTCCAATTAGAGTTTTTAACCAATGTTGTGCATCCAATAAGTGTGTTTGTGTCATGGGTTGAACATTAAAATCGTTTCCGTCTTCCCTAGGCTTATTCTAATCCAATTAGGGTTTTTCACCAATCTTGTGCATCCAATAAGTGCGTTTGTGTCATTGGATTAACATTTAGGTCATTTTCATCCTCCCTAGGCTTATTCTAATCCAATTAGGGTTTTTAACCAATCTTGTGCATCCAGTAAGTGCATTTGTGTCATTGAATTAACAATTAGGTCATTTTCGTCATCCTTCATTTTATTATAATCCTATTAGGGTTTTTAACCAATCTTGTGCATCCAATAAGTGCGTTTGTGTCATTGGTTTAACAATTAGGTAAATGTCGTCCTCCCTAGTCTTATTCTAAACCAATTAGGGTTCTAAACCAATCTGGTGCATCCAATAAGTGTGTTTGTGTCGTTGAATTAACATTTAGGTCAATTTCATCATCCTACAACTTATTCTAATCCAATTAGGGTTTTTAACCAATCTTGTGCATCCAATAAGTTTGTTTGGGTTATTGAATTAATATTTAGGTCGTTTTCGTCATCCTTCGACTTGTTCTAATCCAATTAGGGTTTTTAACTAATCTTGTGCATCCAATAAGTGCGTTTGTGTCGTTGGTTGAACATTTAGGTCATTTTCGTCCTCCCTAGGTTTATTCTAATCCAATTAGGGTTTTTAACCAATCTTGGGCATCTAATAAGTGCGTTTGTGTCATTGGTTGAACATTTAGGTCATTTTCTTCCTTCCAAGGATTTTTCTAATCCAGTTAGGGTTTATAACCAATCTTGTGCATCCAATAAGTGCATTTGTGTCATTTGTTGAACATTTAGGTCATTTTCCTCCTCCCTAGGCTAATTCTATTTTAATTAGGGTTTTTAACCAATCTTGTGCATCCAATAAGTGCGTTTGTGTCATTGGTTGAACATTTAGGTCATTTTCGTTCTCCCTAGGATTATTCTAATCCAATAAGTGTTTTTAACCTATCTTGTGCATCCAATAAGTGCATTTGTGTCATTGGTTGAACATTTAGGTCATTTTCGTCCTCCGTAGGCATATTCTATTCTAATTAGGGTTTTTAACTAATCTTGTGCATCCAATAAGTGTGTTTGTGTCATTGATCGAACATTTAGGTCATTTTCATCCTTCCTAGGTTTATTCTAATCCAATTAGGGTTTTTAACCAATGTTGTGCATCTAATAAGTGTGTTTGTGTCATTGGTTGAACAATTAGGTCATTTACGTCTTCCCTAGGCTTATTCTAATCCAATTAGGGTTTTTCACCAATCTTGTGCATCAAATAAATGTGTTTGTGTCATTGGATTAACATTTATGTCATTTTCGTCCTCCTTAGGCTTATTCTAATCCAATTAGGGTTTTTAACCAATCTTGTGCATCCCACAAGTGCGTTTGTGTCATTAACTTAACATTTATGTCATTTTCGTCATGCTTCGACTTATTCTAATCCAATTAGGGTTTTTATCCAATCTTGTGCATCAAATTAGTGCGTTTGTGTCATTGGTTTACATTTAGGTAATTATCGTTCTACCTAGGCTTATTCTAATCCAACTAGGGTTTTTAACCAATCTTGTGTATCCATTAAGTGCGTTTGTGTCATTGAATTAACATTTAGGTCATTTTCGTCATCCTTCAACTTATTCTAATCTAATTAGGGTTTTTCACCTGTCTTGTGCATCCAATAACTAGATTTGTGTCATTGGTTGAACATTTATGTCATTTTCATCCTCCATAGTCTTATTCTAATCCAATTAGGGTTTTTCACCTATCTTGTGCATTCAGTAAGTGCCTTTGTGTAATTGGATGAACATTTAGGTCATTTACGTCCTCTTTTTGCTTATTCTAGTCCAATTAGCATTTTTAACAAATCTTGTGCTTCCAATAAGTGCGTTTGAGTCATTGGTTTAACATTTAGGACATTTTAGTTCTCCTTAGGCTTATTCTAATCCAATTAGGGTTTTTAACCAATCTTGTGCATCCAATAAGTTCGTTTGTGTCATTGGTTTAACATTTAGATCATTATCGTCCTCCTAGGGATTATTATAATCCAATTAGGGTTTTTAACCAATCTTGTGCATCCAATAAGTGCATTTGTGTCATTGTTGAACATTTAGGTCATTTTCGTCCTCCCTAGGCTTATTCTACTCTAATTAGGGTTCTTAACCAATCTACTTCATCCAATCAGTGCATTTGTGTCATTGGGTTAACATTTAGGTCATTTTCGTCCTCCCTAGGCTTATTCTAATCCAATTAGGGTTTTTAACCAATCTTGTGCATCCAATAACTGCGTTTGTGTTATTGAATTAACATTTAAGTCATTTTTCTCATCCTTGGTTTTATTATAGTCCAATTAGGGTTTTTAACCAATCATGTGCATCCAATAAGTGCGTTTGCGTCATTGTTTTAACATTTAGGTAATTGTCGTCCTCCCTAGGCTTATTCTAAACCAATTAGGGTTTTTCCCCAATCTTGTGCATCCAATAAGTGCGTTTGTGTCATTGGATTAACATTTAGGTCATTTTCATCCTCCCTAGGCTTATTCTAATCCAATTAGGGTTTTTAACCAATCTTGTGGATCCAGTAAGTGCGTCTGTGTCATTGAATTAACACTTAGGTCATTTTCGTCATCCTTCATTTTATTATAATCTTATTAGGGTTTTTAACCAATCTTGTGCATTCAATAAGTGCGTTTGTGTCATTGGTTTAACAATTAGGTAATTGTCGTCCTCCTTAGGCTTATTCTAAACCAATTAGGGTTCTTAACCAATCTGGTGCATCCAATAAGTGTGTTTGTGTCGTTGAATTAACATTTAGGTCAATTTCATCATCCTACAACTTATTCTAAACCAATTAGGGTTTTTAACTAATATTGTGCATCCAATAAGTTTGTTTGTGTTATTGAATTAACATTTTGGTCATTTTCGTCATCCTTTGACTTATTCTAATCCAATTAGGGTTTTTAACTAATCTTGTGCATCCAATAAGTGCGTTTGTGTCGTTGGTTGAACATTTAGGTCATTTTCGTCCTCCCTAGGTTTATTCTAATCCAATTAGGGTTTTTAACCAATCTTGTGCATCCCACAAGTGCGTTTCTGTCATTAACTTAACATTTACGTCATTTTCGTCATGCTTCGACTTATTCTAATCCAATTAGGGTTTTTATCCAATCTTGTGCATCAAATTAGTGGTGTTTGTGTCATTGGTTTAACATTTAGGTAATTATCGTTTTCCCTAGGCTTATTCTAATCCAACTAGGGTTTTTAACCAATCTTGTGTATCCATTAAGTGCGTTTGTGTCATTGAATTAACATTTAGGTCATTTTCGTCATCCTTCAACTTATTCTAATCTAATTAGGGTTTTTCACCTGTCTTGTGCATCCAATAACTAGATTTGTGTCATTGGTTGAACATTTATGTCATTTTCGTCCTCCATAGTCTTATTCTAATCCAATTAGGGTTTTTCACCTATCTTGTGCATTCAGTAAATGCCTTTGTGTAATTGGATGAACATTTAGGTCATTTACGTCCTCTTTTTGCTTATTCTAGTCCAATTAGCATTTTTAACAAATCTTGTGCTTCCAATAAGTGCGTTTGATTCATTGGTTTAACATTTAGGACATTTTCGTTCTCCTTAGGCTTATTCTAATCCAATTAGGGTTTTTAACCAATCTTGTGCATCTAATAAGTTCGTTTGTGTCATTGGTTTAACATTTAGATCATTATCGTCCTCCTAGGGATTATTATAATCCAATTAGGGTTTTTAACCAATCTTGTGCATCCAATAAGTGCATTTGTGTCATTGTTGAACATTTAGGTCTTTTTCGTCCTCCCTAGGCTTATTCTACTCTAATTAGGGTTCTTAACCAATCTACTTCATCCAATCAGTGCATTTGTGTCATTGGGTTAACATTTAGGTCATTTTCGTCCTCCCTAGGCTTATTCTAATCCAATTAGGGTTTTTAACCAATCTTGTGCATCCAATAACTGCGTTTGTGTTATTGAATTAACATTTAAGTCATTTTTCTCATCCTTGGTTTTATTATAATCCAATTAGGGTTTTTAACCAATCATGTGCATCCAATAAGTGCGTTTGCGTCATTGTTTTAACATTTAGGTAATTGTCGTCCTCCCTAGGCTTATTCTAAACCAATTAGGGTTTTTCCCCAATCTTGTGCATCCAATAAGTGCGTTTGTGTCATTGGATTAACATTTAGGTCATTTTCATCCTCCCTAGGCTTATTCTAATCCAATTAGGGTTTTTAACCAATCTTGTGGATCCAGTAAGTGCGTCTGTGTCATTGAATTAACACTTAGGTCATTTTCGTCATCCTTCATTTTATTATAATCTTATTAGGGTTTTTAACCAATCTTGTGCATTCAATAAGTGCGTTTGTGTCATTGGTTTAACAATTAGGTAATTGTCGTCCTCCTTAGGCTTATTCTAAACCAATTAGGGTTCTTAACCAATCTGGTGCATCCAATAAGTGTGTTTGTGTCGTTGAATTAACATTTAGGTCAATTTCATCATCCTACAACTTATTCTAATCCAATTAGGGTTTTTAACCAATCTTGTGCATCCAATAAGTTTGTTTGTGTTATTGAATTAACATTTTGGTCATTTTCGTCATCCTTTGACTTATTCTAATCCAATTAGGGTTTTTAACTAATCTTGTGCATCCAATAAGTGCGTTTGTGTCGTTGGTTGAACATTTAGGTCATTTTCGTCCTCCCTAGGTTTATTCTAATCCAATTAGAGTTTTTAACCAATCTTGTGCATCCCACAAGTGCGTTTCTGTCATTAACTTAACATTTACGTCATTTTCGTCATGCTTCGACTTATTCTAATCCAATTAGGGTTTTTATCCAATCTTGTGCATCAAATTAGTGCGTTTGTGTCATTGGTTTAACATTTAGGTAATTATCGTTTTCCCTAGGCTTATTCTAATCCAACTAGGGTTTTTAACCAATCTTGTGTATCCAATAAGTGCGTTTGTGTCATTGAATTAACATTTAGGTCATTTTCGTCATCGTTCAACTTATTCTAATGTAATTAGGGTTTTTCACCTGTCTTGTGCATCCAATAACTAGATTTGTGTCATTGGTTGAACATTTATTTCATTTTCGTCCTCCATATGCTTATTCTAATCCAATTAGGGTTTTCCACCTATCTTGTGCATTCAGTAAGTGCCTTTGTGTAATTGGATGAACATTTAGGTCATTTTCGTCCTCTTTTTGCTTATTCTAATCCAATTAGCATTTTTAACAAATCTTGTGCTTCCAATAAGTGCGTTTGAGTCATTGGTTTAACATTTAGGACATTTTCGTTCTCCTTAGGCTTATTGTAATCCAATTAGGGTTTTTAACCAATCTTGTGCATCCAATAAGTTCGTTTGTGTCATTGGTTTAACATTTAGATCATTATCGTCCTCCTAGGGATTATTATAATCCAATTAGGGTTTTTAACCAATCTTGTGCATCCAATAAGTGCATTTGTGTCATTGGTTGAACATTTAGGTCATTTTCGTCCTCCCTAGGCTTATTCTACTCTAATTAGGGTTCTTAACCAATCTACTGCATCCAATCAGTGCATTTGTGTCATTGGGTTAACATTTAGGTCATTTTCGTCTTCCCTAGGCTTATTCTAATCCAATTAGGGTTTTTAACCAATCTTGTGCATCCAATAACAGCGTTTGTGTTATTGAATTAACATTTTAGTCATTTTTCTCATCCTTGGTTTTATTCTAATCCAATTAGGGTTTTTAACCAATCTTGTGCATCCAATAAGTGCGTTTGTGTCATTGTTTTAACATTTAGGTGATTTTCGTCCTCCCTAGGCTTATTATAAACCAATTAGGGGTTTTCCCCAATCTTGTGCATCCAATAAGTGCATTTGTGTCATTGGTTTCACATTTAGGTCATTTTCGTCCTCCTTAGGCTTATTCTACTCTAATTAGGGTTTTTAACCAATCTTGTGTCATTGGTTGACTATTTAGGTCATTTTCATCCTCCCTAGATTTATTCTAATCCAATTAGGGTTTTTAACCAATGTTGTGCATCCAATAAGTGTGTTTCTGTCATAGGTTGAACATTAAGGTCATTTTCGTCCTCCCTAGGCTTATTCTAATCCAATTAGGGTTTTTAACCAATGTTGTGCATCCAATAAGTGTGTTTCTATCATTGGTTGAACATTTAGGTCATTTACGTCTTCCCTACTCTTATTCTAATCCAATTAGGGTTTTTCACCAATCTTGTGTATCCAATAAGTGCGTTTGTGTCATTGGATTAACATTTATGTCATTTTCGTCCTCCTTAGGCTTATTCTAATCCAATTAGGGTTTTCAACCAATCTTGTGCATCCAACATGTGCGTTTGTGTCATTGACTTAACATTTAGGTCATTTTCGTCACCCTTCGACTTATTCTAATCCAATAAGGGTTTTTATCCAATCTTGTGCATCCAATTAGTGCGTTTGTGTCATTGGTTTAACATTTACGAAATTGTCGTTCTCCCTAGGCTTATTCTAATCCAACTTGGGTTTTTAACCAATCTTGTCTATCCAAGAAGTGCGTTTGTGTCATTGGTTGAACATTTAGGTCATTTTCGTCCTCCCTAGGCTTATTCTATTCCAATTATGGTTTTTCACCTATCTTGTGCATCATGTAAGTGCGTTTGTGTCATTGGCTGAACATTAAGGTCATTTTCGTCCACCATAGGCTTATTCTAATTCAATTAGGGTTTTTAACCAATCTTGTGAATCCAATAAGTGCATTTGTGTTATTGAATTAACATTTAAGTCATTTTCGTCATCCTTCGTTTTATTCTAATCCAATTAGGGTTTTTAACCAATCTTGTGCATCCAATAACTGGATTTGTGTCATTGGTTGAAGATTTATGTCATTTTCGTCCTCCCTAGGCTTATTCTAATCCAATTAGGGTTTTTCACCTATCTTGTGCATCCAGTAACTGTGTTTGTGTAATTGGTTTCACATTAAGGTCATTTTCGTCCACCATAGGCTTATTCTAATCCAATTATGGTTTTTACCCAATCTTGTGCATCCAATAAGTGCCTTTGTGTAATTGGATTAACATTTAGGTCATTTTTGTCCTCTTTTGGCTTATTCTAATCCAATTAGGGTTTTTAACCAATGTTGTGCATCCAATAAGTGTGTTTCTGTCATTGGTTGAACATTTAGGTCATTTGCGTCTTCCCTAGGCTTATTCTAATCAAATTAGTGTTTTTCACCAATCTTGGGCATCCAATAAATGTGTTTGTGTCGATGGATTTACATTTAGGTCATTTTCGTCCTCCTTAGGCTTATTCTAATCCAATTAGGGTTTTTGTCCAATCTTGTGCATCCAATTAGTGCGTTTGTGTCATTGGTTTAACATTTAGGTAATTGTCGTCCTTCCTAGGCTTATTCTAATACAAATAGGGTTTTTAACGAATCTTGTGCATCCAACATGTGCGTTTGTGTCATTGATTTGACATTTAGGTCATTTTCGTCACCCTTCGACTTATTCTAATTCAATAAGGGTTTTTATCCAATCTTGTGATTCCAATAAGTGCGTTTGTGTCACTGGTTTAACATTTACGAAATTGTCGTTCTCCCTAGGCTTATTCTAATCCAACTAGGGTTTTTAACCAATCTTGTGTATCCAATAAGTGCGTTTGTGTCATTGGTTTAACATTTAGGTCATTTTCGTCCTACCTAGGCTTATTCTAATCCAATTAGGGATTTTAACCAATCTTGTCCATCCAACATTTGCGTTTATGTCATTGACTTAACATTTAGGTCATTTTCGTCCTCCCTAGGCTTATTCTAATCCAATTATGGTTTTTCACCTATCTTGTGCATCCAGTAAGTGCGTTTGTGTCATTGGTTGAACATTAAGGTCATTTTCGTCCACCATAGGCTTATTCAAATTCAATTAGGGTTTTTAACCAATCTTGTGCATCCATTAAGTGCGTCTGTGTTATTGAATTAACATTTAAGTCATTTTCGTCATCCTTCGTTTTATTCTAATCCAATTAGGGTTTTTAACCAATCTTGTGCATCCAGTAACTAGATTTGTGTCATTGGTTGAACATTTATGTCATTTTCGTCCTCCCTAGGCTTATTCTAATCCAATTAGGGTTGTTCACCTATCTTGTGCATCCAGTAAGTGCGTTTGTGTCATTGGTTTAACATTAAGGTCATTTTCATCCACCATAGGCTTATTCTAATTCAATTAGACTTTTAAATCAATCTTGTGCATCCAATAAGTGCCTTTGTATAATTGGATTAACATTTAGGTCATTTTCGTCCTCTTTTTGCTTATTCTAATCCAATTATGGTTTTTAACAAATCTTGTGCTTCCACAAGTGCGTTTGAGTCATTGGTTTAACATTTAGGACATTTTCGTTCTCCCTAGGCTTATTCTAATCCAATTAGGGTTTTTAACCAATCTTGTGCATCCAATAAGTGCGTTTGTGTCATTGGTTTAACATTTAGGTCATTATCGTCCTCCTAGGGATTATTATAATTCAATTAGGTTTTTTAACAATCTTGTGCATCCAATAAGTGCATTCGTGTCATTGGTTGAACATTTAGGTCATTTTCGTCCTCCCTAGGCTTATTCTACTCTAATTAGGGTTTTTAACCAATCTAGTGCATCCAATAAGTGCATTTGTGTCATTGGATTAATATTTAGGTCATTTTCGTCCTCCCTAGGCTTATTCTAATCCAATTAGGGTTTTTCACGAATCTTGTGCATCCAATAACTGCGTTTGTGTTATTGAATTAACATTTAAGTCATTTTCCTCATCCTTCGTTTTATTCTAATCCAATTAGGGTTTTTAACCAATCTTGTGCATCCAATAAGTGCGTTTGTGTCATTGGTTTAACATTTAGGTAATTTTAGTCCTCCCTAGGCTTATTCTAAACCAATTAGGGTTTTTCCCCAATCTTGTGTATCCAATAAGTGCATTTGTGTCGTTGGTTGCACATTTAGGTCATTTTCGTCCTCCCTTGGCTTATTCTACTCTAATTAGGGTTTTTAACCAATCTTGTGCATCCAATAAGTGTGTTTGTGTCATTGGTTGAACATTTAGGTCATTTTCATCCTCCCTAGGTTTATTCTAATCCAATTAGGGTTTTTTACCAATGTTGTGCATCGAATAAGTGTGTTTCTGTCGTTGGTTGAACATTAAGGTCATTTACGTCTTCCCTAGGCTTATTCTAATCTAATTAGGGTTTTGCACCAATCTTGTGCATCCAATAAGTGCGTTTGTGTCGTTGGATTAACATTTAGGTCATTTCTGTCCTCCTTAGGCTTATTCTAATCCAATTAGGGTTTTTAACCAATCTTGTCCATCCAGCATGTGCGTTTGTGTAACGCCCCGGATTTTTTTAATCCAAAACGTTACTTAAAAAAAAATACTTATTGTTTAGAAAGTTTACTAATTTTTTTTTTGAATACTTAGCATTTATTCATTTAAATAATTAGTAAGAAACACGTTATTTAATATCATTAAAGAAATATTTATTCAGATTTAAAACAAGTAAAGGCAATTATTCCTAACGGAAGGGAAACACTTCCGTATTTCTAAAATTCCAATACATTTTAAAAGTTTGTGACAAAATATTAGAAGGACTTAGAAACATTACGACAACTCTATTATTACAAAATTGTCTCGAAAAACCCATTTTTACCCCACGTTCGCCGCACATCAATACTCATAAACTACTCTTGAATCTCCTCGGACTCATTAGTACCTAAAATGTTGTTGTAAGGGTCAGTTTTATTCCATCATCCACATCAAACCAAAGCTAAACATATGAAAGAATAACACAAAACATATAAAAGTAAAAACTTCCAATTTAAAAGAAAAATGTGCGAACCGGTAAATTATATATCAAACATATGCATAGTGCATGCTCCTAAAACTATATGATCCGGATATCAACCTGCCACTAAGGCAACTTCCACACAGAAAGGTCACCCATACCAATGGGGAAATCAAACCTGCCACTAAGGCAACTCCCACGAAGATGCATATGCCATGACATGATGATATAGTATCAAACATATATATACTTCCACACAGCCCACTAAGGATCATGTCATATGCATTCAAAATTACTTTTCAAAATCATCTCTTATTCACATATCACTAAGAACACATACAACACATCCTTATCATGAGTATCACATAATCATAAATAAATAATCATAAAAATTATGACTTTCACCACATACACATAAAAATAGAAACTTTATATCATATAGGCCACAAAAATTAACACTTTAACATATATGACAAGAAAATTCAAACTCCAATTCATATACATATTAAAAGTTAAAACTTTATCACATATAAGGTAAAAATTCAAACTTTATTTCATATTCATCGTAACACTACAATTTTATCACACATAGCATAAAATTTCATACTTTACTCCATAGAAATCATATATTACAATTAAATCTCAATAAAAATTGGGGTTTTATCATTTTAATCAATTAGTCTACATTTATTCATTTTAAAATAGAAGCAATCACGATTATTTATTTCATGTCATCCAACCAACGGCCTAACTCTAATTTGTGTGGGGAAAAGCCCTTACCTTGGCCGCTTTTCTTCCTAGTACAAAGCTTTAAGCCCCACGGAGTTGTTCACAAGGAAAAGAAGTTCCAAGCTTTGGATACACGGAGAAAATGAGGTGTGAAGGTGATGGTGGCTAGGGTTTCAGAATTCTTTTTGTTTCTTATTAGTGAGTATACAGAAATTGTGGACTTGGGGAAATTTAAGGTGGAAATTGTGGGTTAGAAAATGTTGGGCCTAAATGAAGAATAAGAGGGATAAATTGTCACTATTTTTTTTTTGTTAACCTTGATCATAAAAACCAAGCCACAAACCATTAGTCCAATTTCTTCTTGGACTAGAAAACACATCTACATATAATATATCTCTACTTATATACATGTATATATTTGAACTCCCCATATATTTAAATAATTCTTATTAATAACTTTATCAACTAAAAAAAATCGAACAAAGCAAGTAATTATCACACATAATTTAATATTGAATAATATTGATAGATTCTAATTATTTTTAAATAATAAATTTAGAGGATGTTACAGTTTGTGTCATTGACTTAACATTTAGGTCTTTTTCGTCATCCTTCGACTTATTCTAATCCAATTAGGGTTTTTATCCAATCTTGTGCATCCAATTAGTGCGTTTATGTCATTGGTTTAACATTTACGAATCTTGTGTATCTAATAAGTGCGTTTGTGTCATTGGTTGAACATTTATGTCATTTTCGTCCTCCCTAGGCTTATTTTAATCCAATTAGGGTTTTTCACCTATCTTGTGCCTCCAGTAAGTGCGTTTGTGTCATTAATTGAACATTAAGGTCATTTTCGTCCACTATAGGCTTATTCTAATTCAATTAGGGTTTTTAACCAATCTTGTGCATCCAATAAGTGCGTTTGTGTCATTGGTTGAACATTTAAGTCATTTTCGTCCTCCCAAGGATTATTATAATCCAATTAGGGTTTTTAACCAATCTTGTGCATCCAATAAGTGTGTTTATGTCATTGGTTGAACATTTAGGTCATTGTCGTCCTCCCTAGGTTTATTCTAATCCAATTAGGGTTTTTAACAAATGTTGTGCATCCAATAAGTGTGTTTCTATCATTGGTTGAACATTTAGGTCACTTACGTCTTCCCTAGGCTTATTCTAATCCAATTAGGGTTTTTCACCAATCTTGTGCATCCAATAAATGCGTTGGTGTCGTTGGATTAACATTTAGGTCATTTTCGTCATCCTTCGACTTATTCTAATCCAATTAGGGTTTTTATCCAATCTTGCGCATCCAATTAGTGCGTTTTTGTCATTGATTTAACATTTACGTAATTGTCGTTCTCCCTAGGCTTATTCTAATCCAACTAGGGTTTTTAACCAATCTTGTGTATCCAATTAGTGCGTTTGTGTCATTGGTTGAAAATTTAGGTCATTTTCGTCCTCCCTAGGTTTATTCTCATCCAATTAGGGGTTTTCACCTATTTTGTGTAGCCAGTAAATGCGTTTGTGTCATTGGTTGAACATTAAGGTCATTTTCGTCCACCATAGGCTTATTCAGATTCAATTAGGGTTTTTAACCAATCTTGTGCTTCCAATATGTGCGTTTGAGTCATAGGTTTAACATTTAGGACATTTTTGTCCTACCTAGGCTTATTCTAAACCAACTAGGGTTTTTAACCAATCTTGTGTATCCAATTAGTGCGTTTGTGTCATTGGTTGAAAATTTAGGTCATTTTCGTCCTCCCTAGGCTTATTCTAATCCAATTAGGGATTTTCACCTATCTTATGCAGCCAATAAGTGCGTTTGTGTCATTGGTTGAACATTATGGTCATTTTCGTCCACCATAGGCTTATTCTAATTCAATAAGGGTTTTTAACCAATCTTGTCCATCCAATAAGTGCGTTTGTGTAATTGGATTTACATTTAGGTCATTTTCGTCCTCTTTTGGCTTATTCTAATCCAATTAGGGTTTTTAAAAAATCTTGTGCTTCCAATAAGTGCGTTTGAGTCATTGGTTTAACATTTAGGACATTTTCGTCCTACTTATGCTTATTCTAATCCAATTAGCGTATTTAACCAATCTTGTGCATCCAATAATTGGATATGTTTCATTGGTTGAACATTAATGTCATTTTCGTCCTTCCTAGGCTTACTCTACTCTAATTAGGGTTTTTAACCAATCTTGTGCATCCAATAAGTGTGTTTGTGTCATTGGTTGAACATTTAGGTCATTTTCATCCTCCCTAATTTTATTCTAATCCAATTAGGGTTTTTAACCAATGTTGTGCATCCAATAAGTGTGTTTGTGTCAATGGTTGAACATTTAGGTCATTTACGTCTTCCCTAGGCTTATTCTAATCCAATTAGGGTTTTTCACCAATCTTGTGCATCCAATAAATGCGTTTGTGTCGTTAGATTAACATTTAAGTCATTTTCGTCCTCCTTAGGCTTATTCTAATCCAATAAGGGTTTTTAACTAATCTTGTGCATCCAACAAGTGCATTTGTGTCATTGACTTAACATTTAGATCAATTTCCTCATCCTTCGACTTATTCTAATACAATTCGGGTTTTTATCCAATCTTGTGCATCCAATTAGTGCGTTTGTTTTATTGGTTTAACATTTACGTAATTGTTGTTCTCCCTAGGCTTATTCTAATCAACCTAGGGTTTTTATCCAATCTTGTGTATCCAATAAGTGCGTTTGTGTCATTGGTTGAACATTTAGGTCATTTTCATCCTCCCTAGGCTTATTCTAATCCAATTAGGGTTTTTCACCAATCTTGTGCATCCAGTAAGTGTGTTTGTGTCATTGGTTGAACATTAAGGTCATTTTCGTCCACCATAGGCTTTTTCTAATTCAATTAGTGTTTTTAACCAATCTTGTGCATCCAATAAGTGCGTTTGTGTAATTGGATTAACATTTAGGTCATTTTCGTCCTCTTTTGGCTTATTCTAATCCAATTAGGGTTTTTAACAAATCTTGTGCTTCCAATAAGTGCGTTTTAGTCATTGGTTTAACATTTAGGACATTTTCATCCTTCCTAGGCTTATTCTAATATAATTAGGGTTTTTAACCAATCTTGTGCATCAAATAAGTGCGTTTGTGTCATTGGTTGAAAATTTAGGTCATTTTCGTCCTCCCAAGGATTATTATAATCCAATTAGGGTTTTTAACCAATCTTGTGCATCCAATAAGTGTGTTTATGTCATTGGTTGAACATTTAGGTCATTTTTGTCCTCCCTAGGTTGATTCTAAATCAATTAGGGTTTTTAACCAATGTTGTGCATCCAATAAGTGTGTTTATGTCAATGGTTGAACATTTAGGTCATTTACGTCTTCCCTAGGCTTATTCTAATCCAACTAGGGTTTTTCACCAATCTTGTGCATACAATAAATGCGTTTGTGTCGTTGGATTAACATTTAGGTCATTTTCGTCATCCTTCGACTTATTCTAATCCAATTAGGGTTTTTATCCAATCTTGTGCATCCAATTAGTGCGTTTGTGTCATTGGTTTAACATTTACGTAATAGTTGTTCTCCTAGGCTTATTCAAATCCAACTAGGGTTTTTATCCAATAAGTGTGTTTGTGTCATTGGTTGAACATTTAGGTCATTTTCGTCCTACCTATGCTTATTCTAATCCAATTAGCGTATTTAACCAATCTTGTGCATCCAATAACTGGATTTGTGTCATTGGTTGAACATTAAGGTCATTTTCGTCCTTCCTAGGCTTACTCTACTCTAATTAGGGTTTTTCACCAATCTTGTGCATCCAATAAGTGTGTTTGTGTCATTGGTTGAACATTTAGGTCATTTTCATCCTCCCTAATTTTATTCTAATCCAATTAGGGTTTTTAACCAATGTTGTGCATCCAATAAGTGTGTTTGTGTCATTGGTTGAACATTTAGGTCATTTACGTCTTCCCTAGGCTTATTCTAATCCAATTAGGGTTTATCACCAATCTTGTGCATCCAATAAATGCGTTTGTGTCGTTGGATTAACATTTAAGTCATTTTCGTCCTCCTTAGGCTTATTCTAATCCAATTAGGGTTTTTAACTAATCTTTTTGCATCCAACAAGTGCGTTTGTGTCATTGATCATTTTCGTCATCCATCGACTTATTCTAATACAATTAGGGTTTTTATCCAATCTAGTGCATCCAATTAGTGCGTTTGTTTTATTGGTTTAACATTTACGTAATTGTCGTTCTCCCTAGGCTTATTCTAATCCAACTAGGGTTTTTATCTTATCTTGTGTATCCAATAAGTGCGTTTGTGTCATTGGTTGAACATTTAGGTCATTTTTGTCCTCCCTAGGCTTATTCTAATCCAATTAGGGTTTTTCACCTATCTTGTGCATCCAGTAAGTGTGTTTGTGTCATTAATTGAACATTAAGGTCATTTTCGTCCACTATAGACTTATTCTAATTCTAATTAGGGTTTTTAACCAATCTTGTGAATCCAATAAGTGCGTTTGTGTCATTGGTTTAACATTTAGGTCATTTTCGTCCTCCCAAGGATTATTATATCCAATTAGGGTTTTTAACCAATCTTGTGCATCCAATAAGTGCATTTGTGTCATTGGTTGAACATTTAGGTCATTTTCGTCCTCCCTAGGCTTATTTTACTCTAATTAGGGTTTTTAATCAATCTAGTGCATGCAATAAGTGCGTTTCATTTATTTGATTAACATTTTGGTCATTTTCATCCTCCTTAGGCTTATTCAAATCCAATTAGGGTTTTTAACCAATCTTGTGCATCCAATAAATGCGTTTGTGACATTGGTTTAACATTTAGGTAATTGTCATCCTCCCTAGGCTTATTCTAAACCAATTAGGGTTTTTCCCCAATCTTGTGCATCCAATAAGTGCATTTGTGTCATTGGTTGCACATTTAGGTCGTTTTCGTCATCCATAGGCTTATTCTACTCTAATTAGGGTTTTTAACCAATCTTGTGCATCCAATAAGTGTGTTTGTGTCGTTGGTTGAACATTTAGGTCATTTTAGTCCTCCATAGGTTTATTCAAATCCAATTAGGGTTTTTAACCAATGTTGTGCATCCAATAAGTGTGTTTTTGTCATTGGTTGAACATTTAGGTCATTTATGTCTTCCCTAGGCTTATTCTAATCAAATTAGGGTTTTTCACGAATCTTGTGCATCCAATAAGTGTGTTTGTGTCATTGGTTGACCATTTAGGTCCTTTTCATCCTCCCTGGGTTTATTCTAATCCAATTAGGGTTTTTCACCTATCTTGTGCATCTAGTAAGTGCGTTTGTGTCATTGGTTGTACATTAAGGTCATTTTCGTCAACCATAGGCTTATTCTAATTCAATTAGGGTCTTTAACCAATCTTGTGCATCGAATAAGTGTGTTTGTGTCATTGGTTGAACATTTAGTTCATTTTCGTCCTCCCTAGGTTTATTCTAATCGCATTAGGGTTTTTAACCAATGTTGTGCATCCAATAAGTGTATTTCTGTCATTGGTTGAACATTTAGGTCATTTACGTTTTCCCTCGGCTTATTCTAATCCAATTAGGGTTTTTAACCAATCTTGTGCATCCAATAAGTGCGTTTGTGTCATTGGTTGATCATTTAGGTCATTTTCGTCCTCCCAAGGATTATTATAATCCAATTAGGGTTTTTAACCAATCTTGTGCGTCCAATAAGTGCATTTGTTTCATTGGTTGAACATTTAGGTCATTTTCGTCCTCCTTAGGCTTATTCTACTCTAATTAGGGTTTTTAACCAATCTAGAGCATCCAATAAGTGCATTTGTGTTATTGAATTAACATTTAAGTCATTTTCGTCATCCTTCGTTTTATTCTAATCCAATTAGGGTTTTTAACCAATCTTGTGCATCCGATAAGTGCGTTTGTGTCATTGGTTTAACATTTAGATAGTTGTCGTCTTCCCTAGGCTTATTCTAATCCAATTAGGATTTTTAACCTATCTTGTGCATCCAATAAGAGTGTTTGTGTCATTGGTTGAACATTTAGGTCATTTTCATCCTCCCTAGGTTTATTCTAATCGCATTAGGGTTTTTAACCAATTTTGTGTATCCAATAAGTGTGTTTCTGTAATTGGTTCATTATTTAGGTCATTTTTGTCTTCCCTAGGCTTACTCTAATCCAATTAGGGTTTTTCACCAATCTTGTGCGTCCAATAAGTGTGTTTTTGTCATTGGTTGAACATTTAGGTCATTTTCATCCTCCCTAAGTTTATTCTAATCCAATTAGGGTTTTTAACCAAGGTTGTGCATCCAATAAGTGTGTTTTTGTCATTGGTTGAACATTTAGGTCATTTACGTCTTCCCTAGGCTTATTCTAATCCAATTAGGGTTTTTCACCAATCTTGTGCATCCAATAAGTGCGTTTCAGTCGTTTGATTAACATTTAGGTCATTTTCGTCCTCCTTAGGTTTATTTTAATCCAATTAGGGTTTTTAACCAATCTTGTGCATCCAACAAGTGCTGTTGTGTCATTGACTTAACATTTAAGTCATTTTTGTCATCCTTCGACGTATTCTAATCCAATTAGGGTTTTTATCCAATCTTGTGCATCGAATTAGTACGTTTGTGTCATTGGTTTAACATTTACGTAATTGTCGTTCTCCTTAGGCTTATTCTAATCCAACTATGGTTTTTAACCAATCTTGTGCATCCAATAAGTGCGTTTCTGTCATTGGATTAACATTTAAGTCATTTTCGTCCTCCCTAGGCTTATTCTAATCCAATTAGGGTTTTTCACCAATCTTATGCATCCAATAAGTGCGTTTGTGTCATTGGTTGAAAATTTAGGTCATTTTCGTCCTCCCTAGGCTTACTCTAATCCAATTAGGATTTTTCACCAATCTTGTGCATCTAGTAATTGCGTTTATGACATTGGTTGAACATTTAGGTCATTTTCCTCCACCATAGGCTTATTCTAATCCAATTAAAGTTTTTAACCAATCTTGTGCATCCAATAAGTGCGTATGTGTAATTGGATTAACATTTAGGTCATTTTCGTCCTCTTTTGGCTTATTCTAATCCAATTAGGGTTTTTAAAGTATCTTGTGCTTCTAATAAGTGCGTTTGTGTCATTGGTTTAACATTTAGGTCATTATCGTCCTCCCTAGGCTTATTCTAATCCAATTAGGGTTTTAAACCAATCTTGTGAATCCAATAAGTGCGTTGGTGTCATTGGTTGAACATTTAGGTCATTTTCGTCGTCCCTAAGCTAATTCTAACCCAACTACGGTTTTTAACCAACTTGTGCATCCAATAAGTGCGTTTGTGTCATTGGATGAACATTTATGTCATTTTCGTCCACCCTAGGATTATTCTAATCCAATTAGGGTTTTTAACCAATATTTTGCATCCAATAAGTGCGGATGTGTCATTGGATTAACATTTAGGTCATTTTTGTCATCCTTCGACTTATTCTAATCCAATTAGGGTTTTTAACCAATCTTGTGCGTCCAATAAGTGCGTTTGTGTCATTGGTTTACATTTAGGTACTTGTCGTCCTCCCTAGGCTTATTCTAATCCAATTAGGGTTTTTAACCAATGTTGTGCATCCAATTAGTGCGTTTGTATCATTGCATGAACATTTAGGTCATTTTCTCCGTCCCTAGGTTATTCTAACTCAACTACGGTTTTTAACCAAACTTGTGCATCCAATAAGTGCGTTTGTGTCATTGGATGAACATTTAGGTCATTTTCGTCCCCCCTAGGCTTATTCTAATCCAATTAGGGTTTTTAACCAATCTTGTGCATTCAATAACTGCGTATGTATTATTGAATTAACATTAAAGTCATTTTCGTCATCCTTCGACTTATTCTAATCCAATTAGGGTTTTTAACCAATCTTGTGTATCCAATAAGTGCGTTTGTGTCGTTGGTTGGATATGTAGGTCATTTTCGTCCTCTCTAGGCTTATTCTAATCCAATTTGGGTTTTTAACCAATCTAGTGCATCCAATAAGTGCGTTTGTGTCATTGGTTGAACATTTTGGTCATTTTCGTCCTCCCTAGGCCTATTCTAATCCAATTAGTATTTTTCACCAATCTTGTGCATCCAATAAGTGCATTTGTTTCATTGGTTGAAAATTTAGGTCATTTCCGTCCTCCCTAGGTTTATTCTAATACAATTAAGGTTTCTAACCAATGTTGTGCATCCAATTAGTGTGTTTGTGTCACCAGTTGAACATTTAGGTCATTTTTGGTTTCCCTAGGGTTATCATAATCCGATTAGGGTTTTTAACCAATCTTCTTCGTCCAATAAGTGCGTTTGTGTCATTGGTTTAACATTTAGGTAATTGTCGTCCTCCCTAGGCTTATTCTAATCCAATTAGGGATTTTAACCAATCTTGTGCATCCAATAAGTGCATTTGTGTCATTGGTTTAACATTTTGGTCATTCTCGTCCTCCCAAGGCTTTTTCTAATCCAATTAGGGTTTTAAACCAATCTTGTGAATCGAATAAGTGCGTTGGTGTCATTGGTTGAACATTTAGGTAATTTTCGTCCTCCGTAGGCTTATTCTAATCCAATTAGGGTTTTTCCCCAATCTTGTGCATCCAATAAGTGCATTTGTGCCATTTGTTGCACGTTTAGGTCATTTCGTCAACCCTAGGCTTATTTTAACTGAATTACGGTTTTTAACCAAACTTGTGTATCCAATAAGTGCGTTTGGTCATTGGATGAACATTTAGGTCATTTTCGTCCACCCTAGGATTATTCTAATCCAATTAGGGTTTTTAACCAATCTAGTGCATCCAATAAGTGCATTTCTGTCATTGGATTAACATTTATGTCATTTTCGTCCTCCCAAGGCTTATTCTAATCCAATTAGGGTTTTTAACCAATCTTGTGCATCCAATAAGTGCGTTTGTGTCGTTGGTTGAACATTTAGATCATTTTCGTCCTCCCTAGATTTATTCTAATCCAGTTATGGTTTTTAACCAATGTTGTGCATCCAATAAGTGTGTTTGTGTCATTGGTTGAACATTTGGGTCATTTCCTTCTTCCCTAGGCTTATTCTCATCCAATTAGGGTTTTTCACCAATCTTGTGCATCCAATAAGTGCGTTTGTGTCATTGGTATAAAATTTAGGTCATTTTCGTCCTCCCTAGGCTTACTCTAATCCAATTAGGATTTTTCACCAATCTTGTGCATCTAGTTATTGCGTTTATGTCATTGGTTGAACATTTAGGTCATTTTCCTCCACCATAGGCTTATTCTAATCCAATTAAGGTTTTTAACCAATCTTGTGCATCCAATAAGTGCGTATGTGTAATTGGATTAACATTTAGGTCATTTTCGTCCTCTTTTGGCTTATTCTAATCCAATTAGGGTTTTTAAAGTATCTTGTGCTTCTAATAAGTGCGTTTGTGTCATTGGTTTAACATTTAGGTCATTATCGTCCTCCCTAGGCTTATTCTAATCCAATTAGGGTTTTAAACCAATCTTGTGAATCCAATAAGTGCGTTGGTGTCATTGGTTGAACATTTAGGTCATTTTCGTCGTCCCTAAGCTTATTCTAACCCAACTACGGTTTTTAACCAAACTTGTGCATCCAATAAGTGCGTTTGTGTCATTGGATGAACATTTATGTCATTTTCGTCCACCCTAGGATTATTCTAATCCAATTAGGGTTTTAACCAATATTTTGAATCCAATAAGTGCGGATGTGTCATTGGATTAACATTTAGGTCATTTTTGTCATCCTTCGACTTATTCTAATCCAATTAGGGTTTTTAACCAATCTTGTGCGTCCAATAAGTGCGTTTGTGTCATTGGTTTACATTTAGGTACTTGTCGTCCTCCCTAGGCTTATTCTAATCCAATTAGGGTTTTTAACCAATGTTGTGCATCCAATTAGTGCGTTTGTATCATTGCATGAACATTTAGGTCATTTTCTCCGTCCCTAGGCTTATTCTAACTCAACTACGGTTTTTAACCAAACTTGTGCATCCAATAAGTGCGTTTGTGTCATTGGATGAACATTTAGGTCATTTTCGTCCCCCCTAGGCTTATTCTAATCCAATTAGGGTTTTTAACCAATCTTGTGCATTCAATAACTGCATATGTATTATTGAATTAACATTAAAGTCATTTTCGTCATCCTTCGACTTATTCTAATCCAATTAGGGTTTTTAACCAATCTGGTGTATCCAATAAGTGCGTTTGTGTCATTGGTTGGATATGTAGGTCATTTTCGTCCTCTCTAGGCTTATTCTAATCCAATTTGGGTTTTTAACCAATCTAGTGCATCCAATAAGTGTGTTTGTGTCATTGGTTGAACATTTTGGTCATTTTCGTCCTCCCTAGGCCTATTCTAATCCAATTAGGATTTTTCCCCAATCTTGTGCATCCAATAAGTGCATTTGTTTCATTGGTTGAAAATTTAGGTCATTTCCGTCCTCCCTAGGTTTATTCTAATACAATTATGGTTTCTAACCAATCTTGTGCATCCAATTAGTGTGTTTGTGTCACCAGTTGAACATTTAGGTCATTTTTGGTTTCCCTAGGGTTATCATAATCCGATTAGGGTTTTTAACCAATCTTCTTCGTCCAATAAGTGCGTTTGTGTCATTGGTTTAACACTTAGGTAATTGTCGTCCTCCCTAGGCTTATTCTAATCCAATTAGGGATTTTAACCAATCTTGTGCATCCAATAAGTGCATTTGTGTCATTGGTTTAACATTTTGGTCATTCTCGTCCTCCCAAGGCTTTTTCTAATCCAATTAGGGTTTTAAACCAATCTTGTGAATCGAATAAGTGCGTTGGTGTCATTGGTTGAACATTTAGGTAATTTTCGTCCTCCGTAGGCTTATTCTAATCCAATTAGGGTTTTTCCCCAATCTTGTGCATCCAATAAGTGCATTTGTGCCATTTGTTGCACGTTTAGGTCATTTCGTCAACCCTAGGCTTATTTTAACTGAATTACGGTTTTTAACCAAACTTGTGTATCCAATAAGTGCGTTTGGTCATTGGATGAACATTTAGGTCATTTTCGTCCACCCTAGGATTATTCTAATCCAATTAGGGTTTTTAACCAATCTAGTGCATCCAATAAGTGCATTTCTGTCATTGGATTAACATTTATGTCATTTTCGTCCTCCCAAGGCTTATTCTAATCCAATTAGGGTTTTTAACCAATCTTGTGCATCCAATAAGTGCGTTTGTGTCGTTGGTTGAACATTTAGATCATTTTCGTCCTCCCTAGATTTATTCTAATCCAGTTATGGTTTTTAACCAATGTTGTGCATCCAATA
Source organism: Cicer chorassanicum (assembly GCA_037974735.1). Classification (NCBI taxonomy): domain Eukaryota; kingdom Viridiplantae; phylum Streptophyta; class Magnoliopsida; order Fabales; family Fabaceae; genus Cicer; species Cicer chorassanicum. Next base: position 36,499,879 of record JBBPBP010000004.1, read on the forward strand.
AGTGTGTTTGTGTCATTGGTTGAACATTTGGGTCATTTCCTTCTTCCCTAGGCTTATTCTAATCCAATTAGGGTTTTTCACCAATCTTGTGCATCCAATAAGTGCGTTTGTGTCATTGGTATAAAATTTAGGTCATTTTCGTCCTCCCTAGGCTTACTCTAATCCAATTAGGATTTTTCACCAATCTTGTGCATCTAGTAATTGCGTTTATGTCATTGGTTGAACATTTAGGTCATTTTCCTCCACCATAGGCTTATTCTAATCCAATTAAGGTTTTTAACCAATCTTGTGCATCCAATAAGTGCGTATGTGTAATTGGATTAACATTTAGGTCATTTTCGTCCTCTTTTGGCTTATTCTAATCCAATTAGGGTTTTTAAAGTATCTTGTGCTTCTAATAAGTGCGTTTGTGTCATTGGTTTAACATTTAGGTCATTATCGTCCTCCCTAGGCTTATTCTAATCCAATTAGGGTTTTAAACCAATCTTGTGAATCCAATAAGTGCGTTGGTGTCATTGGTTGAACATTTAGGTCATTTTCGTCGTCCCTAAGCTTATTCTAACCCAACTACGGTTTTTAACCAAACTTGTGCATCCAATAAGTGCGTTTGTGTCATTGGATGAACATTTATGTCATTTTCGTCCACCCTAGGATTATTCTAATCCAATTAGGGTTTTAACCAATATTTTGAATCCAATAAGTGCGGATGTGTCATTGGATTAACATTTAGGTCATTTTTGTCATCCTTCGACTTATTCTAATCCAATTAGGGTTTTTAACCAATCTTGTGCGTCCAATAAGTGCGTTTGTGTCATTGGTTTACATTTAGGTACTTGTCGTCCTCCCTAGGCTTATTCTAATCCAATTAGGGTTTTTAACCAATGTTGTGCATCCAATTAGTGCGTTTGTATCATTGCATGAACATTTAGGTCATTTTCTCCGTCCCTAGGCTTATTCTAACTCAACTACGGTTTTTAACCAAACTTGTGCATCCAATAAGTGCGTTTGTGTCATTGGATGAACATTTAGGTCATTTTCGTCCCCCCTAGGCTTATTCTAATCCAATTAGGGTTTTTAACCAATCTTGTGCATTCAATAACTGCATATGTATTATTGAATTAACATTAAAGTCATTTTCGTCATCCTTCGACTTATTCTAATCCAATTAGGGTTTTTAACCAATCTGGTGTATCCAATAAGTGCGTTTGTGTCATTGGTTGGATATGTAGGTCATTTTCGTCCTCTCTAGGCTTATTCTAATCCAATTTGGGTTTTTAACCAATCTAGTGCATCCAATAAGTGTGTTTGTGTCATTGGTTGAACATTTTGGTCATTTTCGTCCTCCCTAGGCCTATTCTAATCCAATTAGGATTTTTCACCAATCTTGTGCATCCCATAAGTGCATTTGTTTCATTGGTTGAAAATTTAGGTCATTTCCGTCCTCCCTAGGTTTATTCTAATACAATTAAGGTTTCTAACCAATGTTGTGCATCCAATTAGTGTGTTTGTGTCACCAGTTGAACATTTAGGTCATTTTTGGTTTCCCTAGGGTTATCATAATCCGATTAGGGTTTTTAACCAATCTTCTTCGTCCAATAAGTGCGTTTGTGTCATTGGTTTAACACTTAGGTAATTGTCGTCCTCCCTAGGCTTATTCTAATCCAATTAGGGATTTTAACCAATCTTGTGCATCCAATAAGTGCATTTGTGTCATTGGTTTAACATTTTGGTCATTCTCGTCCTCCCAAGGCTTTTTCTAATCCAATTAGGGTTTTAAACCAATCTTGTGAATCGAATAAGTGCGTTGGTGTCATTGGTTGAACATTTAGGTAATTTTCGTCCTCCGTAGGCTTATTCTAATCCAATTAGGGTTTTTCCCCAATCTTGTGCATCCAATAAGTGCATTTGTGCCATTGGTTGCACGTTTAGGTCATTTCGTCAACCCTAGGCTTATTTTAACTGAATTACGGTTTTTAACCAAACTTGTGTATCCAATAAGTGCGTTTGGTCATTGGATGAACATTTAGGTCATTTTCGTCCACCCTAGGATTATTCTAATCCAATTAGGGTTTTTAACCAATCTAGTGCATCCAATAAGTGCATTTCTGTCATTGGATTAACATTTATGTCATTTTCGTCCTCCCAAGGCTTATTCTAATCCAATTAGGGTTTTTAACCAATCTTGTGCATCCAATAAGTGCGTTTGTGTCGTTGGTTGAACATTTAGATCATTTTCGTCCTCCCTAGATTTATTCTAATCCAGTTATGGTTTTTAACCAATGTTGTGCATCCAATAAGTGTGTTTGTGTCATTGGTTGAACATTTGGGTCATTTCCTTCTTCCCTAGGCTTATTCTAATCCAATTAGGGTTTTTCACCAATCTTGTGCATCCAATAAGTGCGTTTGTGTCATTGGTATAAAATTTAGGTCATTTTCGTCCTCCCTAGGCTTACTCTAATCCAATTAGGATTTTTCACCAATCTTGTGCATCTAGTAATTGCGTTTATGTCATTGGTTGAACATTTAGGTCATTTTCCTCCACCATAGGCTTATTCTAATCCAATTAAGGTTTTTAACCAATCTTGTGCATCCAATAAGTGCGTATGTGTAATTGGATTAACATTTAGGTCATTTTCGTCCTCTTTTGGCTTATTCTAATCCAATTAGGGTTTTTAAAGTATCTTGTGCTTCTAATAAGTGCGTTTGTGTCATTGGTTTAACATTTAGGTCATTATCGTCCTCCCTAGGCTTATTCTAATCCAATTAGGGTTTTAAACCAATCTTGTGAATCCAATAAGTGCGTTGGTGTCATTGGTTGAACATTTAGGTCATTTTCGTCGTCCCTAAGCTTATTCTAACCCAACTACGGTTTTTAACCAAACTTGTGCATCCAATAAGTGCGTTTGTGTCATTGGATGAACATTTATGTCATTTTCGTCCACCCTAGGATTATTCTAATCCAATTAGGGTTTTTAACCAATATTTTGAATCCAATAAGTGCGGATGTGTCATTGGATTAACATTTAGGTCATTTTTGTCATCCTTCGACTTATTCTAATCCAATTAGGGTTTTTAACCAATCTTGTGCGTCCAATAAGTGCGTTTGTGTCATTGGTTTACATTTAGGTACTTGTCGTCCTCCCTAGGCTTATTCTAATCCAATTAGGGTTTTTAACCAATGTTGTGCATCCAATTAGTGTGTTTGTATCATTGCATGAACATTTAGGTCATTTTCTCCGTCCCTAGGCTTATTCTAACTCAACTACGGTTTTTAACCAAACTTGTGCATCCAATAAGTGCGTTTGTGTCATTGGATGAACATTTAGGTCATTTTCGTCCCCCCTAGACTTATTCTAATCCAATTAGGGTTTTTAACCAATCTTGTGCATTCAATAACTGCATATGTATTATTGAATTAACATTAAAGTCATTTTCGTCATCCTTCGACTTATTCTAATCCAATTAGGGTTTTTAACCAATCTGGTGTATCCAATAAGTGCGTTTGTGTCATTGGTTGGATATGTAGGTCATTTTCGTCCTCTCTAGGCTTATTCTAATCCAATTTGGGTTTTTAACCAATCTAGTGCATCCAATAAGTGTGTTTGTGTCATTGGTTGAACATTTTGGTCATTTTCGTCCTCCCTAGGCCTATTCTAATCCAATTAGGATTTTTCACCAATCTTGTGCATCCCATAAGTGCATTTGTTTCATTGGTTGAAAATTTAGGTCATTTCCGTCCTCCCTAGGTTTATTCTAATACAATTAAGGTTTCTAACCAATGTTGTGCATCCAATTAGTGTGTTTGTGTCACCAGTTGAACATTTAGGTCATTTTTGGTTTCCCTAGGGTTATCATAATCCGATTAGGGTTTTTAACCAATCTTCTTCGTCCAATAAGTGCGTTTTGGTCATTGGTTTAACACTTAGGTAATTGTCGTCCTCCCTAGGCTTATTCTAATCCAATTAGGGATTTTAACCAATCTTGTGCATCCAATAAGTGCATTTGTGTCATTGGTTTAACATTTTGGTCATTCTCGTCCTCCCAAGGCTTTTTCTAATCCAATTAGGGTTTTAAACCAATCTTGTGAATCGAATAAGTGCGTTGGTGTCATTGGTTGAACATTTAGGTAATTTTCGTCCTCCGTAGGCTTATTCTAATCCAATTAGGGTTTTTCCCCAATCTTGTGCATCCAATAAGTGCATTTGTGCCATTGGTTGCACGTTTAGGTCATTTCGTCAACCCTAGGCTTATTTTAACTGAATTACGGTTTTTAACCAAACTTGTGTATCCAATAAGTGCGTTTGGTCATTGGATGAACATTTAGGTCATTTTCGTCCACCCTAGGATTATTCTAATCCAATTAGGGTTTTTAACCAATCTAGTGCATCCAATAAGTGCATTTCTGTCATTGGATTAACATTTATGTCATTTTCGTCCTCCCAAGGCTTATTCTAATCCAATTAGGGTTTTTAACCAATCTTGTGCATCCAATAAGTGCGTTTGTGTTGTTGGTTGAACATTTAGATCATTTTCGTCCTCCCTAGATTTATTCTAATCCAGTTATGGTTTTTAACCAATGTTGTGCATCCAATAAGTGTGTTTGTGTCATTGGTTGAACATTTGGGTCATTTCCTTCTTCCCTAGGCTTATTCTAATCCAATTAGGGTTTTTCACCAATCTTGTGCATCCAATAAGTGCGTTTGTGTCATTGGTATAAAATTTAGGTCATTTTCGTCCTCCCTAGGCTTACTCTAATCCAATTAGGATTTTTCACCAATCTTGTGCATCTAGTAATTGCGTTTATGTCATTGGTTGAACATTTAGGTCATTTTCCTCCACCATAGGCTTATTCTAATCCAATTAAGGTTTTTAACCAATCTTGTGCATCCAATAAGTGCGTATGTGTAATTGGATTAACATTTAGGTCATTTTCGTCCTCTTTTGGCTTATTCTAATCCAATTAGGGTTTTTAAAGTATCTTGTGCTTCTAATAAGTGCGTTTGTGTCATTGGTTTAACATTTAGGTCATTATCGTCCTCCCTAGGCTTATTCTAATCCAATTAGGGTTTTAAACCAATCTTGTGAATCCAATAAGTGCGTTGGTGTCATTGGTTGAACATTTAGGTCATTTTCGTCGTCCCTAAGCTTATTCTAACCCAACTACGGTTTTTAACCAAACTTGTGCATCCAATAAGTGCGTTTGTGTCATTGGATGAACATTTATGTCATTTTCGTCCACCCTAGGATTATTCTAATCCAATTAGGGTTTTTAACCAATATTTTGAATCCAATAAGTGCGGATGTGTCATTGGATTAACATTTAGGTCATTTTTGTCATCCTTCGACTTATTCTAATCCAATTAGGGTTTTTAACCAATCTTGTGCGTCCAATAAGTGCGTTTGTGTCATTGGTTTACATTTAGGTACTTGTCGTCCTCCCTAGGCTTATTCTAATCCAATTAGGGTTTTTAACCAATGTTGTGCATCCAATTAGTGCGTTTGTATCATTGCATGAACATTTAGGTCATTTTCTCCGTCCCTAGGCTTATTCTAACTCAACTACGGTTTTTAACCAAACTTGTGCATCCAATAAGTGCGTTTGTGTCATTGGATGAACATTTAGGTCATTTTCGTCCCCCCTAGACTTATTCTAATCCAATTAGGGTTTTTAACCAATCTTGTGCATTCAATAACTGCATATTTATTATTGAATTAACATTAAAGTCATTTTCGTCATCCTTCGACTTATTCTAATCCAATTAGGGTTTTTAACCAATCTGGTGTATCCAATAAGTGCGTTTGTGTCATTGGTTGGATATGTAGGTCATTTTCGTCCTCTCTAGGCTTATTCTAATCCAATTTGGGTTTTTAACCAATCTAGTGCATCCAATAAGTGTGTTTGTGTCATTGGTTGAACATTTTGGTCATTTTCGTCCTCCCTAGGCCTATTCTAATCCAATTAGGATTTTTCACCAATCTTGTGCATCCCATAAGTGCATTTGTTTCATTGGTTGAAAATTTAGGTCATTTCCGTCCTCCCTAGGTTTATTCTAATACAATTAAGGTTTCTAACCAATGTTGTGCATCCAATTAGTGTGTTTGTGTCACCAGTTGAACATTTAGGTCATTTTTGGTTTCCCTAGGGTTATCATAATCCGATTAGGGTTTTTAACCAATCTTCTTCGTCCAATAAGTGCGTTTGTGTCATTGGTTTAACACTTAGGTAATTGTCGTCCTCCCTAGGCTTATTCTAATCCAATTAGGGATTTTAACCAATCTTGTGCATCCAATAAGTGCATTTGTGTCATTGGTTTAACATTTTGGTCATTCTCGTCCTCCCAAGGCTTTTTCTAATCCAATTAGGGTTTTAAACCAATCTTGTGAATCGAATAAGTGCGTTGGTGTCATTGGTTGAACATTTAGGTAATTTTCGTCCTCCGTAGGCTTATTCTAATCCAATTAGGGTTTTTCCCCAATCTTGTGCATCCAATAAGTGCATTTGTGCCATTGGTTGCACGTTTAGGTCATTTCGTCAACCCTAGGCTTATTTTAACTGAATTACGGTTTTTAACCAAACTTGTGTATCCAATAAGTGCGTTTGGTCATTGGATGAACATTTAGGTCATTTTCGTCCACCCTAGGATTATTCTAATCCAATTAGGGTTTTTAACCAATCTAGTGCATCCAATAAGTGCATTTCTGTCATTGGATTAACATTTATGTCATTTTCGTCCTCCCAAGGCTTATTCTAATCCAATTAGGGTTTTTAACCAATCTTGTGCATCCAATAAGTGCGTTTGTGTCGTTGGTTGAACATTTAGATCATTTTCGTCCTCCCTAGATTTATTCTAATCCAGTTATGGTTTTTAACCAATGTTGTGCATCCAATAAGTGTGTTTGTGTCATTGGTTGAACATTTGGGTCATTTCCTTCTTCCCTAGGCTTATTCTCATCCAATTAGGGTTTTTCACCAATCTTGTGCATCCAATAAGTGCGTTTGTGTCATTGGTATAAAATTTAGGTCATTTTCGTCCTCCCTAGGCTTACTCTAATCCAATTAGGATTTTTCACCAATCTTGTGCATCTAGTTATTGCGTTTATGTCATTGGTTGAACATTTAGGTCATTTTCCTCCACCATAGGCTTATTCTAATCCAATTAAGGTTTTTAACCAATCTTGTGCATCCAATAAGTGCGTATGTGTAATTGGATTAACATTTAGGTCATTTTCGTCCTCTTTTGGCTTATTCTAATCCAATTAGGGTTTTTAAAGTATCTTGTGCTTCTAATAAGTGCGTTTGTGTCATTGGTTTAACATTTAGGTCATTATCGTCCTCCCTAGGCTTATTCTAATCCAATTAGGGTTTTAAACCAATCTTGTGAATCCAATAAGTGCGTTGGTGTCATTGGTTGAACATTTAGGTCATTTTCGTCGTCCCTAAGCTTATTCTAACCCAACTACGGTTTTTAACCAAACTTGTGCATCCAATAAGTGCGTTTGTGTCATTGGATGAACATTTATGTCATTTTCGTCCACCCTAGGATTATTCTAATCCAATTAGGGTTTTAACCAATATTTTGAATCCAATAAGTGCGGATGTGTCATTGGATTAACATTTAGGTCATTTTTGTCATCCTTCGACTTATTCTAATCCAATTAGGGTTTTTAACCAATCTTGTGCGTCCAATAAGTGCGTTTGTGTCATTGGTTTACATTTAGGTACTTGTCGTCCTCCCTAGGCTTATTCTAATCCAATTAGGGTTTTTAACCAATGTTGTGCATCCAATTAGTGCGTTTGTATCATTGCATGAACATTTAGGTCATTTTCTCCGTCCCTAGGCTTATTCTAACTCAACTACGGTTTTTAACCAAACTTGTGCATCCAATAAGTGCGTTTGTGTCATTGGATGAACATTTAGGTCATTTTCGTCCCCCCTAGACTTATTCTAATCCAATTAGGGTTTTTAACCAATCTTGTGCATTCAATAACTGCATATTTATTATTGAATTAACATTAAAGTCATTTTCGTCATCCTTCGACTTATTCTAATCCAATTAGGGTTTTTAACCAATCTGGTGTATCCAATAAGTGCGTTTGTGTCATTGGTTGGATATGTAGGTCATTTTCGTCCTCTCTAGGCTTATTCTAATCCAATTTGGGTTTTTAACCAATCTAGTGCATCCAATAAGTGTGTTTGTGTCATTGGTTGAACATTTTGGTCATTTTCGTCCTCCCTAGGCCTATTCTAATCCAATTAGGATTTTTCACCAATCTTGTGCATCCCATAAGTGCATTTGTTTCATTGGTTGAAAATTTAGGTCATTTCCGTCCTCCCTAGGTTTATTCTAATACAATTAAGGTTTCTAACCAATGTTGTGCATCCAATTAGTGTGTTTGTGTCACCAGTTGAACATTTAGGTCATTTTTGGTTTCCCTAGGGTTATCATAATCCGATTAGGGTTTTTAACCAATCTTCTTCGTCCAATAAGTGCGTTTTGGTCATTGGTTTAACACTTAGGTAATTGTCGTCCTCCCTAGGCTTATTCTAATCCAATTAGGGATTTTAACCAATCTTGTGCATCCAATAAGTGCATTTGTGTCATTGGTTTAACATTTTGGTCATTCTCGTCCTCCCAAGGCTTTTTCTAATCCAATTAGGGTTTTAAACCAATCTTGTGAATCGAATAAGTGCGTTGGTGTCATTGGTTGAACATTTAGGTAATTTTCGTCCTCCGTAGGCTTATTCTAATCCAATTAGGGTTTTTCCCCAATCTTGTGCATCCAATAAGTGCATTTGTGCCATTGGTTGCACGTTTAGGTCATTTCGTCAACCCTAGGCTTATTTTAACTGAATTACGGTTTTTAACCAAACTTGTGTATCCAATAAGTGCGTTTGGTCATTGGATGAACATTTAGGTCATTTTCGTCCACCCTAGGATTATTCTAATCCAATTAGGGTTTTTAACCAATCTAGTGCATCCAATAAGTGCATTTCTGTCATTGGATTAACATTTATGTCATTTTCGTCCTCCCAAGGCTTATTCTAATCCAATTAGGGTTTTTAACCAATCTTGTGCATCCAATAAGTGCGTTTGTGTCGTTGGTTGAACATTTAGATCATTTTCGTCCTCCCTAGATTTATTCTAATCCAGTTATGGTTTTTAACCAATGTTGTGCATCCAATAAGTGTGTTTGTGTCATTGGTTGAACATTTGGGTCATTTCCTTCTTCCCTAGGCTTATTCTCATCCAATTAGGGTTTTTCACCAATCTTGTGCATCCAATAAGTGCGTTTGTGTCATTGGTATAAAATTTAGGTCATTTTCGTCCTCCCTAGGCTTACTCTAATCCAATTAGGATTTTTCACCAATCTTGTGCATCTAGTTATTGCGTTTATGTCATTGGTTGAACATTTAGGTCATTTTCCTCCACCATAGGCTTATTCTAATCCAATTAAGGTTTTTAACCAATCTTGTGCATCCAATAAGTGCGTATGTGTAATTGGATTAACATTTAGGTCATTTTCGTCCTCTTTTGGCTTATTCTAATCCAATTAGGGTTTTTAAAGTATCTTGTGCTTCTAATAAGTGCGTTTGTGTCATTGGTTTAACATTTAGGTCATTATCGTCCTCCCTAGGCTTATTCTAATCCAATTAGGGTTTTAAACCAATCTTGTGAATCCAATAAGTGCGTTGGTGTCATTGGTTGAACATTTAGGTCATTTTCGTCGTCCCTAAGCTTATTCTAACCCAACTACGGTTTTTAACCAAACTTGTGCATCCAATAAGTGCGTTTGTGTCATTGGATGAACATTTATGTCATTTTCGTCCACCCTAGGATTATTCTAATCCAATTAGGGTTTTTAACCAATATTTTGAATCCAATAAGTGCGGATGTGTCATTGGATTAACATTTAGGTCATTTTTGTCATCCTTCGACTTATTCTAATCCAATTAGGGTTTTTAACCAATCTTGTGCGTCCAATAAGTGCGTTTGTGTCATTTGTTTACATTTAGGTACTTGTCGTCCTCCCTAGGCTTATTCTAATCCAATTAGGGTTTTTAACCAATGTTGTGCATCCAATTAGTGCGTTTGTATCATTGCATGAACATTTAGGTCATTTTCTCCGTCCCTAGGCTTATTCTAACTCAACTACGGTTTTTAACCAAACTTGTGCATCCAATAAGTGCGTTTGTGTCATTGGATGAACATTTAGGTCATTTTCGTCCCCCCTAGACTTATTCTAATCCAATTAGGGTTTTTAACCAATCTTGTGCATTCAATAACTGCATATTTATTATTGAATTAACATTAAAGTCATTTTCGTCATCCTTCGACTTATTCTAATCCAATTAGGGTTTTTAACCAATCTGGTGTATCCAATAAGTGCGTTTGTGTCATTGGTTGGATATGTAGGTCATTTTCGTCCTCTCTAGGCTTATTCTAATCCAATTTGGGTTTTTAACCAATCTAGTGCATCCAATAAGTGTGTTTGTGTCATTGGTTGAACATTTTGGTCATTTTCGTCCTCCCTAGGCCTATTCTAATCCAATTAGGATTTTTCACCAATCTTGTGCATCCCATAAGTGCATTTGTTTCATTGGTTGAAAATTTAGGTCATTTCCGTCCTCCCTAGGTTTATTCTAATACAATTAAGGTTTCTAACCAATGTTGTGCATCCAATTAGTGTGTTTGTGTCACCAGTTGAACATTTAGGTCATTTTTGGTTTCCCTAGGGTTATCATAATCCGATTAGGGTTTTTAACCAATCTTCTTCGTCCAATAAGTGCGTTTGTGTCATTGGTTTAACACTTAGGTAATTATCGTCCTCCCTAGGCTTATTCTAATCCAATTAGGGATTTTAACCAATCTTGTGCATCCAATAAGTGCATTTGTGTCATTGGTTTAACATTTTGGTCATTCTCGTCCTCCCAAGGCTTTTTCTAATCCAATTAGGGTTTTAAACCAATCTTGTGAATCGAATAAGTGCGTTGGTGTCATTGGTTGAACATTTAGGTAATTTTCGTCCTCCGTAGGCTTATTCTAATCCAATTAGGGTTTTTCCCCAATCTTGTGCATCCAATAAGTGCATTTGTGCCATTGGTTGCACGTTTAGGTCATTTCGTCAACCCTAGGCTTATTTTAACTGAATTACGGTTTTTAACCAAACTTGTGTATCCAATAAGTGCGTTTGGTCATTGGATGAACATTTAGGTCATTTTCGTCCACCCTAGGATTATTCTAATCCAATTAGGGTTTTTAACCAATCTAGTGCATCCAATAAGTGCATTTCTGTCATTGGATTAACATTTATGTCATTTTCGTCCTCCCAAGGCTTATTCTAATCCAATTAGGGTTTTTAACCAATCTTGTGCATCCAATAAGTGCGTTTGTGTCGTTGGTTGAACATTTAGATCATTTTCGTCCTCCCTAGATTTATTCTAATCTAGTTATGGTTTTTAACCAATGTTGTGCATCCAATAAGTGTGTTTGTGTCATTGGTTGAACATTTGGGTCATTTCCTTCTTCCCTAGGCTTATTCTAATCCAATTAGGGTTTTTCACCAATCTTGTGCATCCAATAAGTGCGTTTGTGTCATTGGTATAAAATTTAGGTCATTTTCGTCCTCCCTAGGCTTACTCTAATCCAATTAGGATTTTTCACCAATCTTGTGCATCTAGTAATTGCGTTTATGTCATTGGTTGAACATTTAGGTCATTTTCCTCCACCATAGGCTTATTCTAATCCAATTAAGGTTTTTAACCAATCTTGTGCATCCAATAAGTGCGTATGTGTAATTGGATTAACATTTAGGTCATTTTCGTCCTCTTTTGGCTTATTCTAATCCAATTAGGGTTTTTAAAGTATCTTGTGCTTCTAATAAGTGCGTTTGTGTCATTGGTTTAACATTTAGGTCATTATCGTCCTCCCTAGGCTTATTCTAATCCAATTAGGGTTTTAAACCAATCTTGTGAATCCAATAAGTGCGTTGGTGTCATTGGTTGAACATTTAGGTCATTTTCGTCGTCCCTAAGCTTATTCTAACCCAACTACGGTTTTTAACCAAACTTGTGCATCCAATAAGTGCGTTTGTGTCATTGGATGAACATTTATGTCATTTTCGTCCACCCTAGGATTATTCTAATCCAATTAGGGTTTTTAACCAATATTTTGAATCCAATAAGTGCGGATGTGTCATTGGATTAACATTTAGGTCATTTTTGTCATCCTTCGACTTATTCTAATCCAATTAGGGTTTTTAACCAATCTTGTGCGTCCAATAAGTGCGTTTGTGTCATTGGTTTACATTTAGGTACTTGTCGTCCTCCCTAGGCTTATTCTAATCCAATTAGGGTTTTTAACCAATGTTGTGCATCCAATTAGTGCGTTTGTATCATTGCATGAACATTTAGGTCATTTTCTCCGTCCCTAGGCTTATTCTAACTCAACTACGGTTTTTAACCAAACTTGTGCATCCAATAAGTGCGTTTGTGTCATTGGATGAACATTTAGGTCATTTTCGTCCCCCCTAGACTTATTCTAATCCAATTAGGGTTTTTAACCAATCTTGTGCATTCAATAACTGCATATTTATTATTGAATTAACATTAAAGTCATTTTCGTCATCCTTCGACTTATTCTAATCCAATTAGGGTTTTTAACCAATCTGGTGTATCCAATAAGTGCGTTTGTGTCATTGGTTGGATATGTAGGTCATTTTCGTCCTCTCTAGGCTTATTCTAATCCAATTTGGGTTTTTAACCAATCTAGTGCATCCAATAAGTGTGTTTGTGTCATTGGTTGAACATTTTGGTCATTTTCGTCCTCCCTAGGCCTATTCTAATCCAATTAGGATTTTTCACCAATCTTGTGCATCCCATAAGTGCATTTGTTTCATTGGTTGAAAATTTAGGTCATTTCCGTCCTCCCTAGGTTTATTCTAATACAATTAAGGTTTCTAACCAATGTTGTGCATCCAATTAGTGTGTTTGTGTCACCAGTTGAACATTTAGGTCATTTTTGGTTTCCCTAGGGTTATCATAATCCGATTAGGGTTTTTAACCAATCTTCTTCGTCCAATAAGTGCGTTTGTGTCATTGGTTTAACACTTAGGTAATTGTCGTCCTCCCTAGGCTTATTCTAATCCAATTAGGGATTTTAACCAATCTTGTGCATCCAATAAGTGCATTTGTGTCATTGGTTTAACATTTTGGTCATTCTCGTCCTCCCAAGGCTTTTTCTAATCCAATTAGAGTTTTAAACCAATCTTGTGAATCGAATAAGTGCGTTGGTGTCATTGGTTGAACATTTAGGTAATTGTCGTCCTCCGTAGGCTTATTCTAATCCAATTAGGGTTTTTCCCCAATCTTGTGCATCCAATATGTGCATTTGTGCCATTGGTTGCACGTTTAGGTCATTTCGTCAACCCTAGGCTTATTTTAACTGAATTACGGTTTTTAACCAAACTTGTGCATCCAATAAGTGCGTTTGTGTCATTGGATGAACATTTAGGTCATTTTCTTCCACCCTAGGATTATTCTAATCCAATTAGGGTTTTTAACCAATCTAGTGCATCCAATAAGTGCATTTCTGTCATTGGATTAACATTTAAGTCATTTTCGTCCTCCATAGGCTTATTCTAATCCAATTAGGGTTTTTAACCAATCTTGTGCATCCAATAAGTGCGTTTGTGTCGTTGGTTGAACATTTAGATAATTTTCGTCCTCCCTAGATTTATTCTAATCCAGTTATGGTTTTTAACAAATGTTGTGCATCCAATAAGTGTGTTTGTCTCATTGGTTGAACATTTGGGTAATTTCCGTCTTCCCTAGGCTTATTCTAATACAATTAGGGTTTTTCATCAATCTTGTGCATCCAATAAGTGCTTTTGTGTCATTGGTTGAAAATTTAGGTCATTTTCGTCCTCCCTAGGCTTACTCTAATCCAATTAGGATTTTTCACCAATCTTGTGCATCTAGTAATTGCATTTATGTCATTGGTTGAACATTTAGGTCATTTTCGTCCACCATAGGCTTATTCTAATCAAATTAAGGTTTTTAACCAATCTTGTGCATCCAATAAGTGCGTATGTGTAATTGGATTAACATTTAGGTCATTTTCGTCCTCTTTTGGCTTATTTTAATCCAATTAGGGATTTTAAAGTATCTTGTGCTTCCAATAAGTGCGTTTGTGTCATTGGTTTAACATTTAGGTCATTATCGTCCTCCCTAGGCTTATTCGAATCGAATTAGGGTTTTAAACCAATCTTGTGAACCTAATAAGTGCGTTGGTGTCATTGGTTGAACATTTAGGTCATTTTCGTCGTCCCTTAGCTTATTCTAACCCAACTACGGTTTTTAACCAAACATGGGCATCCAATAAGTGCGTTTGTGTCATTCGATGAACATTTATGTCATTTTCGTCCACTCTAGGATTATTCTAATCCAATAAGAGTTTTTAACCAATGTTTTGCATCCAATAAGTGCGTTTGTGTCATTGGATTAACATTTAGGTCATTTTTGTCATCCTTCGACTTATTCTAATCAAATTAGGGTTTTTAACCAATCTTGTGCATCCAATAAGTGCGATTGTGTCATTGGTTTACATTTAGGTACTTGTCGTCCTCCTTAGGCTTATTCTAATCCAATTAGGGTTTTTAACCAATGTTGTGCATCCAATTAGTGCGTTTGTATCATTGCATGAACATTTAGGTCATGTTCGCTGCCCTAGGCTTATTCTAACCCAACTACGGTTTTTAACCAAACTTGTGCATCCAATAAGTGCGTTTGTGTCATTGGATGAACATTTAGGTCATTTTCGTCCTCCCTAGGCTTATTCTAATCCAATTAGGGTTTTTAACCAATCTAGTGCATCCAATAAGTGCGTTTGTGTCATTGGTTGAACATTTTGGTCATTTTCGTCCTCTAGGCTTATTCTAATCCAATTTAGGTTTTTAACCAATCTACTGCATCCATTAAGTGCGTTTGTGTCATTGGTTGAACATTTTGGTCATTTTCGTCCTCCCTAGGCCTATTCTAATCCAATTAGGGTTTTTCACCAATCTTGTGCATCCAATAAGCGTGTTTGTGTCATTGGGTGAACATTTAGGTCATTTTCGTCCTGCCTAGGCTTATTCTAATCGAATTAGGGTTTTTAACCAATCTAGTGCATCCAATAAGTGCGTTTGTGTCATTGGTTGAACATTTTGGTCATTTTCGTCTTCTCTAGGCTTATTCTAATCCAATTTAGGTTTTTAACCAATCTAGTGCATCCAATAAGTGCGTTTGTGTCATTGGTTGAACATTTTGGTCATTTTCGCCCTCCCTAGTCCTATTCTAATCCAATTAAGGTTTTTCACCAATCTTGTGCATCCAATAAGTGTATTTGTGTCATTGGTTGAAAATTTAGGTCATTTCTGTCCTCCCAAGGTTTATTCTGATACAATTAGGGTTTCTAACCAATGTTGTACATGCAATTAGTGTGTTTGTGTCATTGGTTGAACATTTAGGTCATTTTTGTCTTCCCTAGGCTTATTCTAATCCAATTAGGGTTTTTAACCAATCTTGTGCATCCAATAAGCGCGTTTGTGTCATTGGTTTAACATTTACGTAATTGTCGTCTTCCCTAGGTTTATTCTAATCCAATTAGGGTTTTTAACCAATCTTGTGCATCATATAACAGCGTTTGTGTCATTGGTTGAACATTTAGGTCATTTTGTCCTCCCTTGGCTTATTCTAATCCAATTAGGGTATTTCACCAATCTTGTGTATCCAATATATGCTTTTGTTGTCATAGGTTGAACATTTAGGTCATTTTCGTCATCCCTAGGCCTATTCTTATCCAATTAGGGTTATTCACCAATCATGTGCATCCAATAAGTGTGTTTGTGTCATTGGTTGAACATTTAGGTCAGTTTCAACCCCCTCGGCTTATTGTATTCTAATTAGGGTTTTGAACCAATCTTGTGCATCCAATAAGTAAGTTTGTGTCATTGAATTAACATTTAGGTCATTTTCGTCCTCTCTTGATTTATTCTAATCCAATTAGGGTTTTTAACCAATGTTGTGCATCCAATAAGTGTGTTTGTGTCATTGGATTAACATTTAGGTCATTTTCGTCTTCCCTAGGCTTATTCTAATCCATTTACGGTTTTTAACCAATCCTGTGCATCCAATAAGTGCGTTTGTGTCATTGAATTAACATTTAGGTCATTTTCGTGATCCTTTGAGTTATTCTAATCCAATTAGGGCTGTTTAACCAATCTTGTGCATCCAATAAGTACATTTGTGTCATTGGTTTAACATTAAGATCCTTTTCATCCCCCCTAGGCTTATTGTATTCTAATTAGGGTTTTTATCCAAACCTTTGCATGCATTAAGTAAATTTGTGCCATTGAATTAACATTTAGGTCATTTTCGTCCTCCCTTAGTTTATTCTAATCCAATTAGGGTTTTTATGCAATGTTGTGCATCCAATAAGTGCATTTGTGTCATTGGATTAACATTTAGGTCATTTTCGTCCACCATAGGCTTATTCTAATCAAATTAAGGTTTTTAACCAATCTTGTGCATCCAATAAGTGCGTATGTGTAATTGGATTAACATTTAGGTCATTTTCGTCCTCTTTTGGCTTATTTTAATCCAATTAGGGATTTTAAAGTATCTTGTGCTTCCAATAAGTGCGTTTGTGTCATTGGTTTAACATTTAGGTCATTATCGTCCTCCCTAGGCTTATTCGAATCGAATTAGGGTTTTAAACCAATCTTGTGAACCTAATAAGTGCGTTGGTGTCATTGGTTGAACATTTAGGTCATTTTCGTCGTCCCTTAGCTTATTCTAACCCAACTACGGTTTTTAACCAAACATGGGCATCCAATAAGTGCGTTTGTGTCATTCGATGAACATTTATGTCATTTTCGTCCACTCTAGGATTATTCTAATCCAATAAGAGTTTTTAACCAATGTTTTGCATCCAATAAGTGCGTTTGTGTCATTGGATTAACATTTAGGTCATTTTTGTCATCCTTCGACTTATTCTAATCAAATTAGGGTTTTTAACCAATCTTGTGCATCCAATAAGTGCGATTGTGTCATTGGTTTACATTTAGGTACTTGTCGTCCTCCTTAGGCTTATTCTAATCCAATTAGGGTTTTTAACCAATGTTGTGCATCCAATTAGTGCGTTTGTATCATTGCATGAACATTTAGGTCATGTTCGCTGCCCTAGGCTTATTCTAACCCAACTACGGTTTTTAACCAAACTTGTGCATCCAATAAGTGCGTTTGTGTCATTGGATGAACATTTAGGTCATTTTCGTCCTCCCTAGGCTTATTCTAATCCAATTAGGGTTTTTAACCAATCTAGTGCATCCAATAAGTGCGTTTGTGTCATTGGTTGAACATTTTGGTCATTTTCGTCCTCTAGGCTTATTCTAATCCAATTTAGGTTTTTAACCAATCTACTGCATCCATTAAGTGCGTTTGTGTCATTGGTTGAACATTTTGGTCATTTTCGTCCTCCCTAGGCCTATTCTAATCCAATTAGGGTTTTTCACCAATCTTGTGCATCCAATAAGCGTGTTTGTGTCATTGGGTGAACATTTAGTTCATTTTCGTCCTGCCTAGGCTTATTCTAATCGAATTAGGGTTTTTAACCAATCTAGTGCATCCAATAAGTGCGTTTGTGTCATTGGTTGAACATTTTGGTCATTTTCGTCTTCTCTAGGCTTATTCTAATCCAATTTAGGTTTTTAACCAATCTAGTGCATCCAATAAGTGCGTTTGTGTCATTGGTTGAACATTTTGGTCATTTTCGCCCTCCCTAGTCCTATTCTAATCCAATTAAGGTTTTTCACCAATCTTGTGCATCCAATAAGTGTATTTGTGTCATTGGTTGAAAATTTAGGTCATTTCTGTCCTCCCAAGGTTTATTCTGATACAATTAGGGTTTCTAACCAATGTTGTACATGCAATTAGTGTGTTTGTGTCATTGGTTGAACATTTAGGTCATTTTTGTCTTCCCTAGGCTTATTCTAATCCAATTAGGGTTTTTAACCAATCTTGTGCATCCAATAAGCGCGTTTGTGTCATTGGTTTAACATTTACGTAATTGTCGTCTTCCCTAGGTTTATTCTAATCCAATTAGGGTTTTTAACCAATCTTGTGCATCATATAACAGCGTTTGTGTCATTGGTTGAACATTTAGGTCATTTTGTCCTCCCTTGGCTTATTCTAATCCAATTAGGGTATTTCACCAATCTTGTGTATCCAATATATGCTTTTGTTGTCATAGGTTGAACATTTAGGTCATTTTCGTCATCCCTAGGCCTATTCTTATCCAATTAGGGTTATTCACCAATCATGTGCATCCAATAAGTGTGTTTGTGTCATTGGTTGAACATTTAGGTCAGTTTCAACCCCCTCGGCTTATTGTATTCTAATTAGGGTTTTGAACCAATCTTGTGCATCCAATAAGTAAGTTTGTGTCATTGAATTAACATTTAGGTCATTTTCGTCCTCTCTTGATTTATTCTAATCCAATTAGGGTTTTTAACCAATGTTGTGCATCCAATAAGTGTGTTTGTGTCATTGGATTAACATTTAGGTCATTTTCGTCTTCCCTAGGCTTATTCTAATCCATTTACGGTTTTTAACCAATCCTGTGCATCCAATAAGTGCGTTTGTGTCATTGAATTAACATTTAGGTCATTTTCGTGATCCTTTGAGTTATTCTAATCCAATTAGGGCTGTTTAACCAATCTTGTGCATCCAATAAGTACATTTGTGTCATTGGTTTAACATTAAGATCCTTTTCATCCCCCCTAGGCTTATTGTATTCTAATTAGGGTTTTTATCCAAACCTTTGCATGCATTAAGTAAATTTGTGCCATTGAATTAACATTTAGGTCATTTTCGTCCTCCCTTAGTTTATTCTAATCCAATTAGGGTTTTTATGCAATGTTGTGCATCCAATAAGTGCATTTGTGTCATTGGATTAACATTTAGGTCATTTTCGTCCACCATAGGCTTATTCTAATCAAATTAAGGTTTTTAACCAATCTTGTGCATCCAATAAGTGCGTATGTGTAATTGGATTAACATTTAGGTCATTTTCGTCCTCTTTTGGCTTATTTTAATCCAATTAGGGATTTTAAAGTATCTTGTGCTTCCAATAAGTGCGTTTGTGTCATTGGTTTAACATTTAGGTCATTATCGTCCTCCCTAGGCTTATTCGAATCGAATTAGGGTTTTAAACCAATCTTGTGAACCTAATAAGTGCGTTGGTGTCATTGGTTGAACATTTAGGTCATTTTCGTCGTCCCTTAGCTTATTCTAACCCAACTACGGTTTTTAACCAAACATGGGCATCCAATAAGTGCGTTTGTGTCATTCGATGAACATTTATGTCATTTTCGTCCAC
>JBBPBP010000004.1:36519307-36536807 GCA_037974735.1 Cicer chorassanicum
TTTGTGTCATTGGATTAACATTTAGGTCATTTTCGTCTTCCCTAGGCTTATTCTAATCCATTTACGGTTTTTAACCAATCCTGTGCATCCAATAAGTGCGTTTGTGTCATTGAATTAACATTTAGGTCATTTTCGTGATCCTTTGAGTTATTCTAATCCAATTAGGGCTGTTTAACCAATCTTGTGCATCCAATAAGTACATTTGTGTCATTGGTTTAACATTAAGATCCTTTTCATCCCCCCTAGGCTTATTGTATTCTAATTAGGGTTTTTATCCAAACCTTTGCATGCATTAAGTAAATTTGTGCCATTGAATTAACATTTAGGTCATTTTCGTCCTCCCTTAGTTTATTCTAATCCAATTAGGGTTTTTATGCAATGTTGTGCATCCAATAAGTGCATTTGTGTCATTGGATTAACATTTAGGTCATTTTCGTCTTCCCTAGGCTTATTCTAATCCATTTACGGTTTTTAACCAATCCTGTGCATCCAATAAGTGCGTTTGTGTCATTAAATTAACATTTAGGTCATTTTCGTCATCCTTTGAATTATTCTAATCCAATTAGGGCTGTTTAACCAATCTTGTGCATCCAATAAGTACATTTGTGTCATTGGTTTAACATTAAGATCATTTTCATCCCCCCTAGGCTTATTGTATTCTAATTAGGGTTTTTATCCAAACCTTTGCATCCATTAAGTAAATTTGTGTCATTGGATTAACATTTAAGTCATTTTCATCCTCTCTAGGCTTATTTAATCCAATAAGTGCGTTTGTGTCATTGGTTAAACATTTAGATCATTTTCATCCCCCCTAGGCTTATTGTATTCTAATTAGGGTTTTTATCCAATCTTGTGCATCCATTAAGTAAGTTTGTGCCATTGAATTAACATTTAGGTCATTTTCGTCCTTCCTTAGTTTATTCTAATCCAATTAGGGTTTTTATGCAATGTTGTGCATCCAATAAGCGCGTTTGTGTCATTGGATTAACATTTGGGTCATTTTCATCCTCCCTAGGCTTATTCTAAACCAATTAGGGTTTTTAACCAATCTTGTGCATTCAATAAGTGCGTTTATGTCATTGGTTGAACATGTGGGTCATTTTCGTCCTCCCTAGGGTTATTCTAATCCAATTAGAGTTTTTCGCCAATCTTGTGCATCCAATAATAGTGTTTGTGTCATTGGATTAACATTTAGGTCATTTTCTTCCTCCCTAGCCCTATTCTAATCCAATTAGGGTTTTTAACAAATCTTGTGCATCCAATAAGTGCGTTTGTGTCATTGAATTAACCTTTAGGTCATTTTCTTCCTCCCTAGCCCTATTCTAATCCAGTTAGGGTTTTTAACCAATCTTGTGCATCTAATAAGTGCGTTTGTGTCATTGGTTTAACATTTAGGTAATTATCGTCTTCCCTAGGCTTATTCAAATCCAATTAGGGTTTTTAACCGATCTTGTGCGTCCAATAATTGCGTTTGTGTCATGGGTTCAACATTTAGGTCATTTTCGTCTTCCCTAGGCTTATTCTAATCCAATTAGGGCATTTCACCAATCTTGTGCATTCAATAAGTGCTTTTTGTGTCATTGGTTGAACATTTAGGTCATTTTCTTCCCCCTTAGGCTTATTGTATTCTAATTAAGGTTTTTAACCAATCTTGTGCATCCATTAAGTAAGTTTGTGTCATTGAATTAACATTTAGGTCATTTTCGTCCTCCCTTGGTTTATTCTAATCCAATTAGGGTGTTTACCAATGTTGTGCAACCAATAAGTGCGTTTGTGTCATTTGTTGAAACTTTAGGTCATTTTCGTCTTCCCTAGGCTTATTCTAATCCAATTAGGGTTTTTACCAATCTTGTGCATTCAATAAATACGTTTGTATCATTGGATTAACATTTAGGTCATTTTCGTCCACCCTAGGCTTATTCTAATCCAATTAGGGTTTTTAACGAATCTTGTGCATCGTATAAGTGCGTTTGTGTCATTGAATTAACATTTACGTCATTTTCGTCATCCTTCGACTTATTCTAATCCAATTTGGGTTTTTTAATTAATCTTGTGCATCCAATAAGTGCATTTGTGTCATCGGTTTAATATTAAGGTCATTTTCGTCCTCCCTTGGTTTATTCTAATCCAATTAGGGTATTTCACCAATCTTGTGGATCCAATAAGTGCTTTTTGTGTCATTGGTTGAACATTTAGGTCACTTTCGTAATCCTTAGGCTTCTTCTAATCCAATTAGGGTATTTCACCAGTCTTGTGCATCCAATAAGTGCGTTTCTGTCATTGGTTGAACATTTAGGTCATTTTCATCCCCCTTAGGCTTATTGTATTCTACTTAGAGTTTTTAACCAATCTTGTGCATCCATTAAGTAAGTTTGTGTCATTGAATTAACATTTAGGTCATTTCCATCCTCCCTTGGTTTATTCTAATCCAATTAGGAATTTTAACCAATGTTGTGCATCCAATAAGTGCGTTTGTGTCAATTGTTGAACATTTAGGTCATTTCTGTCTTCCTTAGGCTTATTCTAATCCAATTAGGGTTTTTCACCAATCGTGTGCATCCAATAAGTGCGTTTCTGTCATTGGATTAACATTTAGGTCATTTTCGACCTCCCTAGGCTTATTCTAATCCAATTAGGGTTTCTAACCAATCTTGTGCATCCAATAAGTGCGTTTGTGTCATTGAATTAACATTTAGGTCATTTTCCTCATCCTTCGACTTATTCTAATCCAATTAGGATTTTCTAACCAATCTTGTGCATCCAGTAAGTGCATTTGTTTCATTGGTTTAACATTAAGGTCATTTTCGTCCTCATTAGGCTTATTCTAATCCAATTAGGGTTTTTAACCAATCTTGTGCATTCAATAAGTGCGTTGGTGTCATTGGTTGAACATGTAGGTAATTTTCGTCCTCCCTAGGCGTATTCTAATCCAATTAGGGTTTTTCACCAATTTTATGCATGCAATAAGTGCGTTTGTGTCATTGGTTGAACATTCAGGTCATTTTCGTCCTCCCTAGGCTTATTCTAATTCAATTAGGGTTTTTAACCAATCTTGTGCGTCCAATGAGTGTGTTTGTGTCATTGAATTCACATTTAGGTTATTTCATCATCCTTCGACTTATTCTAATCCAATTAGAGTTTTTAACCAATGTTGTGCATCCAATAAGTGCGTTTGTGTCATTGGTTTAACATTTAGGTAATTTTCGTCCTTCCTAGGCTTATTATAATCCAATTAGGGTTTTTAACCAATTTTGTGCATCCAATGAGTGCGTTTGTGTCATTGAATTAACATTTAGGTCATTTTCGTCCTCTTTTAGCTTATTCTAATCCAATTAGGGTTGTTAACCAATGTTGTGCATCCAATAAGTGTGTTTGTGTCATTGGTTGAACACTTAGGTCATTTTCGTCCTCCCTAGGCTAATTCTAATACAATTAGGGTTTTTCACCAATTTTGTGCATCCAAGAAGTGCATTTGTGTCATTAGTTTAACATTTACGTCCTTTTCGTCCTCCCTAAGCTTATTCTAATCCAATTAGGGTTTTTAACCAATCTTCTGCATCCAATAAGTGCGTTTGTGTCAATGGTTGAACATTTAGGTCATTTTCGTCCTCCTTAGCCTTATTCTAATCCAATTAGGGTTTTTAGCCAATCTTGTGCATCCAATAAGTGCGTTTGTGTCATTGGATTAACATTTAGGTCATTTTCTTCCTCCTTAGCCCTATTCTAATCCAATTAGGGTTTTTAACCAATCTTGTGCATCCAATAAGTGCGTTTATGTCATTTAATTAACATTTAGGTCATTTTCGTCCACCCTAGGCTTATTCTAATCCAATTAGGGTTTTTAACGAATCTTGTGCATCGCATAAGTGCGTTTGTGTCATTGAATTAACATTTAGGTCATTTTCGTCATCCTTCGACTTATTCTAATCCAATTAGGGTTTTTTAACCAATCTTGTGCATCCAATAAGTGCATTGCTGTCATTGGTTTAATATTAAGGTCATTTTCGTCCTCCCTTGGTTTATTCTAATCCAATTAGGGTCTTTCACCAATCTTGTGCATCCAATAAGTGCTTTTTGTGTCATTGGTTGAACATTTAGGTCACTTTCGTAATCCTTAGGCTTCTTCTAATCCAATTAGGGTATTTCACCAATCTTGTGCACCCAATAAGTGCGTTTGTGTCATTGGTTGAACATTTAGGTCATTTTCATCCCCCTTAGGCTTATTGTATTCTACTTAGAGTTTTTAACCAATCTTGTGCATCCATTAAGTAAGTTTGTGTCATTGAATTAACATTTAGGTCATTTCCATCGTCCCTTGGTTTATTCTAATCTAATTAGGAATTTTAACCAATGTTGTGCATCCAATAAGTGCGTTTGTGTCAATTGTTGAACATTTAGGTCATTTATGTCTTCCTTAGGCTTATTCTAATCCAATTAGGGTTTTTCACCAATCGTGTGCATCCAATAAGTGCGTTTCTGTCATTGGATTAACATTTAGGTCATTTTCGACCTCCCTAGGCTTATTCTAATCCAATTAGGGTTTCTAACCAATCTTGTTCATCCAATAAGTGCGTTTGTGTCATTGAATTATCATTTAGGTCATTTTCCTCATCCTTCGACTTATTCTAATCCAATTAGGGTTTTCTAACCAATCTTGTGCATCCAGTAAGTGCATTTGTTTCATTGGTTTAACATTAAGGTCATTTTCATCCTCCTTAGGCTTATTCTAATCCAATTAGGGTTTTTAACCAATCTTGTGCATTCAATAAGTGCGTTGGTGTCATTGGTTGAACATGTAGGTAATTTTCGTCCTCCCTAGGCGTATTCTAATCCAATTAGGGTTTTTCACCAATTTTATGCATGCAATAAGTGCGTTTGTGTCATTGGTTGAACATTCAGGTCATTTTCGTCCTCCATAGGCTTATTCTAATTCAATTAGGGTTTTTAACCAATCTTGTGCGTCCAATGAGTGTGTTTGTGTCATTGAATTCACATTTAGGTTATTTCATCATCCTTCGACTTATTCTAATCCAATTAGAGTTTTTAACCAATGTTGTGCATCCAATAAGTGCGTTTGTGTCATTGGTTTAATATTTAGGTAATTTTCGTCCTTCCTAGGCTTATTATAATCCAATTAGGGTTTTTAACCAATTTTGTGCATCCAATAAGTGCGTTTGTGTCATTGAATTAACATTTAGGTCCTTTTCTTCCTCCCTAGCCCAATTCTAATCCAATTAAGGTTTTTAACCAATATTGTGCATCCAATAAGTGCGTTTGTGTCGGTGAATTAATATTTAGGTCATTTTCGTCATCCTTCGACATATTCTAATCCAATTAGGATTTTTTAACCAATATTGTGCATCCAATAAGTACATTTGTGTCATTTGTTTAACATTAAGGTCATTTGTGTCCTCCCAAGGCTTATTCTAATCCAATTCGGGTTTTTAACCAATCTTGTGCATTCAATAAGTGTGTTTGTGTCATTGGTTGAACATTTAGGTCATTTTCTTCCTCCCTTGGTTTATTCTAATCCAATTAGGGTTTTTAACCAATGTTGTGCATCCAATAAGTGCGTTTGTAACATTGGTTGAACAATTAGGTCATTTCTGTCTTCCCTAGGCTTATTCTAATCCAATTAGGGTTTGTCACCAATCTTGTGCATCCAATAAGTGCGTTTGTGTCATTGGATTAATATTTAGGTCAATTTTGTCCTCCCTAGGCTTATTCTAATCCAATTAGGTTTCAAACCAATCTTGCGAATCCAATAAGTGCGTTTGTGTCATTGGTTGAAAAAAAATTTAGGTTATTTTCGTCCTCCCTAGGATTATTCTAATCCAATTAGGGTTTTTAACTGATCTTGTGCATCCAATAAGTGCATTTGTGTCATTGGTTTAACATATTGGTCATTCTCATCCTCCCTAGGCTTATTCTAATGCAATTAAGGTTGTTAACCAATCTTGTGCATCCAATAAGTGCGTTTGTGTCATTGGTTGAACATTTAGGTCATTTTCGTCCTCCCTAGGCTTACTCTAATCTAATTAGGGTTTTTAACCAATCATGTGCATCAAATAAGTGAGTTTGTTTCATTGAATTCACATTTAGGTCATTTAATCATCCTTCGACTTATTCTAATCCAATTAGGGTTTTTCACCAATCTTGTGAATCCAATAAGTGCGTTTGTGTCAATGGTTTAACATTTTGGTCATTTTCGACTTCCCTAGGCTTATTATAATCCAATTAGGGTCTTTAACCAATGTTGTGCATCCAATAAGTGCGTTTGTGTCATTGGTTGAACATTTAGTTCATTTTCGTCCTCCCTATGCTTATTCTAATCCAATTAGGGTTTTTTTACCAATCTTGTGCATTCAATAAGTGCATTTGTTTCATTGGTTTAACATTTACATCGTTTTCGTCCTCCCTAAGCTTGTTATAATCCAATTAGGGTTTTTAACCAATCTTGTGCATCCAGAAAATGTGTTTGTGTCAATGGTTGAACATTTAGGTCATTTTCGTCCTCCCTAGGCTTATTCTAATCCAATTAGGGTTTTTAACCAATCTTGTGCATCCAATAAGTGCGTTTGTGTCATTGGTTGAACATTTAGGTCATTTTCGTCCTCCCTAGGCTTATTATCTTCTAATTAGGATTTTTAACCAATCTTGTGCATCCAATAAGTGCATTTGTAACATTGGTTGAACATTTAGGTCACTTATGTCTTCCCTAGGCTTATTCTAATCCAATTCGGGTTTTTCACCAATCTTGTGCATCCAATAAGTGCGTTTGTATCATTAGATTAACATTTAGGTCAATTTTGTCCTCCCTAGGCTTTTTCTAATCCAATTAGGGTTTCAAACCAATCTTGTGAATCCAAAAAGTGCGTTTGTGTCATCGGTTGAACATTTGGGTCATTTTCGTCCTCCCTAGGATTATTCTAATCCAATTAGGGTTTTTAACCAATCTTGTGCATCCAATAAGTGCATTTATGTCGTTGGTTTAACATATTGGTCATTCTCGTCCTCCCTAGGCTTATTCTAATCCAATTAAGGTTTTTAACAAATCTTGTGCGTCCAATAAGTGCGTTTGTGTCATTGGTTTAACATTTAGGTAATTTTCGTCCTCCCTAGGCTTATTATAATCCAATAAGGGTTTTTAACCAATTTTTTGCATCCACTAAGTGCGTTTGTGTCATTGAATTAACATTTAGGTCATTTTCGTCCTTTTTTGGCTTATTCTAATCCAATTAGGGTTTTTAACCAATGTTGTGCATCCAATAAGTGCATTTGTGTCATTGGTTTAACATTTACGTCATTTTCGTCCTCCCTAAGCTTATTCTAATCCAATTAGGGTGTTTAATCAATGTTGTGCATCCAATAAGTGTGTTTGTGTCAATGGTCGAACATTTAGGTTATTTTTGTCCTACCTAGGCTTATTCTCATCCAATTAGGGTTTTTAACCAATTTTGTGCATCCAATAAGTGATTTTGTGTCATTGGATGATTATTTAGATCATTTTCGTCCTCCCTAGGCTTATTCTAATACAATTAGGGTTTTTAACCAATCTTGTGCATCCAATAAGTGATTTTGTGTCTTTGGTTGAACATTTAGGTCATTTTCGTCCTCCCTAACCTTATTTTCATCCAATTAGAATTTTTAACCAATCTTGTGCATCCAATAAGTGATTTTGTGTCATTGGTTGAACATTTAGGTAATTTTCGTCCTCCCTAAGCTTAATATCTTCTAATTAGGGTTTTTAACCAATGTTGTGCATCCAATAAGTGGGTTTGTGTCATTAGTTAAATATTTAGGTCATTTATGTCTTCCCTAGGCTTATTCTAATCCAATTAGGGTTTTTCACCAATCTTATGCATCCAATAAGTGCGCGTGTGTCATTGGATTAACATTTAGGTCATTTTCGTCATCCTTTGACTTATTCTAATCCAATTAATGTTTTTTAACGAATATTGTGCATTATAAGTGCATTTGAGTCATTGGTTGAACATTAAGGTCATTTTCGTCCTCCCTAGGCTTATTCTAATCAATTTAGGGTTTTTAACCAATCTGTCTTCCCTAGGCTTATTCTAATCCAATTAGGAGTTTTCACCAATCTTGTGCATCCAATAAGTGCGTTTGTGTCATTGGATTAACATTTAGGTCATTTTCGTCTTCACTAAACTTATTCTAATCCAATTAGGGTATTAAACCAATCTTGTGAATCCAATAAGTGCGTTTGTGTCATTGGTTGAATATTTAGTTCATTTTCGTCCTCCCTAGGATTATTCTAATCCAATTAGGGTTTTTAACCAATCTTGTGCATTCAATAAGTGCGTTTGTGTCAATGGTTGAACATTTAGGTCATTTTCGTCCTCCCTAGGCTTATTCTAATCCAATTAAGGTTTTTAACCAGTCTTGTGCATCCAATAACTGTGTTTGTGTCATTGAATTAACATTTAGGCCATTTTCGTCATCTTTTGGCTTATTCTAATTTAATTAGGGTTTTTAACTAAAGTTGTGTATCCAAAAAGTGCGTTTGTGTCATTGGTTGAACATTTAGGTCATTTTCCTCCTCCCTAGGCTTATTCTCTTTTAATTAGGATTTTTAACCAATGTTATG
This sequence comes from Cicer chorassanicum, assembly GCA_037974735.1. NCBI lineage: Eukaryota > Viridiplantae > Streptophyta > Magnoliopsida > Fabales > Fabaceae > Cicer > Cicer chorassanicum. The sequence goes on from JBBPBP010000004.1 coordinate 36,527,916, forward strand.
CATCCACTAAGTGGGTTTGTGTCATTAGTTGAACATTTAGGTCATTTCTGTCTTCCTTATGATTATTCTAATCCAATTAGGGTTTTTCACCAATCTTGTGCATCCAATAAGCGCGTTTGTGTCATTGGTTCAACATTTAGGTCATTTTCGTCCTCTATAGCCTTATTCTAATCCAATTAGGGTTTTTAACCAATCTTGTGCATCCAATAAGTGAGTTTGTGTCATTGGATTAACATTTAGGTAATTTTCGTCCTACCTAGCCTTATTCCATTCCAATTAGGGTTTTTAACCAATCATGTGCATCCAATAAGTGCGTTTGTGTCATTGAATTAAGATTTAGGTCATTTTCGTCATCCTTCGACTTATTCTAATCCAATTAGGGTTTTTTAACCAATATTGTGCATAATAAGTGCATTTGAGTCATTGGTTGATCAATTAGGTCATTTTCGGTCTCCATAGGCTTATTCTAATCCAATTAGGGTTTTTAACCAATCTTGTGCATCCAATAAGTGCGTTTGTAACATTGGTTGAACATTTAGGTCATTTCTGTCTTCCCTAGGCTTATTCTAATCCAATTAGGTTTTTCACCAATCTTGTGCATTCAATAAGTTTGTTTGTGTCAGTGGTTGAACATTTAGGTTATTTTCGTCCTCCGTAGGCTTATTCTAATCCAATTATGGTTTTTAACCAGCCTTGTGCATCCAATAACTGCGTTTGTGTCATTGAATTAACATTTAGGTCATTTTCGTCCTCTTTTGGCTTATTCTAATCCAATTAGGGTTTTTAACCAATGTTGTGCATTCAAAAAGTGCGTTTGTGATATTGGTTGAACATTAAGGTCATTTTCGTCCTCCCTAAGCTTATTCTAATCAAATTAGGGTTTTTAACCAATCTTGTGCATCCAATAAGTGCGTTTGTAACATTGGTTTAACATTTAGAACATTTTTGTATTCCCTAGGCTTATTATAATCCAATTAGGTTTTTCACCAATCTTGTGCATCCAATAAATGCGTTTGTGTCATTGGATTAACATTTAGGTCATTTTTGACTTCTCTAGGCTTATTTTAATCCAATTAGGGTATTAAACCAGTCTTGTGAATCCAATAAGTGCGTTTGTGTCATTGGTTGAACATTTAGTTCATTTACGTCTTCCCTAGGATTATTCTAATCCAATTATGGTTTTTAACCAATTTTGTGCATTCAATAAGTGCGTTTGTGTCAATGGTTGAACATTTAGGTCATTTTCGTCCTCCCTAGGCTTATTCTAATCCAATTAGGGTTTTTTTACCAATCTAGTGCATTCAATAAGTGCATTTGTGTCATTGGTTTAACATTTACGTCATTTTCGTCCTCCCTAAGCTTGTTATAATCCAATTAGGGTTTTTAACCAATCTTGTGCATCAAGTAAATGTGTTTGTGTCAATGGTTGAACATTTAGGTCATTTTCGTCCTCCCTAGGCTTATTCTAATCCAATTATGGTTTTTAACCAGTCTTGTGCATCCAATAACTGCGTTTGTGTCATTGAATTAACATTTAGGTCATTTTCGTCTGCTGGGCTTAAGTTCAAGAGCGGGTTGTCTCCTCTTCAACATTTCTACTACTTCCTTGCCTCCCCTTTTCAGAGATCTCCTTGTTCTCTTCCCAGATTTTCCTCTAAACTTTCGCCTCCTTCTTCATCATGTTGTTCCATCCTTCAGGGATGTTCGGTAGGTTTCCGGGCTTCCTATAAAATCCTTCCGACAAGAATGCTGCTTGAACATTGTAAGACATTGAACCGTCTCGCTCTTGTGAACACGGATCAAAGGTGGCAAAAGCCGCCGGAATCCTAACGGATTGTCCATAAGCTCTCCTCGCTACTGTTAAAATTGCAAATTTATTTTTATACACTGGCGCAGATGATTGCCCCTAAGGCACTGATGGACCAACGCCTTCGTCTATCACTTGAATTTATAGTAGTAGTGCCAGATCAAGCAGAGAGCGCTTTCAAGGAACGAAGTCATTTGAGTACTATAGTAGGTAGAGGTAAACTTCGTTCTAAAGAGGTATCCGACTCAACACAATAAGTCACTTAATAGGGCTTCTCACATTGGTCCGCGGCAAAGAAAGAGCAAACCAGGCAGAAACTTGATATGCTATTAAACACGGGGGGACCTCCCGGGCTTTCTATTCCTATTCCATAATAAGCCCTACCTACTAGTATAGTACTAGGATCAGGCTTCGTGTTCGTGTTCAAGAATGGGCTGCTAAAGCCTTTTATTTGCCTTTCATGACGATGAATGAATAGTCTACTCCCTCTGATCATGATCATGGCTTGCTTGCAGGGACTTCACTTTTCCCTTGGTTGGATGGAAGTAGCCTCGTCTCGTGGCGCCGGTATCGACCATCGCACGAGCAGAGTGGCCATTTCATTCAGCACTATCTCAACATACATAAGCCCAGCAGACGTAGGCTTCTAATGGGTGATCGCATTCCGCAACTGTAACGGATTCACCCTAGGGGTTCTTCCCTCTTGTCCTCGGCAACCAGCTAGTTTCTCCTTCATCGGACAATCTCGTGCCTGCGGAGGACTCTTACAAATGAAAGAGCCAGAGTCCGCCTTAGAAGGCCTTCTTTGCTGTCCATCTGTGTGAGAGGCATTCTTCAACTTCTGGCCCGATTAATTATTGTAAATTTCAACCCCTCTGTTGTGCACTAAGAACTTTAGGAAGTTTCCTGCTGTTACGTCAAATGCACATTTTTACGAGTTCATCTTCAAGCTGTGTTCTCGCGCGAGAACACTGTCTTGAGATCAGACAAATAACCCGAAGGAAAGACTTCACAACTACATCGTCAATATACACCACCTCTACGATGTTGACAATAAAGTAATGGAAGATGAGGTTCATTGCTCGCTGGTAGGTAACTATAGCGTTCTTCAGACCGAAGGGCATCACCTGCCAGCAGAATAGTCCGTCCGTCCAACAGCACCCGGACAACGGAACGCTGTTTTTGCCTCGTCCTCTTTGGAGATGAAAAGAAGGTTATACCCTAAGTGACCGTCCATGAATGAAAGAATGGATTGCCCAGAAGCTCTGTCCACTAACAGATCCGCGATTGGCATTGGTTTTGGTGGGGCAACATTGAGATTCCGGAATTGCATTCTTTCCCCCCCCAGCCCCCCTTGCTCTGGGCTTTTTGTTGGGGTGAAAAATACGATAGATAAGGGGATCTAATGCGAACCTTGACGCCCGACGGGCGATAAAGGTAAGGGACAGAACCAATGCTGTGTGGAAAGATGTAACGAGGAAACCTCTTCCCGTCCCGGTCGAAAGCCGTGCAAGCAAAGACGTAAGAGGATAATGCATCTCGTAACGGTAGAAAGAGGAAAGGCTAAGCGAAAAAGGTTAAGATTGCTTAATGAGTTATGGCCACTAGTCATTCGGATTTATCCTGACTCATGTCAGTATTCTCACAGGGCATTTAGCTAGCCTATATCTCCGCTTTCGCTTCCGTACTCAACCGTCTCTCTCCTTAGTCCGATCTAGCCTCTATTGATTGAGAGGGTTGAAGACTCCTTTTATTTTTTTAATGCAATTTAGAATTCCACGGAACTTTCTCGATTCCAACTCAACTTATCCTTTTGGAGCTGACGTAACAAACTACACGAGCCTCCCGACGAAGCCAACATAAATCCTATCCGAATAAAAAAAATAAAAGGCAGTTTAATTATGGTGGTATACCAGCCGCCTGTTCTGGAACTTCCAGTTCCAATCGAAGCATATCTATCCGTAAATGGATTTGTATGTATAGCCACTTCAGTCGTGCTCGTTGTTTCTCTAAAGTATCTTTTTTCTGGGAACATGGTCAACCATAAATTATTATTTTCGCTATTCTTCATCCACCGATGCAGAAAATGATCCAGTTTTCCATTCTCATATGAGGCCGGAAAGTTTATTGGCAACAGGTCGGCACGAAGTGATTCATCATGCTCAAACATGAGGCGATCGTTCGTTAGGGACGGTTTATAGATCATCAAATTCCCACAAATGGAATGAGAAGTGGGTCCATGTAAATGATCGAGACCTCGGAAACAACAACGCTCCTTCCTCATATGGAGTTCGGAACCCAAAGGCAATCGTTGAGTGAACTGTATCTTCTTTGTGTTAGTTGACCTAAGCCGCACCATTACTGCTGGGGTGGGGCTCGGCCTCCGAACCGTACGTGGGGCGAGTTTCTGCCTCATACAGCTCGGGCCGAAGACCAGGGGAAGTTTTGGAGAGATGGGAAGACCCAGCAGCTGCCGGTCGGGGCGGGGATAAGCTTGTGAAGAAGCAAATCCCCCCCCCCCAAAATCCATTTATATACTATAGCGCTACCGCTTCGCGTTCTTTCTATTTCATCCCATTTTTTTTTCGGGATAGGCGGCGAATACAAATCTAATAAGTGAAGTAGTCGTCGTCTTACCAATTGGCTCGGACACCAGACCGCTCGTGCCTGCCCATTCTGTCTCGCCCTAAATGGAATGGCTCTCTTAGTTACGCTGCGCCCCGGTCTGAGTCCCCACGTCCGCTCTTCTCCGCCCGCAACCCAAGAAGTTGGCTTTGCCAACACAACATTAGGGCCGTCCCCTTCATTCTATGCCGACCCCGGCCCGGGGCTGGCTTTTTGGGAAGCCCGTTCCCACCGCGCTCACGGCCCGGCTGGCCTTCCAGCGGTAGTGGGAATTATCCCGTTCCCTGGTCAAAGACTTGGTTGGATGCGGGATCTACTCCGCGAGGAGCGGTACGGACGTAGATGATATCATCACGACCTCTCTTTTCGTACCGCTAGGGATGCTTAACGCCACTTCGCCAACTGGCATTACCTGCGCTTTCGTCTCTCTCAGTGTGGTCAGTACTGGGTGTTTCCGAGCAGCGAGGCTTACACCCATTCGCATTAGTTCATCCAAAGTTCCTTACCCTTATGCACGGATTATTTAATAAGCCATCTTCCTATCAAGGTTAAGGAGTCAACTGAGCATCTCAGCGGCGGGATTTAATACTAGGATCGAGTCAAAGTTCACCCCGCCCACCCCGAACAAATAGGAGGCGTGGGCCACAGGTCGCACATAAGCCGCCGGGTCGCACGACAGAAGAACACCCAACATACAGATGCACACTCCAAAATGTGAAATATTAATCTTCATTGGAGCTTTTTGGTGGTAGTCGTGACCAACAACCATCAGCTGTCGGCTCGTTGGTAAGGCGAGAGCTTCAAGCCCGATTTCAGGTTCAGGTGGCACACCCCCTACACAAGCACCACCCGACGAAGGGGGGACGGGGAAAGCTACAGGCCCAAAACCTTCGACCCTTCTTTCTAAATGGGGGTGCCCGGAGCACCCCATCTTGTCATTTCGTTGTTGCTCATTCCCGTTAGGGTTAGGCCGAAGTCTTTGGTGTTTCCTTCTCCGCGCCCGCTCACGCTTTGTTGACCTATCGCGTGGTAAAGAGAAGAGAGTACGAAAGAATAGTAAACAGAGCACACCGCAGAAAGATTCTAAATATGAGAAGTCCCCATTGGATTCGATAAGAAGGAAATGAAGAACGGGAACGAAACGAAATGAGGCGTTTCCAGCTCTAGTTTCGGATGAGCATCTCCCAATTATGTCTGGTAATAGAATAGGGCGGCTTGCTCTGACCAATACTCCACTTTTTGCTCCGTCCATGGAGCGTATGAATTTCCTGGAATGTAGATAGACCAAAAGAGGGAATGAAGGGATAAGAATAGGAATTATAGTCCCATTGGAAAAAGGGGCACCTGTGGGAACATCTCTACTGACGAACCATTTCAATAGTAAGGGTGCTGCCGTGCCACGAGGCACGACCATAGAAGTAATGAAAAAGAAAAAGTTATGTAGTTGGACCATCTGCTCTATCCGTTCGAATTTCGCTTCTCTAGATAAGATGAGACGCTAAAAATGAAAGTGTTCGCAACGCATACCGAAAGGATACCAATGAAGCCGACCATTAATGACTAGTTCGAACACCAGGAGCGGTCTGATCCCTGATTTGATCAAACAGACTGCTCTTAGAAAGATGAAAGAAAAGCAAACTCTCCAAATTGTTGACCAACCTTTCCTTCAATGATAGAGGCAAGAAGACTTTCCGGCTAGGCCTTACTATAACCAACCTCACAGATCCCACTCCATCTTTTACACCGATTTATCGTACTCTCTCGACCAGGTCATCATAAGAAAATACTGCGAAATCTTTCCGAAGTGAGAGAAGGAGGGAAGACGCGCAACAACTAACATAACAGCCAGCTGAAAAACGCTAGCTAGCTAGGCTAGCGCGCAATGGCTTTCTCTGATAGGGGCTCGCTTCTTCAAGCTCCACCCATCCTATACAAGGTGTTGCTCGCTTTCTCTCAGCCACCAGCGGCTTATGTAGTGGTCAGCATTCCTACGTGCTCCTCTTTGCCCCCTACTTAAGAATCCAAAGGTGACCTTTGGCTGTTGTCTTGACGCTTTGGTTACGAAAGTTGCCGGGGTCTAGGTTTATGGATGGATTTTGTCAGCGAAAGTCCCTCAAACTCAATCAATATCAACAACATGTCGTGACCGGTTATGCTTGGTGGATTTTGTCAGAAAAGAAAGTAGGTTTCGGGGGTGGGTTCATTGATTAGTACACCTCCGGTGCTGATAAGGTCGGGACCGTGGTCGTCCGTCTCAGGTTTGTCGGCCGATAAGATCTCTGAGATTGACCAGCCAGCTGGGTTGGTTTGGCTATTCCTTTCTATTGAAAAGAAGGAGTCAGCTGTCTGCGCGAGTCACCTTCTTCTAGGCTCCGCTGGACGACACGGCATTCTCGTTTAAATATAGGCCGGCCACACTTGTGATGGTTCCCCAAGATCCAATATATATGACCACTTAGGTCTACGTTGCCACGATATTGTTCTATGGAAGCGGGCGGGCTGTTAGAAGTTCGGCCCGGTTTTTTTTGGTGTCGTAGGGGAGGGATTGACCTTTTTAACGCATATTCACTCGTACCGGCATGGCCCCACTTATTTGTTTTCGATCGGAGCATCAAGCAGCGCAACCCGGTTCTACTTGACTAAGCCCCGTGCTCGTCCAAGGAGGGAGTTTGCTTTACCCAACTCCCTTTTTGTTTTGATAACAAGGCAGAAACCCCCGACCCGACATTCATTAGTTTCGAATGAAGAATGAAGAGTGCCCCAGCAAGCACCTACTCCTATCAAAATGAAAAGCGTGACTTTACTAAACAAGCAATAAAAGCTCTTTACTAATAACATAGAAAGGGCTTTTCTCGCTTGTAGCTTTCTTCGCATGCTTGAGCGCATTAATAGAATACATAAAAAATAAAAAATGAACTTGAGTTTTCAATAAGGCTCGCGTAGGGGCGCTCACGTTTTTTGTCATACTTAAAATCTAATATTTTTAAGTTGGTAAAGACCCACCCCTTGTTTCAGTCAGAATGAGTTCCCGGGAGCCCGGGACATTGGCTTCCGCCAACAGTGGACTATTAAGGATCGCATCCCGCGCATATTCTACATTATAGCCTGCAACTGATTCAGCTTCCGCTTCTGGGAGATCAAACGGAGCTCGATTAGTTTCTGCTAGACGAGAAATGAAGAACATAACCAATACTGGGAACAAGGGAATACCGGACCATATCTGCTTTTGCGCCATGACAATATCACTCGAATTACGGGGACTTACACATATTAGTACAGTATACCGGGGTCCCCGGCCAGAACCACACGTGCAAGTTTCCCTGCATGTGGCTCGTCCGCGCTTTCTGAGGCGCTGCGCTGGGTTGGGGTTTGGTGAACCAACTGGTCGCTCCTCTAGTTGAAGTCTCGGGCCCCTTTTTCTTTCGTTGCCTAGGTTACACCTTCGGAATACCCCAGAAGGGAATTTATCTCTATTTCCCTCAATTTTCACTTTACGCCACGCCGACTCTCCTTTCGTCATAAGGCGTGGAATTAGACCAAGGGGAATCTCCATAGGAACTAGTCCCTCAGATTTCGCACGTAGGAGATCGAGACACAACCCCAGGGCTTTGAGGAAAGATGTAGATCGATCGCCTCAGATAGACAACTACATAGAGGGTCTCTACAAGTCTATATATTCTTTTATATTTCGTTCCCCCCGTAAGATCACCAATGAGGTCTGCAAGTTTAACATCTAAGTAATACCCGATCCAATAGTTTACGATATATATTTAACAACAACATTCTAAGCTAAGAAAGGATATTTTTAGATATCGGTAGTTGTCCGGTCGTACCCAAACAGTAAGATTCCAGAGGAAAATGCACCTAAGATCAAATATTTCGAGCCGGCTTCCGTGGAAAATTCAGACTTTCTTTTTGATGCTGCCATCACATAAAAACATAAACTTTGAGGCTCAATAGCTAAATACATGGCAATTGAATCATGAGCCGAGATCATAAAGAGCATACTGCGAGTAGGAAGTGGAATTAATACAATGAATTCAAAAGCATCAAACCTCTTTTGTTCGGAAGAATCGAAACACATCGAAATGGTACCAGCCGTACTTAATAATAGAAGGATTTGGCAGAAATATGTAAAATTGTCCCTCCTAAAAAGATTATTCCGGAATAAATGGGCAATAGTTAGGAGAGGTGCGCCAGCGGCGAGCAGAATCAAGGTTATTAGATACCTCAGGAAAGCCCGGCCAGAACCACACGTGCAAGTTTCCCTGCATGTGGCTTGTCCGTGATAACTTATTCGGATTTTCGCGAACTAGCGGACCGATCACTAAGTGGGGATGCTCCCTCCAGCATGAGCGAACCTTTTCGAAACAGGTTAGGAATGGGCGTCACTACCCAGCCAGGTTCTATTGATTATGTCCCCTTCCCCCTTGTCTTGGGGCGTCTTTGGCTTTACGAGA
>JBBPBP010000004.1:36544307-36561447 GCA_037974735.1 Cicer chorassanicum
CTTCGAACCACGACGGATGTTGTCTTAGGAAATAGAATGGGACGGGAGGCCTATCTGACCTTTTGTTTGATTCAATTTTCCAACCCTTTCTTTAGAACCAACCTGGAATGCAAACAAGGAAGGAAAGGGCTGAAATCTCCATATCTGATCCAGCAAAAAAAACCCGACCTTAGCAGTGATAGAGATAGCATAGCTGTAGACAGGGGGAGGGCCCGGATTACCTTTTCTATTAGAATAAGGAAGGGAATCGCTTTGATTTCTTGCGACAGCTTATCGATGCTCGTTAGCGGTGAAGTCCCTCAAACCAGAAGTTTCAAAAGTGGGCCTACGAGAGAAATTAACTTTACATACTGATATCGCATACCAAAGGGAAGGCCTTATTGTACCACTCCCCCTTACCTTCCGCCTGAACTGATAGAAGTTGGCTTGAGTTGAGCGTCTCTTACAAAAAAGGTGCCCTAGTCGCCTCGGTGGAATGCATTGAAGAAAGGAATCCACTCTCAACCCTTTCATTTTATTTAATAGAATGGTAAGCCGGTCTTATTCTTTTATACGAGTAAACAACTTCTGCTCTAACTCCTTGAGGAAAAAGTCTTGCATCTCGCCCAACTCCTACAAAGCCCACCCCCGAAGGAGAAAAGGAAGTTATCAGCACCGATGTTACTAACCTTATGCTTCGCCAATCTTTATATGCCACGGGGAATCGATCGGTTGAATCCGTTGCAAGCCTATCTTCCGAACCCCGCATCAAAGTCTTGTCACCGTGCCCGCTTGGGGTTGGGGTCTGTCTGAGTAAGGAAAGAGCTCGTAGCCACGTTATCGGTCTTGTCTTGTTGATAACCTTGAGACCGGCGAAGACTGCGCTCCAGCTGGTGGTGAAGGAAAGGGGGAAGGAACTATAGAATAGAAGGAGCTGGACATGAACCGTCACGGTCTTTCTGGTGAATCAGTGTTGTTTGCATAGCACTCATAGGCTCTGGGACTGATGACCTTACTCTTCTAGTCTTTTCCAGTAAGCCTTGTTGGATGACTCAGAGCTCTTGTGCTCCCTCTTTTCAATATCCCTTTGCTGTCTTCGTAACCGCAGTGAGAGTAGGAGCTCAAGCAGTTGCCGCTGCAAGACTAGCCGCTCTTGAGTAAATAGCAGCTCTTACCGCGCTTGATGGTGAATAAGCCTTGGAATCCGTGTTGAGAAAGCATCCAATTGCTATTACAAAAGCATATCCCTTATCTAATTGGAAGGAACTTCTTTCCGGCGAAGTGACAGCGGGGAAGGAAAGCAAGGGACTGATTACACTAGTCAGACATGCCCAAAAGAGGAGGAAGGAAAGGTTGGTTGCACGTTTTTTTTCCGTGTGGGAGTAATGCCTCCCTGCCGATTGCTTTATCTCTCCCCCTATCTCTAAAGGGGGACTCAGTCCTATCAACATATAGAGATCTTGCCTCTGTCGCTGCATAGAGTGGTCTTCTTCAATCACCTTTCAATCTCCGAGTTCGAAGGGTAGAACAAGGGAAGGTCAAGGCTTTCCTCTCATTACTCTTTCCACGGCAAAGTCTGCATCTTAGCCCGAAGAGCAAGGATTTCTTCCTCTGTGTCTGCTGCTATTGATGTGTCCGCTCCCATTGACTCTTTTTGAGTAAGATCAATAGGCGAGAAGCTCACATCCGGCTCCATAGAAGGAAAGATCATAGTCATCTTATCTTGACTACTCCCTAGAAGCCCCCCAGGTATTACTTAAGCTCTTAACGATGCTTTGAATAGCAATCTTTCGTACCCCATTCAATAGACTTGCTGGGAAAGCTTAATAGAGTGTCCAACCAATCACGACAAGCAGCCCTGCACTAAGCAAGTCGTAGTCCCAGCTTTTTTTCTCGAGTTGGATTGGAAGAGTCAGCCTGCGGGATAATTTTCACGTGTGCGCATTATTTAAGATTAGTCTGTCTTTTCTGGAGTAAGAAATCCAATTCGAGCTAAGCTAAGTTTACTTAGCTTGGGTTTACTTTAGAGCTCCTTAGATATGGCTTACTTACTTATATGATGCGTGGGAAGAAAAGAGATGCGTGCCGGAGGTCGAAGCCTTCTATCAATCGCATGCAGGTCTATCATCTTTAGGCAGTCGCATACTCGAGTGGATTGCCCTATGTATCAGACCAAGAACCGAATTTCCCAATTCAAACCATGGCAAGACAAAGACCGATGATCTACAAAGAGGATTGCCGCACAATTCAAGAGTTGGTTGATCGTGTTGACAGGGTAGACCGTCAACTCAAGCATCGTTACGTGCCCTCATTTACATCATCCTCAAAGGATCAAGAATCAGTTGATCGTCTGTATAGTATAAATTGGGGCCTTATTTCGGGAATGAAAGGGGAACTCAGTGAAGAATCAACAATCCTAAACCCACTAGCAGGTAACCTACTCACTTCTCTAGGCACTAGGTACAAAAAGCCCAATCCCACTCGGGGATGGTATCGGCCAGACCAACCTCTCGAAATCCAAACTAAGGAAAGCATGGGCCTTTCTCTCTCAATCGGTTGAATTGGTAACGGCATTGGCTATTGGCCATCCGTCCACAAATCATCTTAAAAAGTAGGTCGATTCCCCCGCCAGATGTTTAATCACTTGTGCAATCCTTTCTTGAAAGAGATGCTCTTAACCAATGTTGTGCATCCAAAAAGTGCGTTTGTGTCATTGGTTGAACATTTAGGTCATTTTCGTCCTCCCTAGGCTTATTCTCTTCTAATTAGGATTTTTAACCAATGTTATGCATCCACTAAGTGGGTTTGTGTCATTAGTTGAACATTTAGGTCATTTTTGTCTTCCTTATGATTATTCTAATCCAATTAGGGTTTTTCACCAATCTTGTGAATCCAATAAGCGCGTTTGTGTCATTGGATTAACATTTAGTTCATTTTCGTCCTCCCTAGCCTTATTCTAATCCAATTAGGGTTTTTAACCAATTTGGTGCATCCAATAAGTGCGTTTATGTCATTGGATAAACATTTAGGTCATTTTCGTCCTACCTAGCCTTATTCTAATCCAATTAGGGTTTTTAACCAATCTTGGGCATCCAATAAGTGCGTTTGTGTCATTGAATTAACATTTAGGTCATCTTCGTTATCCTTCGACTTATTCTAATCCAATAAGGGTTTTTTAACCAATATTGTGCATAATAAGTGCATTCAATAAGTGCGTTTGTGACATTGGATTAACATTTAGTTCATTTTCGTCCTCCCTAGGATTATTCTAATCCAATTAGGGTTTTTAACCAATCTTGTGCATTCAAAAAGTGCGTTTTTGTCAATGGTTGAACATTTAGGTCATTTTCGTCCTCCCTAGGCTTACTCTAATCTAATTAGGGTTTTTAACCAATCTTGTGCATCAAATAAGTGAGTTTGTTTCATTGAATTTACATTTAGGTCATTTAATCATCCTTCGACTTATTCTAATCCAATTGGGTTTTTAACTAATCTTGTGCGTCCAATAAGTGCGTTTTTGTCATTGGTTTAACATTTTGGTAATTTTTGTCTTCCCTAGGCTTATTATAATCCTATTAGGGTTTTTAACCATTGTTGTGCATCCAATAAGTGTGTTTGTGTCATTGGTTGAATATTTAGGTCATTTCCGTCCTCCCTAGGCTTATTCTAATCCAATTAGGGTTTTTTTTACCAATCTAGTGCATTCAATAAGTGCATTTGTGTCATTGGTTTAACATTTACGTCATTTTCGTCCTCCCTAATCTTGTTATAATCCAATTAGGGTTTTTAACCAATCTTGTGCATCCAGCAAATGTGTTTGTGTCAATGGTTGAACATTTAGGTCATTTTCGTCCTCCCTAGGATTATTCTAATCCAATTAGGGTTTTAAACCAATCTTGTGCATTCAATAAGTGCGTTTGAGTCATTTAATTAACATTTAGGTCATTTTCGTTCTCTTTTGGCTTATTCTAATCCAATTAGGGTTTTTAACCAATGTTCTGCATCCAAAATGTGTGTTTGTGTCATTGGTTGAACATTTAGGTCATTTTCATTCTCCCTAGGCTTATTATCTTCTAATTAGGATTTTAAACCAATCTTGTGCATCCAATAAGTGCGTTTGTAACGTTGGTTGAAATTTAGGTCACTTATGTCTTCCCTAGGCTTATTCTAATCCAATTCGAGTTTTTAACCAATCTTGTGCATCCAATAAGTGCATTTGTGTCATTGGATTAACATTTAGGTCAATTTTGTCCTCCCTAGGCTTATTCTAATCCAATTAGGGATTTTAACCAATCTTGTGCATCCAATAAGTGCGTTTGTGTAATTGGTTGAATATTTAGGTCATTTTCGTCCTCCCTAGGCTTATTCTAATCCAATTAGGGTTTTTTTACCAAGCTAGTGCATTCAATAAGTGCATTTGTGTCATTGGTTTAACATTTACGTCATTTTCGTCCTCCCTAAGCTTGTTATAATCCAATTAGGGTTTTTAACCAATCTTGTGCATCCAGTAAATGTGTTTGTGTCAATGGTTGAACATTTAGGTCATTTTCGTCCTCCCTAGGATTATTCTAATCCAATTAGGGTTTTAAACCAATCTTGTGCATTCAATAAGTGCGTTTGAGTCATTGAATTAACATTTAGGTCATTTTCGTTCTCTTTTGGCTTATTCTAATCCAATTAGGGTTTTTAACCAATGTTGTGCATCCAAAAAGTGTGTTTGTGTCATTGGTTGAACATTTAGGTTATTTTCATTCTCCCTAGGCTTATTATCTTCTAATTAGGATTTTTAACCAATCTTGTGCATCCAATAAGTGCGTTTGTAACATTGGTTGAACATTTAGGTCACTTATGTCTTCCCTAGGCTTATTCTAATCCAATTCGAGTTTTTCACCAATCTTGTGTATCCAATAAGTGCGTTTGTGTCATTGGATTAACATTTAGGTCAATTTTGTCCTCCCTAGGCTTATTCTAATCCAATTAGGGTTTTTAAACAATCTTGTGCATCCAATAAGTGCGTTTGTGTCATTGAATTAACATTTAGGTCATTTTCTTCCTCCCTAGCCCTATTTTAATCCAATTAGGGTTTTTAACCAATCTTTCGCATCCAATAAGTGCGTTTGTGTCATTGAATTAACATTTAGGTCTTTTCGTCATCCTTCAACATATTCTAATCCAATCAGGATTTTTTAACCAATATTGTGCATCCATAAAGTGCATTTATGTCATTTGTTTAACATTAAGGTCATTTGCGTCCTCCCAAGGCTTATTCTAATCTAATTAGGTCATCTCTATCTTCCCTAGCCTTATTCTAATCCAATTAGGGTTTTTCACCAATCTTGTGCATCCAATAAGTGTGTTTGTGTCATTGGATTAATATTTAGGTCAATTTTGTCCTCCCTAGGCTTATTCTAATCCAATTAGGTTTCAAACCAATCTAGCGAATGCAATAAGTGCATTTGTGTCATTGGTTGAAAATTTAGGTTATTTTCGTCGTCCCTAGGATTATTCTAATCCAATTAGGGTTTTTAACCAATCTTGTGCATCCAATAAGTGCATTTGTGTCATTGGTTTTACATATTGGTCATTCTCGTCCTCCCTAGGCTTATTCTAATCCAATTAAGGTTGTTAACCAATATTGTGCATCCAATAAGTGCGTTTGTGTCATTGGTTGAACATTTAGGTCATTTTCGTCCTCCCTAGGCTTACTCTAATCTAATTAGGGTTTTTAACCAATCTTGTGCATCAAATAAGTGAGTTTGTTTCCTTGAATTCACATTTAGGTCATTTAATCATCCTTCGACTTATTCTAATCCAATTAGGGTTTTTCACCAATCTTGTGCATCCAATAAGTGCGTTTGTGTCATTGGTTTAACATTTAGGTCTTTTTTGACTTCCCTAGGCTTATTATAATCCAATTAGGGTCTTTAACCAATGTTGTGCATCCAATAAGTGCGTTTACGTCATTGGTTGAACATTTAGTTCATTTGCGTCATCCCCAGCCTTATTCTAATCCAATTAGGGTTTTTTTACCAATCTTGTGCATTCAACAAGTGCATTTGTGTCATTGGTTTAACATTTACGTCATTTTTGTCCTCCCTAAGCTTGTTATAATCCAATTAGGGTTTTTAACCAATCTTGTGCATCCAGTAAATGTGTTTGTGTCAATGGTTGAACATTTAGGTCATTTTCGTCCTCCCTAGGCTAATTCTAATCCAATTAGGGTTTTTAACCAATCTTGTGCATCCAATAAGTGCGTTTGTGTCATTGAATTAACATTTAGGTCATTTTCATTCTCTTTTGGCTTATTCTAATCCAATTAGGGTTTTTAACCAATGTTGTGCATCCAAAAAGTGTGTTTGTGTCATTGGTTGAACATTTAGGTCATTTTCATCCTCCCCAGGCTTATTATCTTCTAATTAGGATTTTTAACCAATCTTGTGCATCCAATAAGTGCGTTTGTAACATTGGTTGAACATTTAGGTCACTTATGTCTTCCCTAGGCTTATTCTAATCCAATTCGGGTTTTTCACCAATCTTGTGCATCCAATAAGTGCGTTTGTGTCATTGGATTAACATTTAGGTCAATTTTGTCCTCCCTAGGCTTATTCTAATCCAATTAGGGTTTCAAACCAATCTTGTGAATCCAAAAAGTGCGTTTGTGTCATCGGTTAAACATTTGGGTCATTTTCGTCCTCCCTAGGATTATTCTAATCCAATTAGGATTTTTAACCAATCTTGTGCATCCAATAAGTGCATTTATGACGTTGGTTTAACATATTGGTCATTCTCGTCCTCCGTAGGCTTATTCTAATCCAATTAAGGTTTTTAACCAATCTTGTGCGTCTAATATGTGCGTTTGTGTCATTGGTTGAACATTTAGGTCATTTTCATCCTCCCTAAACTTACTCTAATAAAATTAGGATTTTTCACCAATCTTGTGCATCCAATAAGTGCGTTTGTGTCATTGGTTGAACAATTAGGTCATTTTCGCCCTCCCTAGGCTTATTCTATTCTAATTAGGGTTTTTAACCAATCTTGTGCATCAAACAAGTGAGTTTGTTTCATTAAATTCACATTTAGGTCATTTCATCATCCTTCTACTTATTCTAATCCAATTATGGTTTTTAACCAATCCTATGCATCCAATAAGTGCGTTTGTGTCATTGGTTTAACATTTAGGTAATTTTCGTCTTCCCTAGGCTTATTATAATCCAATAAGGGTTTTTAACCAATTTTTTGCATCCACTAAGTGCGTTTGTGTCATTGAATTAACATTTAGGTCATTTTCGTCCTCTTTTGGCTTATTCTAATCCAATTAGGGTTTTTAACCAATGTTGTGCATCCAAAAAGTGTGTCTGATCATTGGTTGAATATTTAGGTGATTTTCGTCCTCCCTAGGCTTATTCTTATCCAATTAGGGTTATTCACCAATCTTGTGCATCCAATAAGTGCATTTGAGTCATTGGTTTAATTTTTACGTCATTTTCGTCCTCCCTAACCTTATTCTAATTCAATTAGGGTTTTTAACCAATGTTGTGCATTCAATAAGTGTGTTTGTGTCAATGGTTGACCATTTAGTTCATTTGCGTCATCCCTAACCTTATTCTAATCCAATTAGGGTTTTTTTACCAATCTTGTGCATCCAATAAGTGTGTTTGTGTCATTGGATTAATATTTAGGTCAATTTTGTCCTCCCTAGGCTTATTCTAATCCAATTAGGGTTTTTAACCAATCTTGTGCATCCAGTAAATGTATTTGTGTCAATGGTTGAACATTTAGGTCATTGTCGTCCTCCCTAGGCTTATTCTAATCCAATTAGGGTTTTTAACCAATCTTGTGCATCCAATAAGTGCGTTTGTGTCATTGAATTAACATTTAGGTCATTTTCATTCTCTTTTGGCTTATTCTAATCCAATTAGGGTTTTTAACCAATGTTTTGCATCCAAAAAGTGTGTTTGTGTCATTGGTTGAACATTTAGGTCATTTTTATCCTCCCCAGGCTTATTATCTTCTAATAAGGATTTTTAACCAATCTTGTGCATCCAATAAGTGCGTTTGTAACATTGGTTGAACATTTAGGTCAATTATGTCTTCCCTAGGCTTATTCTAATCCAATTCGGGTTTTTCACCAATCTTGTGCATCCAATAAGTGCGTTTGTGTCATTGGATTAACATTTAGGTCAATTTTGTCCTCCCTAGGCTTATTCTAATCCAATTAGGGTTTCAAACCAATCTTGTGAATCCAAAAAGTACATTTGTGTCATCGGTTGAACATTTGGGTCATTTTCGTCCTCCCTAGGATTATTCTAATCCAGTTAGGGTTTTTAACCAATCTTGTGCATCCAATAAGTGCATTTATGTCGTTGGTTTAACATATTGGTCATTCTCGTCCTCCCTAGGCTTATTCTAATCGAATTAAGGTTTTTAACCAATCTTGTGCGTCTAATGTGTGCGTTTGTGTCATTGGTTGAACATTTAGGTCATTTTCGTCCTCCCTAGGCTTACTCTAATAAAATTAGGATTTTTCACCAATCTTGTGCATCCAATAAGTGCGTTTGTGTCATTGAATTAACATTTAGGTCATTTTCGTCCTCTTTTGGCTTATTCTAATCGAATTAGGGTTTTAACCAATGTTGTGCATCCAATAAGTGTGTCTGCGTCATTGGTTGAATATTTAGGTGATTTTCGTCCTCCCTAGGCTTATTCTTATCCAATTAGGGTTATTCACCAATCTTGTGCATCCAATAACTGCATTTGAGTCATTGGTTTAACATTTACGTCATTTTCGTCCTCCCTAAGCTTATTCTAATCCAATTAGGGTTTTTAACCAATGTTGTGCATTCAATAAGTGTGTTTGTGTCAATTGTTGAACATTTAGGTCATTTTTGTCCTCCCTAGGCTTATTCTCATCTAATTAGGGTTTTTAATTAATATTGTGCATCCAATAAGTGCGTTTGTGTTGTTGAATTAACATTTAGGTCATTTTCGTGCTCTTTTGGCTTATTTTAATCAAATTAGGGTTTTTAACCAATGTTGTGCATCCAAAAAGTGCGTTTGAGTCATTGGTTGAACATTTAGGTAATTTTCATCCTCCCTAGGCTTATTATCTTCTAATTAGGATTTTTAACCAATGGTGTGCATCCAATAAGTGGGTTTGTGTCATTAGTTAAATATTTAGGTCATTTATGTCTTCCCTAGGCTTATTCTAATCCAATTAGGGTTTTTCACCAATCTTATGCATCCAATAAGTGCGTTTGTGTCATTGGATTAACGTTTAGGTCATTTTCGTCTTCCCTAGCCTTATTCTAATCCAATTAGGGTTTTTAACCAATCTTGTGCATCCAATAAGTGCGTTTGTGTCATTGAATTAACATTTAGGTCATTTTCGTCATCCTTTGACTTATTCTAATCCAATTAATGTTTTTGACCAATCTGTCTTCCCTAGGCTTATTCTAATCCAATTAGGGGTTTTCACCAATCTTGTGCATCCAATAAGTGCGTTTGTGTCATTGGATTAACATTTAGGTCATTTTCGTCTTCCCTAGGATTATTCTAATCCAATTAGGGTTTTTAACCAATCTTGTGCATTCAATAAGTGCGTTTGTGTCAATGGTTGAACATTTAGGTCATTTTCGTCCTCCCTAGGCTTATTCTAATCCAATTAAGGTTTTTAACCACTCTTGTGCATCCAATAACTGTGTTTGTGTCATTGAATTAACATTTAGGTCATTTTAGTCCTCTTTTGGCTTATTGTAATTTAATTAGGGTTTTTAACGAAAGTTGTGCATCCAAAAAGTGCGTTTGTGTCATTGGTTCAAAATTTAGGTCATTTTCGTCCTCCCTAGGCTTATTCTCTTCTAATTAGGATTTTTAACCAATGTTATGCATCCACTAAGTGGGTTTGTGTCATTAGTTGAACATTTAGGTCATTTTTGTCTTCCTTATGATTATTCTAATCCAATTAGGGTTTTTCACCAATCTTGTGCATCCAGTAAGCGCGTTTGTGTCATTGGATTAACATTTAGTTAATTTTTGTCCTCCCTAGCCTTATTCTAATCCAATTAGGGTTTTTAACCAATCTTGTGCATCCAATAAGTGTGTTTCTGTCATTGGATTAACATTTAGGTCATTTTCGTCCTACCTAGCCTTATTCTAATCCAATTTGGGTTTTTAACCAATCTTTGGCATCCAATAAGTGCGTTTGTGTCATTGAATTAACATTTAGGTCATTTTCGTAATCCTTCGACTTACTCTAATCCAATTAGGGTTTTTTAACCAATATTGTGCATAATAAGTGCATTTGAGTCATTGGTTGAACATTAAGGTCATTTTCGTTCTCCCTAGGCTTATTCTAATCCAATTAGGGTTTTTAACCAATCTTGTGCATCCAATAAATGCGTTTGTAACATTGGTTTAACATTTAGGTCATTTCTGTCATCCATAGGCTTATTCTAATCCAATTAGGTTTTTCACCAATCTTGTGCATCCAATAAGTGCGTTTGTGTCATTGGATTAACATTTAGGTCATTTTCGACTTCCCTAAGCTTATTTTAATCCAATTAGGGTATTAAACCAGTCTTGTGAATCCAATAAGTGCGTTTGTGTCATTGGTTGAACATTTAGTTCATTTACGTCCTCCCTAGGATTATTCTAATCCAATTAGGGTTTTTAACCAATCTTGTGCATTCAATAAGTGCGTTTGTGTCAATGGTTGAACATTTTGGTCATTTTCGTCCTCCCTAGGCTTATTCTAATCTAATTATGGTTTTTAACCAGTCTTGTGCATCCAATAACTGCGTTTGTGTCATTGATTTAACATTTAGGTCATTTTCGTCTTCTTTTGGCTTATTCTAATCCAATTAGGGTTTTTAACCAATGTTGTGTATCCAAAAAGTGCGTTTGTGTCATTGGTTGAACATTTAGGTCATTTTCTGTCTCCATAGGCTTATTCTAATCCAATTAGGGTTTTTAACCAATCTTGTGCATCCAATAAGTGCGTTTGTAACATTGGTTGAACATTTAGGTCATTTATGTCTACCCTAGGCTTATTCTAATCTAATTAGGTTTTTCACCAATCTTGTGCATCCAATAAGTGCGTTTGTGTCATTGGATTAACATTTAGGTCATTTTCGTCTTCCCTAGGCTTATTCTAATCCAATTAGGGTATTAAACCAATCTTGTGAATCCAATAAGTGCGTTTGTGTCGTTGGTTGAACATTTAGTTCATTTTCGTCCTCCCTAAGATTATTCTAATCCAATTAGGGTTTTTAACCAATCTTGTGCATTCAATAAGTGCGTTTGTGTCAATGGTTGAACATTTAGGTCATTTTCGTCCTCCCTAGGTTTATTCTAATCCAATTATGGTTTTTAACCAGTCTTGTGCATCCAATAACTGCGTTTGTGTCATTGAATTAATATTTAGGTCATTTTCGTCCTCTTTTGGCTTATTCTAATCCAATTAGGGTTTTTAACCAATGTTGTGCATCCAAAAAGTGCGTTCGTGTCATTGGTTGAACATTTAGGTCATTCTCGTCCTCCCTAGGCTTATTCTCTTCTAATTAGGATTTTTAACCAATGTTATGCATCCACTAAGTGGGTTTGTGTCATTAGTTGAACATTTAGGTCATTTCTGTCTTCCTTATGATTATTCTAATCCAATTAGGGTTTTTCACTAATCTTGTGCATCTAGTAAGCGCGTTTGTGTCATTGGATTAACATTTAGTTCATTTTCGTCCTCCCTAGCCTTATTCTAATCCAATTAGGGTTTTTAACCAATCTTGTGCATCCAATAAGTGCGTTTATGTCATTGGATTAACATTTAGGTCATTTTCGTCCTACCTAGCCTTATTCTAATCCAATTAGGGTTTTTAACCAATCTTGGGCATCCATTAAGTGCCTTTGTGTCATTGAATTAACATTTAGGTCATTTTCGTCATCCTTCAACTTATTCTAATCCAATTAGGGTTTTTTAACCAATATTGTGCATAATAAGTGCATTTGAGTCACTGGTTGAACATTAAGGTCATTTTCGTCCTCCCTAGGCTTATTCTAATCCAATTAGGAGTTTTAACCAATCTTGTGCATCCAATAAGTGCGTTTGTAACATTGGTTTAACATTTAGGACATTTCTGGCTTCCCTAGGCTTATTCTAATCCAATTAGGTTTTTCACCAATCTTGTGCATCCAATAAGTGCGTTTGTGTCATTGGATTAACATTTAGGTCATTTTCGACTTCCCTAGGCATATTTTAATCCAATTAGGGCATTAAACCAGTCTTGTGAATCCAATAAGTGCGTTTGTGTCATTGGTTGAACATTTAGTTCATTTACGTCCTCCATAGGATTATTCTAATCCAATTAGGGTTTTTAACCAATCTTGTGCATTCAATAAGTGCGTTTGTGTCAATGGTTGAACATTTAGGTCATTTTCGTCCTCCCTAGGCTTATTCTAATCCAATTATGGTTTTTAACCAGTCTTGTGCATCCAATAACTGCGTTTGTGTCGTTGAATTAACATTTAGGTCATTTTCGTCCTCTTTTGGCTTATTCTAATCCTATTAGGGTTTTTAACCAATGTTATGCATCCAAAAAGTGCGTTTGTGTCATTGGTTGAACATTTAGGTCATTTTCGGTCTCCATAGGCTTATTATAATCCAATTAGGGTTTTTAACCAATCTTGTGCATCCAATAAGTGCGTTTGTAACATTGGTTGAACATTTAGGTCATTTATGTCTACCCTAGGCCTAACTAATCCAATTAGGTTTTTCACCAATCTTGTGCATCCAATAAGTGCGTTTGTGTCATTGGATTAACATTTAGGTCATTTTCGTCTTCCCTAGGCTTATTCTAATCCAATTATGGTATTAAACCAATCTTGTGAATCCAATAAGTGCTTTTGTGTCGTTGGTTGAACATTTAGTTCATTTTCGTCCTCCCTAAGATTATTCTAATCCAATTAGGGTTTTTCACCAATCTTGTGCATTCAATAAGTGCGTTTGTGTCATTGGTTCAACATTTAGGTCATTTTCGTCCTCCCTAGGCTTATTCTCTTCTAATTAGGATTTTTAACCAATGTTATGTAATCACTAAGTGGGTTTGTGTCATTAGTTGAACAGTTAGGTCATTTCTGTCTTCCTTAGGATTATTCTAATCCAATTAGGGTTTTTCACCAATCTTGTGCATCAAATAAGTGCGTTTGTGTCATTGGATTAACATTTAGGTCATTTTCGTCCTCCCTAGCCTTATTCTAATCCAATTAGGGTTTTTAACCAATCTTGGGCATCCATTAAGTGCCTTTGTGTCATTGAATTAACATTTAGGTCATTTTCGTCATCCTTCAACTTATTCTAATCCAATTAGGGTTTTTTAACCAATATTGTGCATAATAAGTGCATTTCAGTCACTGGTTGAACATTAAGGTCATTTTCGTCCTCCCTAGGCTTATTCTAATCCAATTAGGGGTTTTAACCAATCTTGTGCATCCAATAAGTGCGTTTGTAACATTGGTTTAACATTTAGGACATTTCTGGCTTCCCTAGGCTTATTCTAATCCAATTAGGTTTTTCACCAATCTTGTGCATCCAATAAGTGCGTTTGTGTCATTGGATTAACATTTAGGTCATTTTCGACTTCCCTAGGCATATTTTAATCCAATTAGGGCATTAAACCAGTCTTGTGAATCCAATAAGTGCGTTTGTGTCATTGGTTGAACATTTAGTTCATTTACGTCCTCCATAGGATTATTCTAATCCAATTAGGGTTTTTAACCAATCTTGTGCATTCAATAAGTGCGTTTGTGTCAATGGTTGAACATTTAGGTCATTTTCGTCCTCCCTAGGCTTATTCTAATCCAATTATGGTTTTTAACCAATCTTGTGCATCCAATAACTGCGTTTGTGTCGTTGAATTAACATTTAGGTCATTTTCGTCCTCTTTTGGCTTATTCTAATCCTATTAGGGTTTTTAACCAATGTTGTGCATCCAAAAAGTGCGTTTGTGTTATTGGTTGAACATTTAGGTCATTTTCGGTCTCCATAGGCTTATTATAATCCAATTAGGGTTTTTAACCAATCTTGTGCATCCAATAAGTGCGTTTGTAACATTGGTTGAACATTTAGGTCATTTATGTCTACCCTAGGCCTAACTAATCCAATTAGGTTTTTCACCAATCTTGTGTATCCAATAAGTGCGTTTGTGTCATTGGATTAACATTTAGGTCATTTTCGTCTTCCCTAGGCTTATTCTAATCCAATTATGGTATTAAACCAATCTTGTGAATACAATAAGTGCGTTTGTGTCGTTGGTTGAACATTTAGTTCATTTTCGTCCTCCCTAAGATTATTCTAATCCAATTAGGGTTTTTAACCAATCTTGTGCATTCAATAAGTGCGTTTGTGTCATTGGTTCAACATTTAGGTCATTTTCGTCCTCCCTAGGCTTATTCTCTTCTAATTAGGATTTTTAACCAATGTTATGTATCCACTAAGTGGGTTTGTGTCATTCGTTGAACAGTTAGGTCATTTCTGTCTTCCTTAGGATTATTCTATTCCAATTAGGGTTTTTCACCAATCTAGTGCATCAAATAAGTGCGTTTGTGTCATTGGATTAACATTTAGGTCATTTTCGTCCTCCCTAGCCTTATTCTAATCCAATTAGGGTTTTTAACCAATCTTGTGCATCCAATAAGTGCGTTTGTGTCATTGGATTAACATTTAGGTTATTTTCGTGCTCCCAAGCCTTATTCTAATCCAATTAGGGTTTTTAACTAATCTTGTGCATCCAATAAGTGCGTTTGTGTCATTGAATTAACATTTAGGTCATTTTCGTCATCCTTTGACTTATTCTAATCCAATTAGGATTTTTTAACCAATATTGTGCATAATAAGTGCATTTGAGTCATTGGTTGAACATTTAGGTCATTTTCGTCCTCCCTAGGCTTATTCTAATCCAATTAGGGGTTTTAACCAATCTTGTGCATCCAATAAGTGTGTTTGTAACATTGGTTGAACATTTAGGTCATTTATGTCTTCCTTAGGCTTATTCTAATCCAATTTGGTTTTTCACCAATCTTGTTCGTCCAATAAGTGCGTTTGTGTCATTGGATTAACATTTAGGTCAATTTCGACTTCCCTAGGCTTATTTTAATCCAATTAGGGTATTAAACCAGTCTTGTGAATCCAATAAGTTCGTTTGTTTCATTTGTTGAACATTTAGTTCATTTTCGTCCTCCCTAGTATTATTCTAATCCAATTAGGGTTTTTAACCAATCTTGTGCATTCAATAAGTGCGTTTGTGTCAATGGTAGAACATTTAGGTCATTTTCGTTCTCCCTAGGCTTATTATGTTCTAATTAGGATTTTTACCCAATGTTTTGCATCCACTAAGTGGGTTTGTGTCATTAGTTGAACATTTAGTTCATTTCTGTCTTCCTTAGAATTATTCTAATCCAATTAGGGTTTTTCACCAATCTTGTGCATCCAATAAGGGCGTTTGTGTCATTGGATTAACATTTAGGTCATTTTATTCCTCCCTTGGTTTATTCTAATCCAGTTAGAGTATTTCACCAATCTTGTGCATCCAATAAGTGCTTTTTGTGTCATTGGTTGAACATTTAGGTCACTTTCGTAATCCCTAGGCTTCTTCTAATCCAATTAGGGTATTTCACCAATCTTGTGCATCCAATAAGTGCGTTTGTGTCATTGGTTGAACATTTAGGTCTTTTTCGTCCCCCCTAGGCTTATTTTATTCTACTTTGGGTTTTTAACCAATCTTGTGCATCCATTAAGTAAGTTTGTGTCATTGAGTTAACATTTAGGTCATTTCCATCCTCCCTTGGTTTATTCTAATTCAATTAGGGTTTTTAACCAATCTTGTGCATCCAATAAGTGCGTTTGTGTCATTGGATTAACATTTAGGTCATTTTCGTCTTCCGTATGCTTATTCTATTCCAATTAGGGTATTAAACCAATCTTGTGAATCCAATAAGTGCGTTTGTGTCATTGGTTAAACATTTACTTCATTTTCGTCCTCCCTAGGATTATTCTAATCCAATTAGGGTTTTTAACCAATCTTGTGCATTCAATAAGTGCGTTTGTGTCAATGGTTGAACATTTAGGTCATTTTCGTCCTCCCTAGTCTTATTCTAATCCAATTAAGGTTTTTAACCAGTCTTGTGCATCCAATAACTGCGTTTTTGTCATTGAATTAACATTTAGGTCATTTTTCGTCCTCTTTTGGCTTATTCTAATTTAATTAGTGTTTTTAACCAAAGTTGTGCATCCAAAAAGTGCGTTTGTGTCATTGGTTGAACATTTAGGTCATTTTCGTCCTCCCTAGGCTTATTCTCTTCTAATTAGGATTTTTAACCAGTGTTATGCATCCAGTAAGTGGGTTTGTGTTATTAGTTGAACATTTAGGTCATTTATGTCTTCCTTTGCATTATTCTAATCCAATTAGGGTTTTTCACCAATCTTGTGCATCCAATAAGTGCGTTTGTGTCATTGGATTAACATTTAGGTCATTTTCGTCCTCCCTAGCCTTATTCTAATCCAATTAGGGTTTTTAACCAATCTTGTGCATCCAATAAGTGCGTTTGTGTCATTGAGTTAACATTTAGGTCATTTTCGTCATCCTTCGACTTATTCTAATCCAATTAAGGTTTTTTAACCAATCTTGTGCATCCAATAAGTCCATTTGTGTCATTGGTTTAACATTAAGGTCATTTTCGTCCTCCCTAGGCTTATACTAATCCATTTAGGGTTTTTAACCAATCTTGTGCATTCAATAAGTGCGTTTGTGTCATTGGTTGAATATTTAGGTCATTTTCGTCCTCCCTTGGTTTATTCTAATCCAATTAGGGTTTTTAACCAATCTTGTGCGTCCAATAAGTGTGTTTGTGTTATTGGTTGATAATTTAGGTCATTTTTGTCCTCCCTAGGCTTACTCTAATCCAATTAGGATTTTTCACCAATCTTGTTCATCCAGTAAGTGCGTTTGTGTCATTGGTTGAACATTTAGGTCATTTTCATCCACCATAGGCTCATTCTAATCCAATTAGGGTTTTAACCAATCTTGTGCATCCAATAAGTGCGTTTGTGTAATTGGATTAACATATAGGTCATTTTCATCCCCCCTAGGCTTATTGTATTCTAATTAGGGTTTTT
>JBBPBP010000004.1:36561457-36599694 GCA_037974735.1 Cicer chorassanicum
GGTTTATTCTAATCCAATTAGGGTTTTTACCAATGTTGTGCAACCAATAAGTGCGTTTGTGTCATTTGTTGAAACTTTAGGTCATTTTCGTCTTCCTTAGGCTTATTCTAATCCAATTAGGGTTTTTTACCAATCTTGTGCATCCAATAAGTACGTTTGTGTCATTGGATTAACATTTTGGTCATTTTCGTCATCCCTAGGCTTATTCTAATCCAATTAGGGTTTTTAACGAATCTTGTGCATCGAATATGTGTGTTTGTTACATTGAATTAACATTTAGGTCATTTTCGTTATCCTTCGACTTATTCTAATCCAATTAGGGTTTTTTAACCAATCTTGTGCATCCAATAAGTGCATTTGTGTCATTGGTTTAATATTAAGGTCATTTTCGTCCTCCCTAGGCTTATACTAATCCATTTAGGGTTTTTAACCAATCTTGTGCATTCAATAAGTGCGTTTGTGTCATTGGTTGAATATTTAGGTCATTTTCGTCCTCCCTTGGTTTATTCTAATCCAATTAGGGTTTTTAACCAATCTTGTGCGTCCAATAAGTGTGTTTGTGTTATTGGTTGATAATTTAGGTCATTTTTGTCCTCCCTAGGCTTACTCTAATCCAATTAGGATTTTTCACCAATCTTGTTCATCCAGTAAGTGCGTTTGTGTCATTGGTTGAACATTTAGGTCATTTTCATCCACCATAGGCTCATTCTAATCCAATTAGGGTTTTAACCAATCTTGTGCATCCAATAAGTGCGTTTGTGTAATTGGATTAACATATAGGTCATTTTCATCCCCCCTAGGCTTATTGTATTCTAATTAGGGTTTTTAACCAATTTTGTGCATCCATTAAGTAAGTTTGTGTCATTGAATTAACATTTAGGTTATTTTCGTCCTCCCTTGGTTTATTCTAATCCAATTAGGGTTTTTACCAATGTTGTGCAACCAATAAGTGCGTTTGTGTCATTTGTTGAAACTTTAGGTCATTTTCGTCTTCCTTAGGCTTATTCTAATCCAATTAGGGTTTTTTACCAATCTTGTGCATCCAATAAGTACGTTTGTGTCATTGGATTAACATTTTGGTCATTTTCGTCATCCCTAGGCTTATTCTAATCCAATTAGGGTTTTTAACGAATCTTGTGCATCGAATATGTGTGTTTGTTACATTGAATTAACATTTAGGTCATTTTCGTTATCCTTCGACTTATTCTAATCCAATTAGGGTTTTTTAACCAATCTTGTGCATCCAATAAGTGCATTTGTGTCATTGGTTTAATATTAAGGTCATTTTCGTCCTCCCTTTGTTTATTCTAATCCAATTAGGGTATTTCACCAATCTTGTGCATCCAATAATTGCTTTTTGTGTCATTGGTTGAACATTTAGGTCACTTTCGTAATCCCTAGGCTTCTTCTAATCCAATTAGGGTATTTCACCAATCTTGTGCATCCAATAAGTGCGTTTGTGTCATTGGTTGAACATTTAGTTCATTTTCATCCCCCCTAGGCTTATTGTATTCTACTTAGGGATTTTAACCAATCTTGTGCATCCATTAAGTAAGTTTGTGTCATTGAATTAACATTTAGGTCATTTCCATCCTCCCTAGGCTTATTTTAATCCAATTAGGGTATTAAACCAGTCTTGTGAATCCAATAAGTGCGTTTGTATCATTGGTTGAACATTTAGTTCATTTACGTCCTCCCTAGGATTATTCTAATCCAATTAGGGTATTAAACCAATCTTGTGAATCCAATAAGTGCGTTTGTGTCATTGGTTAAACATTTAGTTCATTTTCGTCCTCCCTAGGATTATTCTAATCCAATTAGGGTTTTTAACCAATCTTGTGCATTCAATAAGTGCGTTTGTGTCAATGGTTGAACATTTAGGTCATTTTCGTCCTCCCTAGTCTTATTCTAATCCAATTAAGGTTTTTAACTAGTCTTGTGCATCCAATAACTGCGTTTTTGTCATTGAATTAACATTTAGGTCATTTTTCGTCCCCCCTAGGCTTATTGTATTCTACTTAGGGTTTTTAACCAATCTTGTGCATCCATTAAGTAAGTTTGTGTCATTGAATTAACATTTATGTCATTTCCATCCTCCCTTGGTTTATTCTAATCCAATTAGAGTTTTTAACCAATGTTGTGCGTCCAATAAGTGCGTTTGTGTCAATTAATGAACATTTAGGTCATTTATGTCTTCCTTAGGCTTATTATAATCCAATTAGGGTTTTTCACCAATCGTGTGCATCCAATAAGTGTGTTTGTGTCATTGGATTAACATTTAGGTAATTTTCGACCTCCCTAGGCTTATTCTAATCCAATTAGGGTTTCTAACCAATCTTGTGCATCCAATAAATGCATTTGTGTCATTGAATTAACATTTAGGTCATTTTCGTCATCTTTCG
Source organism: Cicer chorassanicum (assembly GCA_037974735.1). Classification (NCBI taxonomy): domain Eukaryota; kingdom Viridiplantae; phylum Streptophyta; class Magnoliopsida; order Fabales; family Fabaceae; genus Cicer; species Cicer chorassanicum. The sequence continues at coordinate 36,563,860 of JBBPBP010000004.1, forward strand.
ACTTAATCTAATCCAATTAGGGTTTTCTAACCAATCTTGTGCATCCAATAAGTGCATTTGTTTCATTGGTTTAACATTAAGGTCATTTTTGTCCTCCTTAGGCTTATTCTAATCCAATTAGGGTTTTTAACCAATCTTGTGCATTCAATAAGTGCGTTGGTGTCATTGGTTGAGCATGTAGGAAATTTTCGTCCTCCCTAGGCGTATTCTAATCCAATTAGGGTTTTTCACCAATTTTATGCATGCAATAAGTGCGTTTGTGTCATTGGTTGAACATTCACGTCATTTTCGTCCTCCCTTGTCGTATTCTAATTCAATTAGGGTTTTTATCCAATCTTGTGCATCCAATGAGTGTGTTTGTGTCATTGAATTCACATTTAGGTGATTTCATCATCCTTCGACTTATTCTAATCCAATTAGGGTTTTTAACCAATGTTGGTCATCCAATAAGTGCGTTTGTGTCATTTGTTTAACATTTAGGTAATTGTCGTCCTTACTAGGCTTATTATAATCCAATTAGGGGTTTTAACCAATTTTGTTGATCCAATAAGTGCGTTTGTGTCATTGAATTAACATTTATGTCATTTTCGTCCTCTTTTAGCTTATTCTAATCCAATTAGGGATTTTAACCAATGTTGTGTATCCAATAAGTGCGTTTGTGTCATTGGATTAACATTTAGGTCATTTTCGACTTCCCTATGCTTATTTTAATCCAATTAGGGTATTAAACTAGTCTTGTGAATCCAATAAGTGCGTTTGTGTCATTGGTTGAACATTTAGTTCATTTTCGTCCTCCCTAGGAATATTCTAATCAAAATAGGGTTTTTAACCAATCTTGTGCATTCAATATATTTGTTTGTGTCAATGGTTGAACATTTAGGTCATTTTCATCCTCTGTAGGCTTATTCTAATCCAATTATGGTTTTTAACCAGTCTTGTGCATCCAATAACTGCGTCTGTGTCATTGAATTAACATTTAGGTCATTTTCGTCCTCTTTTGGCTTATTCTATTCCAATTAGGGTTTTTAACCAATGTTGTGCATCCAAAAAGTGCGTTTGTGTCATTGGTTTAACATTTAGGTCATTTTCGTCCTCCCTAGGCTTATTCTCTTCTAATTAGGATTTTTAACCAATGTTTTGCATCCACTAAGTGGGTTTGTATCATTAGTTGAACATTTAGGCCAATTCTGTCTTCCATATGATTATTCTAATCCAATTAGGGTTTTTCACCAATCTTATGCATCCAGTAAGCGCGTTTGTGTCATTGGATTAACATTTAGTTCATTTTCTTCCTCCCTAGCCTTATTCTAATCCAATTAGGGTTTTTAACAAATGTTGTGCATTTGATAAGTGCGTTTATGTCATTGGATTAACATTTAGGTCATTTTCGTCCTACCTAGCCTTATTCTAATCCAATTAGGGTTTTTAACTAATCTTGGGCATCCAATAAGTGCGTTTGTGTCATTGAATTAACATTTAGGTCATTTTCGTCATCCTTCGACTTATTCTAATCCAATTAGAGTTTTTTAACCAATATTGTGCATAATAAGTGCATTTGAGTCATTGGTTGAACATTAAGGTCATTTTCGTCCTCCCTAGGCTTATTCTAATCCAATTAGGGTTTTTAAACAATCTTGTGCATCCAATAAGTGCGTTTGTAACATTGGTTTAACATTAAGGTCACTTCTGTCTTCCCTAGGCTTATTCTAGTCCAATTAGGTTTTTCACTAATCTTGTGCATCTAATAAGTGCGTTTGTGTCATTGGATTAACATTTAGGTCATTTTCGACTTCCCTAGGCTTATTTTAATCCAATTAGGGTATTAAACCAGTCTTGTGAATCCAATAAGTGCGTTTGTGTCATTGGTTGAACATTTAGTTCATTTACGTCCTCCCTAGGATTATTCTAATCCAATTAGGGTTTTTAACCAATCTTGTGCATTCAATAAGTGCGTTTGTGTCAATGGTTGAACATTTAGGTCATTTTCGTCCTCCCTAGGCTTATTCTCTTCTAATTATGATTTTTAACCAATGTTATGTATCCACTAAGTGGGTTTGTGTCATTTGTTGAACATTTAGGTCATTTCTGTCTTCCTTATGATTATTCTAATTTAATTAGGGTTTTTCACCAATCTTGTGCATCCAATAAGTGCGTTTGTGTCATTGGATTACCATTTTGGTCATTTTCGTCCTCCCTAGCCTTATTCTAATCAAATTAGGGTTTTTAACCAATCTTGTGCATCCAATAAGTGCGTTTGTGTCATTGGATTAACATTTAGGTTATTTTCGTGCTCCCAAGCCTTATTCTAATCCAATTAGGGTTTTTAACTAATCTTGTGCATCCAATAAGTGCGTTTGTGTCATTGAATTAACATTAAGGTCATTTTTGTCATGTTTTGACTTATTCTAATCCAATTAGGGTTTTTTAACCAATATTGTGCATAATAAGTGCATTTGAGTCATTGGTTGAACATTAAGGTCATTTTTGTCCTCCCTAGGCTTACTCTAATCCAATTAGGGTTTTTAACCAATCTTGTGCATCCAATAAGTGCGTTTGTAACATTGGTTGAACATTTAGGTCATTTATGTCTACCCTAGGCTTATTCTAATCCAATTAGGTTTTTCACCAATCTTGTGCATCCAATAAGTGCGTTTGTGTCATTGGATTAACATTTAGGTCATTTTCGTCCTCCCTAAGATTATTCTAATCCAATTAGGCTTTTTAACCAATCTTGTGCATTCAATAAGTGCGTTTGTGTCAATGGTTGAACATTTAGGTCATTTTAGTCCTCCCTATGCTTATTCTAATCCCATTATGGTTTTTAACCAGTCTTGTGCATCCAATAACTGCGTTTGTGTCATTGAATTAACATTTAGGTCATTTTCGTCCTCTTTTGGCTTATTCTAATCCAATTAGGGTTTTTAACCAATGTTGTTCATCCAAAAACTGCGTTTGTGTCATTGGTTGAACATTTAGGTCATTTTCGTCCTCCCTAGGCTTATTCTCTTCTAATTAGGATTTTTAACCAATGTTATGTATCCACTAAGTGGGCTTGTGTCATTAGTTCAACATTTAGGTCATTTCTGTCTTCCGTAGGATTATTCTAATCCAATTAGGGTTTTTCACCAATCTTGTGAATCAAATAAGTGCGTTTGTGTCATTGGATTAACATTTAGGTCATTTTCGTCCTCCCTAGCCTTATTCTAATCCAATTAGGGCTTTTAACCAATCTTGTGCATCCAATAAGTGCGTTTGTGTCATTGGATTAACATTTAGGTCATTTTTGTCCTCTGTAGCCTTATTCTAATCCAATTAGGGTTTTTAACCAATCTTGTGCATCCAATAAGTGCGTTTGTGTCATTGAATTAACATTTAGGTCATTTTCGTCATCCTTCGACTTATTCTAATCCAATTAAGGTTTTTTAACCAATCTTGTGCATCGAATAAGTGCATTTGTGTCATTGGTTTAACATTAAGGTCATTTTCGTCCTCCCTAGGCTTATTCTAATCCAATTAGGGTTTTTAACCAATCTTGTGCATTCAATAAGTGTGTTTGTGTCATTGGTTGAATATTTAGGTCATTTTCATCCACCATAGGCTCATTCTAATCCAATTAGGGTTTTAACCAATCTTGTGCATCCAATAAGTGCGTTTGTGTAATTGGATTAACATATAGGTCATTTTCATCCCCCCTAGGCTTATTGTATTCTAATTAGGGTTTTTTACCAATCTTGTGCATCCATTAAGTAAGTTTGTGTCATCGAATTAACATTTAGGTCATTTTCGTCCTCCCTTGGTTTTTTCTAATCCAATTAGGGTTTTTACCAATGTTGTGCAACCAATAAGTGCGTTTGTGTTATTTGTTGAAACTTTAGGTCATTTTCGTCTTCCCTAGGCTTATTCTAATCCATTTATGGTTTTTTTACCAATGTTGTGCATCCAATAAGTGCGTTTGTGTCATTGGATTAACATTTAGGTCATTTTCGTCCTCCCTAGGCTTATTCTAATCCAATTAGGGTTTTTAACGAATCTTGTGCATCGAATAAGTGCGTTTCTGTCATTGAATTAACATTTAGGTCATTTCATCATCCTTCGACTTATTCTAATCCAATTAGGGTTTTTAACCAATGTTGGTCATCCAATAAGTGCGTTTGTGTCGTTGGTTTAACATTTAGGTAATTTTCGTCCTCCCTAAGCTTATTATAATCCAATTAGGGTTTTTAACCAATTTTGTGCATCCAATAAGTGCGTTTGTGTCATTGAATTAACATTTAGGCCATTTTCGTCCTCTTTTAGCTTATTCTAATCCAATTAGGGTTTTTAACCAATGTTGTGCATCCAACAAGTGCGTTTGTGTCATTGGATTAACATTTAGGTCATTTACTTCCTCCCTAGCCCTATTCTAATCCAACTAGGGTTTTTAACCAATCTTGTGCATCCAATAAGTGCGTTCGTGTCATTGAATTAACATTTAGGTCATTTTCTTCCTCCCTAGCCCTATTCTAATCCAATTAGGGTTTTTAACCAATCTTGTGCATCCAATAAGTGCGTTTGTGTCATTGAATTAACATTTAGGTCATTTTCATCATCCTTCGACATATTCTAATCCAATTAGGATTTTTAACCAATATTGTGCATCCAATAAGTGCATTTGTGTCATTTGTTTAACAATAAGGTCATTTGCGTTCTCCCTAGGCTTATTCTAATCCAATTAGGGTTTTTAACCAATCTTGTACATTCAATAAGTGTGTTTGTGTCATTGGTTGAACATTTAGGTCATTTTCTTCCTCCTTTGGTTTATTCTAATCCAATTAGGGTTTTTAACCAATGTTGTGCATCCAATAAGTGCGTTTGTAACATTGGTTGAACAATTAGGTCATTTTTGTCTTCCCTAGGCTTATTCTAATCCAATTAGGGTTTTTCACCAATCTTGTGCATCCAATAAGTACGTTTGTGTAATTGGATTAATATTTAGGTCAATTTTATCCTCCCTAGGCTTATTCTAATCCAATTAGGTTTCAAACCAATCTTGTGAATCAAATATGTGCGTTTGTGTCATTCGTTGAAAATTTAGGTTATTTTCGTCCTCCCTAGGATTATTCTAATCCAAATAGGGTTTTTAACCAATCTTGTGCATCCAATAAGTGCATTTGTGTCATTGGTTTGACATATTGGTCATTCTCGTCCTCCCTAGGCTTATTCTAATCCAATTAAAGCTTTTAACCAATCTTGTGCATCCAATAAGTGCTTTTGTGTCATTGGTTGAACATTTAGGTCATTTTCGTCCTCCCTAGGCTTACTCTAATCTAATTAGGGTTTTTAACCAATCTTGTGCATCAAATAAGTGAGTTTGTTTCATTGAATTCACATTTAGGTCATTGAATCATCCTTTGACTTATTCTAATCCAATTAGGATTTTTAACCAATCTTGTGCATCCAGTAAATGTGTTTGTGTCAATGGTTGAACATTTAGGTCATTTTTGTCCTCCCTAGGCTTATTCTAATCCAATTAGGGTTTAAAACCAATCTTGTGCATCCAATAAGTGCGTTTGTGTCATTGAATTAACATTTAGGTCATTTTCGTTCTCTTTTGGCTTATTCTAATCCAATTAGGGTTTTTAACCAATATTGTGCATCCAAAATATGTGTTTGTGTCATTGGTTGAACATTTAGGTCATTTTCGTCCTCCATAGAATTATTATCTTCTAATTAGGATTTTTAACCAATCTTGTGCATCCAATAAGTGCGTTTGTAACATTGGTTGAACATTTGGGTCATTTATGTCTTCCCTAGGCTTATTCTAATCCAATTCGGGTTTTTCACGAATCTTGTGCATCCAATACGTGCGTTTGTGTCATTGGATTAACATTTAGGTCAATTTTGTCCTCCCTAGGTTTATTCTAATCCAATTAGGGTTTCAAACAAATCTTGTGAATCCAAAGAGTGCATTTGTGTCATTGGTTGAACATTTGGGTCATTTTCGTCCTCCCTAGGATTATTCTAATCCAATAAGGGCTTTTAACCATTCTTGTACATCCAATAAGTGCATTTATGTCATTGGTTTAACATATTGGTCATTCTCGTCCTCCCTAGGCTTATTCTAATCCAATTAAGGTTTTTAACCAATCTTGTACGTCCAATAAGTGCGTTTGTGACATTGGTTGAAAATTTAGGTCATTTTCGTCCTCTCTAGGCTTACTCTAATATAATTAGGATTTTTCACCAATCTTGTGCATCCAATAAGTGCATTTGTGTCATTGGTTGAACAATTAGGTCATTTTTGTCCTCCCTAGATTTATTCTATTCTAATTAGGGTTTTTAACCTATCTTGTGCATCAAATAAGTGAGTTTGTTTCATTAAATTCACATTTAGGTCATTTCATCATCCTTCCACTTATTCTAATCCAATTATGGTTTTTAACCAATCCTGTGCATCCAATAAGTGCGTTTGTGTCATTGGTTTAACATTTAGGTAATTTTCCTCCTCCCTAGGCTTATTATAATACAATAAAGGTTTTTAACCAATTTTTTGCATCCACTAAGTGCGTTTGTGTCATTGAATTAACATTTAGGTCATTTTCGTCCTCTTTTGGTTTATTCTAATCCAATTAGGGTTTTTAACCAATGTTATGCATCCAATAAGTGTGTTTGTGTCATTGGTTGAATATTTAGGTGATTTTCGTCCTCCCTAGGCTTATTCTAATCCAATTAGGGTTATTCACCAATCTTGTGCATCCAATAAGTGCATTTGTGTCATTGGTTTAACATTTACGTCATTTTCGTCCTCCCTAAGCTTATTCTAATCCAATTAGGGTTTTTAACCAATGTTGTGCATCCAATAAGTGTGTTTGTGTCAATGGTTGAACATTTAGGTCATTTTTGTCCTGCCTAGGCTTATTCTCATCCAATTAGGGTTTTTAACCAATCTTGTGCATCCAATAAGTGCGTTTGTGTTATTGAATTAACATTTAGGTCATTTTCGTGCTCTTTTGGCTTATTTTAATCCAATTAGGCTTTTTAACCAATGTTGTGCATCCAAAAAGTGCGTTTGTGTCATTGGTTGAACATTTAGGTAATTTTCGTCCCCCCTAGGCTTATTATCTTCTAATTAGGATTTTTAACCAATGTTGTGCATCCAATAAGTGGGTTTGTGTCATTAGTTGAATATTTAAGTCATTTATGTCTTCCCTAGGCTTATTCTAATCCAATTAGGGTTTTTCACAAATCTTGTGCATCCAATAAGTGCGTTTGTGTCATTGGATTAACATTTAGGTCATTTTTGTCTTCCCTAAACTTATTCTAATCCAATTAGGGTATTAAACCAATCTTGTGAATCCAATAAGTGCGTTTGTGTCATTGGTTGAACATTTAGTTCATTTTCGTCCTCCATAGGATTATTCTAGTCCAATTAGGGTTTTTAACCAATCTTGTGCATTCAATAAGTTCGTTTGTGTCAACGGTTGAACATTTAGGTCATTTTCGTACTCCCTAGGCTTATTCTAATCCAATTAAGGTTTTTAACCAATCTTGTGCATCCAATAACTGTGTTTGTGTCATTGAATTAACATTTAGGTCATTTTCGTCCTCTTTTGGCTTATTCTTATCCAATTAGGGTTTTTAACCAATCTTGTGCATCCAATAAGTGCGTTTGTGTCATTTGTTGAACATTTAGGTCATTTTCGTCCTCCCTTGGTTTATTCTAATCCAATTAGGGTTTTTAACCAATCTTGTGCGTCCAATAAGTGTGTTTGTGTTATTGGTGGAAAATTTAGGTCATTTTCGTCCTCCCTAGGCTTTCTCTAATCCAATTTGGATTTTTCACCAATCTTGTGCATCCCGTAAGTGCGTTTGTAACATTGGTTGAACATTTAGGTCATTTTCGTCCTCCCTAGGCTTATTCTAAAACAATTAGGGATTTTAACCAATCTTGTGCATCCAATAAGTGCGTTTGTGTTATTGGTTGAACATTCAGGTCATTTTCGTCCTCCGTAGTCTTATTCTAATCCAATTAGGATTTTTAACCAAACTGGTGCATCGAATAAAAGATTTTGTGTCATTGGTTGAACATTTAGGTCATTTTCGTCCTCCCAAGGCTTATTATATTCCAATTAGGGTTTTTAACCAATCTTGTGCATCCAATAAGTGATTTGGTGTTATTGGTTGAACATTTAGGTAATTTTCGTCCTCCCAAGGCTTATTCTAATCCAATTAGGGTTTTTAACCAAACTTTTGCATCCAATAAGTGATTTTGTGTTATTGGTTGAACATTTAGGTCATTTTTGTCCTCCCTAGGCTTATTCCATTCCAATTAGGGTTAATAACCAATCTTGTGCATTCAATAAGTGATTTTGTGTCATTGGTTGAACATTTAGGTCATTTACGGTTTCCCCAGGCTTATTCTAATCCAATTAGGGTTTTTAACCAATCTTGTGGATCCAGTAAGTGATTTTGTGTCATTGGTTGAACATTTAGGCCATTTTTCGTCCTACCTAGGGTTATTTTATTCCAATTAGGGTTTTTAACCAATCTTGTGCATTCAATAAGTGATTTTGTGTCATTGGATGAACATTTAGGTCATTTTCGGTTTCCCTAGGCTTATTATAATCTAATTAGGGTTTTTAACCAATCTTGTGCATCCAATAAGTGATTTTGTGTCATTGGTTGAACATTTAGGTCGTTTTCGCCCTCCCTAGGCTTATTTTATTCCAATTAGGGTTTTTAACCAATATTGTTCATTCAATAAGTGATTTTGTGTCATTGGTTGAATATTTAGGTCATTTTCGGTTTCCCCAGGCTTATTATAATCCAATTAGGGTTTTTAACCAACTTGTGCATCCAAAAAGTGATTTTGTGTTATTGGTTGAACATTTAGGTCATTTTCGTCCTCCCAAGGCTTATTCTAATCCAATTAGGGTTTTTAACCAATGTTGTGCATCCAAAAAGTGCGTTTGTGTCATTGGTTGAACATTTAGGTAATTTTCGTCCCCCCTAGGCTTATTATCTTCTAATTAGGATTTTTAACCAATGTTGTGCATCCAATAAGTGGGTTTGTGTCATTAGTTTAATATTTAAGTCATTTATGTCTTCCCTAGGCTTATTCTAATCCAATTAGGGTTTTTCACAAATCTTGTGCATCCAATAAGTGCGTTTGTGTCATTGGATTAACATTTAGGTCATTTTTATTTACCCTAAACTTATTCTAATCCAATTAGGGTATTAAACCAATCTTGTGAATCCAATAAGTGCGTTTGTGTCATTGGTTGAACATTTAGTTCATTTTCGTCCTCCCTAGGCTTATTCTAATCCAATTAAGGTTTTTAACCAATCTTGTGCATCCAATAACTGTGTTTGTGTCATTGAATTAACATTTAGGTCATTTTCGTCCTCTTTTGGCTTATTCAAATTTAATTAGGGTTCTTAACCAAAGTTGTGCATCCAAAAAGTGCGTTTGTGTCATTGGTTGAAAATTTAGATCATTTTCGTCCTCCCTTGGCTTATTCTCTTCTAATAAGGATTTTTAACCAATGTTATGCATCCACTAAGTGGGTTGTGTCATTAATTGAACATTTAGGTCATTTTTGTCTTCCTTAGGATTATTCTAATCCAATTAGGGTTTTTCACCAATCTTGTGCATCCAATAAGCGCGTTTGTGCCATTGGATTAACATTTAGGTCATTTTCGTCCTCTATAGCCTTATTCTAATCCAATTAGGTTTTTTAACCAATCTTGTGCATCCAATAAGTGCAATTGTGTCATTGGTTTAACATTAAGGTCATTTTCGTCCTCCCTAGGCTTATTCTTATCCAATTAGGGTTTTTAACCAATCTTGTGCATCCAATAAGTGCGTTTGTGTCATTTGTTGAACATTTAGGTCATTTTCGTCCTCCCTTGGTTTATTCTAATCCAATTAGGGTTTTTAACCAATCTTGTGCGTCCAATAAGTGTGTTTGTGTTATTGGTGGAAAATTTAGGTCATTTTCGTCCTCCCTAGGCTTTCTCTAATCCAATTTGGATTTTTCACCAATCTTGTGCATCCCGTAAGTGCGTTTGTAACATTGGTTGAACATTTAGGTCATTTTCGTCCTCCCTAGGCTTATTCTAAAACAATTAGGGATTTTAACCAAACTTGTGCATCCAATAAGTGCGTTTGTGTCATTGGTTGAACATTCAGGTCATTTTCGTCCTCCGTAGTCTTATTCTAATCCAATTAGGATTTTTAACCAAACTGGTGCATCGAATAAAAGATTTTGTGTCATTGGTTGAACATTTAGGTCATTTTCGTCCTCCCTAAGCTTATTCTAATCCAATTAGGATTTTTAACCAATCTTGTGCATCCAATAAGTGATTTTGTGTCATTGGTTGAACATTTAGGTCATTTTCGTCCTCCCTAGGCTTATTCTAATCCAATTAGGGTATTTAACAAATCTTGTGCATCCAATAAGTGCGTTTCTGTCATTGGTTGAACATTCAGGTCATTTTCGTCCTCGGTAGGCTTATTCTAATCCAATTAGGATTTTTAACCAATCTTGTGCATCCAATAAGTGATTTTGTGTCATTGGTTGAACATTTAGGTCGTTTTTGTCCTCCCTAGGCTTATTCTAATTCAATTCGGGTTTTTAACCAATCTTGTGCATCCAATGAGTGATTATGTGTCATTGGTTGAACATTTAGGTCATTTTCAACCTCCCTAGGCTTATTCTAATCCACTTAGGGTTTTTAAACAATCTTGTGCATCCAATGAATGATTTTGTGTCATTGGTTGAACATTTAGGTCATTTTCGTCCTCCCTAGGCTTATTCGAATCCAATTAGGGTTTTGAACCAATCTTGTGCATCCAATAAGTGATTTTGTGTCATTGGTTGAACATTTAGGTCATTTTCGTCTTCCCTAGGCTTATTCCAATCCTATTACGGTTTTTAACCAATCTTGTGCATCCAACAAGTGATTTTGTGTCATTGGTTGAACATTTAGGTCTTTTTTGTGATCCAATGCCTTATTCTAATCCAATTAGGGTTTTTAACCAATCTTGTGCATCCAATAAGTGATTTTGTGTCATTGGTTGAACATTTAGGTCATTTTCGGTCTCCATAGGCTTATTCTAATCCAATTAGGGTTTTTAACCAATCTTGTGCATCCAATAAGTGATTTTGTGTCATTGGTTGAACAATTAGGTCATTTTCGGTCTCCATAGGCTTATTGTAATCCAATTAGGATTTTTAACCAATCTTGTGCATTCAATAAGTGATTTTGTGTCATTGGTTGAACATTTAGGTCATTTTCGGTTTCCCCAGGCTTATTATAATCCAATTAGGGTTTTTAACCAATCTTGTGCATCCAATAAGTGATTTTGAATCATTGGTTGAACATTTAGGTTATTTTCGTCCTCCCAAGGCTTATTATATTCCAATTAGGGTTTTTAACCAATCTTGTGCATCCAATAAGTGATTTGGTGTTATTGGTTGAACATTTAGGTAATTTTCGTCCTCCCAAGGCTTATTCTAATCCAATTAGGGTTTTTAACCAAACTTGTGCATCCAATAAGTGATTTTGTGTTATTGGTTGAACATTTAGGTCATTTTTGTCCTCCCTAGGCTAATTCCATTCCAATTAGGGTTAATAACCAATCTTGTGCATTCAATAAGTGATTTTGTGTCATTGGTTGAACATTTAGGTCATTTACGGTTTCCCCAGGCTTATTCTAATCCAATTAGGGTTTTTAACCAATCTTGTGGATCCAGTAAGTGATTTTGTGTCATTGGTTGAACATTTAGGCCATTTTTCGTCCTACCTAGGGTTATTTTATTCCAATTAGGGTTTTTAACCAATCTTGTGCATTCAATAAGTGATTTTGTGTCATTGGTTGAACATTTAGGTCATTTTCGGTTTCCCTAGGCTTATTATAATCCAATTAGGGTTTTTAACCAATCTTGTGCATCCAATAAGTGATTTTGTGTCATTGGTTGAACATTTAGGTCGTTTTCGTCCTCCCTAGGCTTATTTTATTCCAATTAGGGTTTTTAACCAATATTGTTCATTCAATAAGTGATTTTGTGTCATTGGTTGAATATTTAGGTCATTTTCGGTTTCCCCAGGCTTATTATAATCCAATTAGGGTTTTTAACCAACTTGTGCATCCAAAAAGTGATTTTGTGTTATTGGTTGAACATTTAGGTCATTTTCGTCCTCCCAAGGCTTATTCTAATCCAATTAGGGTTTTTAACCAATGTTGTGCATCCAAAAAGTGCGTTTGTGTCATTGGTTGAACATTTAGGTAATTTTCGTCCCCCCTAGGCTTATTATCTTCTAATTAGGATTTTTAACCAATGTTGTGCATCCAATAAGTGGGTTTGTGTCATTAGTTGAATATTTAAGTCATTTATGTCTTCCCTAGGCTTATTCTAATCCAATTAGGGTTTTTCACAAATCTTGTGCATCCAATAAGTGCGTTTGTGTCATTGGATTAACATTTAGGTCATTTTTGTCTTCCCTAAACTTATTCTAATCCAATTAGGGTATTAAACCAATCTTGTGAATCCAATAAGTGCGTTTGTGTCATTGGTTGAACATTTAGTTCATTTTCGTCCTCCCTAGGATTATTCTAATCCAATTAGGGTTTTTAACCAATCTTGTGCATTCAATAAGTTCGTTTGTGTCAACTGTTGAACATTTAGGTCATTTTCAACCTCCCTAGGCTTATTCTAATCCAATTAAGGTTTTTAACCAATCTTGTGCATCCAATAACTGTGTTTGTGTCATTGAATTAACATTTAGGTCATTTTCGTCCTCTTTTGGCTTATTCAAATTTAATTAGGGTTCTTAACCAAAGTTGTGCATCCAAAAAGTGCGTTTGTGTCATTGGTTGAAAATTTAGATCATTTTCGTCCTCCCTTGGCTTATTCTCTTCTAATAAGGATTTTTAACCAATGTTATGCATCCACTAAGTGGGTTGTGTCATTAATTGAACATTTAGGTCATTTTTGTCTTCCTTAGGATTATTCTAATCCAATTAGGGTTTTTCACCAATCTTGTGCATCCAATAAGCGCGTTTGTGCCATTGGATTAACATTTAGGTCATTTTCGTCCTCTATAGCCTTATTCTAATCCAATTAGGGTTTTTAACCAATCTTGTGCATCCAATAAGTGCGTTTGTGTCATTGGATTAACATTTAGGTTATTTTCGTCCTCTCTAGCCTTATTCTAATCCAATTAAGGTTTTTTAACCAATCTTGTGCATCCAATAAGTGCAATTGTGTCATTGGTTTAACATTAAGGTCATTTTCGTCCTCCCTAGGCTTATTCTTATCCAATTAGGGTTTTTAACCAATCTTGTGCATCCAATAAGTGCGTTTGTGTCATTTGATGAACATTTAGGTCATTTTCGTCCTCCCTTGGTTTATTCTAATCCAATTAGGGTTTTTAACCAATCTTGTGCGTCCAATAAGTGTGTTTGTGTTATTGGTGGAAAATTTAGGTCATTTTCGTCCTCCCTAGGCTTTCTCTAATACAATTTGGATTTTTCACCAATCTTGTGCATCCAATAAGTGCATTTGTGTCATCGGTTTAACATTTACGTCATTTTCGTCCTCCCTAAGCTTATTCTAATCCAATTAGGGTTTTTAACCAATGTTGTGCATCCAATAAGTGTGTTTGTGTTAATGGTTGAACATTTAGGTCATTTTTGTCCTGCCTAGGCTTATTCTCATCCAATTAGGGTTTTTAACCAATCTTGTGCATCCAATAAGTGCGTTTGTGTTATTGTATTAACATTTAGGTCATTTTCGTGCTCTTTTGGCTTATTTTAATCCAATTAGGGTTTTTAACCAATGTTGTGCATCCAAAAAGTGCGTTTGTGTCATTGGTTGAACATTTAGGTAATTTTTGTCCCCCCTAGGCTTATTATCTTCTAATTAGGATTTTTAACCAATGTTGTGCATCCAATAAGTGGGTTTGTGTCATTAGTTGAATATTTAAGTCATTTATGTCTTCCCTAGGCTTATTCTAATCCAATTAGGGTTTTTCACAAATCTTGTGCATCCAATAAGTGCGTTTGTGTCATTGGATTAACATTTAGGTCATTTTTGTCTTCCCTAAACTTATTCTAATCCAATTAGGGTATTAAACCAATCTTGTGAATCCAATAAGTGCGTTTGTGTCATTGGTTGAACATTTAGTTCATTTTCGTCCTCCATAGGATTATTCTAGTCCAATTAGGGTTTTTAACCAATCTTGTGCATTCAATAAGTTCGTTTGTGTCAACGGTTGAACATTTAGGTCATTTTCGTACTCCCTAGGCTTATTCTAATCCAATTAAGGTTTTTAACCAATCTTGTGCATCCAATAACTGTGTTTGTGTCATTGAATTAACATTTAGGTCATTTTCGTCCTCTTTTGGCTTATTCTAATTTAATTAGGGTTCTTAACCAAAGTTGTGCATCCAAAAAGTGCGTTTGTGTCATTGGTTGAAAATTTAGATCATTTTCGTCCTCCCTTGGCTTATTCTCTTCTAATAAGGATTTTTAACCAATGTTATGCATCCACTAAGTGGGTTGTGTCATTAATTGAACATTTAGGTCATTTTTGTCTTCCTTAGGATTATTCTAATCCAATTAGGGTTTTTCACCAATCTTGTGCATCCAATAAGCGCGTTTGTGCCATTGGATTAACATTTAGGTCATTTTCGTCCTCTATAGCCTTATTCTAATCCAATTAGGTTTTTTAACCAATCTTGTGCATCCAATAAGTGCAATTGTGTCATTGGTTTAACATTAAGGTCATTTTCGTCCTCCCTAGGCTTATTCTTATCCAATTAGGGTTTTTAACCAATCTTGTGCATCCAATAAGTGCGTTTGTGTCATTTGTTGAACATTTAGGTCATTTTCGTCCTCCCTTGGTTTATTCTAATCCAATTAGGGTTTTTAACCAATCTTGTGCGTCCAATAAGTGTGTTTGTGTTATTGGTGGAAAATTTAGGTCATTTTCGTCCTCCCTAGGCTTTCTCTAATCCAATTTGGATTTTTCACCAATCTTGTGCATCCCGTAAGTGCGTTTGTAACATTGGTTGAACATTTAGGTCATTTTCGTCCTCCCTAGGCTTATTCTAATCCAATTAGGGTTTTAACCAATCTTGTGCATCCAATAAGTGCGTTTGTGTCATTGGTTGAACATTCAGGTCATTTTCGTCCTCCGTAGGCTTATTCTAATCCAATTAGGATTTTTAACCAAACTGGTGCATCCAATAAGTGATTTTGTGTCATTGGTTGAACATTTAGGTCATTTTCGTCCTCCCTAAGCTTATTCTAATCCAATTAGGATTTTTAACCAATCTTGTGCATCCAATAAGTGATTTTGTGTCATTGGTTGAACATTTAGGTCATTTTCGTCATCCCTAGGCTTATTCTAATCTAATTAGGGCTTTTAACCAAATTTTGTGCATCCAAAAAGTGATTTTGTGTTATTGGTTGATCATTTAGGTCATTTTTGTCCACCCTAGGCTTGTTCTAATCCAATTAGGGTTTTTTAACCAATCTGTGCATCCAATGAGTGATTTTGTGTCGTTGGTTGAACAATTAGGTCATTTTCGTCCTCCCTAGGCTTATTGTAGTCCTATTACGGTTTTTAACCAATCTGGTGCATCCAATAAGTAATTTTGTGTCATTGGTTGAACATTTAGGTCATTTTCATCCTCCGAAGGCTTATTCTAATCCAATTAGGATTTTTAACCAATCTTGTGCATCCAACAAGTGATTTTGTGTCATTGGTTGAACATTTAGGTCATTTTCGTCATCCCTAGGCTTACTCTAATCCAATTAGGACTTTTAACCAATCTTGTGCATCCAATAAGTGATTTTGTCTCTTTGGTTGAACATTTAGGATATTTTTGTCCTCCCTAAGCTTATTCTAATCCTATTAGGGTTTTTAACCAATCTTGTGCATCCAATAAGTGATTTTGTGTCATTGGTTGAACATTTAGGTCATTTTCGTCCTCCCTAGGCTTATTCTAATCCATTTAGGGTTTTTAAACAATCTTGTGCATCCAATAAGTGATTTTGTGTCATTGGTTGAACATTTAGGTCATTTTTGTCCTCCCTAGGCTTATTCTAATCCAATTCGGTTTTTTAACTAGTCTTGTAAATCCAATGAGTGATTTGTTGTCATTGGATGAACATTTAGGTCATTTTCGTCCTCCCTACACTTATTCTAATCCACTTAGGGTTTTTAAACAATCTTGTGCATCCAATAAGTGATATTGTGTCATTGGTTGAACATTTAGGTCATTTTCGTCCTCCTTAGGGTTATTCTAATCCTATTACGGTTTTTAACCAATCTTGTGCATCCAACAAGTAATTTTGTGTCGTTGGTTGAACATTTAGGTCATTTTCGTCCTCCCAATCCTTATTCTAATCCAATTAGGGTTTTTAGCCAATCTTGTGCATCCAATTAGTGATTTTGTGTCATTGGTTGATTATTTAGGTCATTTTCAGTCTCCCTAGGCTTATTCTAATCCAATTCGGGTTTTTAACCAATCTTGTGCATCCAATAAGTGATTTTGTGTCGTTGGCTGAACATTTAGGTCGTTTTCCTCCTCCTAAGGCTTATTCTAATCCAATTAGGGTTTTTAACCAATCTTGTGCATCCAATAAGTGATTTTGTGTCATTGGTTGAACATTTAGGTCATTTTCGTCCTCCCAAGGCTTATTCTAATCCAATTAGGGTTTTTAACCAATCTTGTGCATTCAATAAGTGATTTTGTGTCATTGGTTGAACATTTAGGTCATTTTCGGTTTCCCTAGGCTTATTATAATCCAATTAGGGTTTTTAACCAATCTTGTGCATCCAATAAGTGATTTTGTGTCATTGGTTGAACATTTAGGTCATTTTCGTCCTCCCTAGGCATATTCTAATCCAATTAGGGTTTTTAACCAATCTTGTGCATCCAATAAGTGATTTTGTGTTATTGGTTGAACATTTAGGTCATTTTCGTCCTCCCAAGGCTTATTCTAATCCAATTAGGGTTTTTAACCAATCTTGTGCATTCAATAAGTGATTTTGAGTCATTGGTTGAACATTTAGGTCATTTTCGGTTTCCCCAGGCTTATTATAATCCAATTAGGGTTTTTAACCAATCTTGTGCATCCAATAAGTGATTTTGAATCATTGGTTGAACATTTAGGTTATTTTCGTCCTCCCAAGGCTTATTATATTCCAATTAGGGTTTTTAACCAATCTTGTGCATCCAATAAGTGATTTGGTGTTATTGGTTGAACATTTAGGTAATTTTCGTCCTCCCAAGGCTTATTCTAATCCAATTAGGGTTTTTAACCAAACTTGTGCATCCAATAAGTGATTTTGTGTTATTGGTTGAACATTTAGGTCATTTTCGTCCTCCCAAGGCTTATTCTAATCCAATTAGGGTTTTTAACCAATCTTGTGCATTCAATAAGTGATTTTGTGTCATTGGTTGAACATTTAGGTCATTTTCGGTTTCCCCAGGCTTATTATAATCCAATTAGGGTTTTTAACCAATCTTGTGCATCCAATAAGTGATTTTGAATCATTGGTTGAACATTTAGGTTATTTTCGTCCTCCCAAGGCTTATTATATACCAATTAGGGTTTTTAACCAATCTTGTGCATCCAATAAGTGATTTTGTGTTATAAGTTGAACATTTAGGTAATTTTCGTCCTCCCAAGGCTTATTCTAATCCAATTAGGGTTTTTAACCAATCTTGTGCATCCAATAAGTGATTTTGTGTTATTGGTTGAACATTTAGGTCATTTTCGTCCTCCCAAGGCTTATTCTAATCCAATTAGGGTTTTTAACCAATCTTGTTCATTCAATAAGTGATTTTGTGTCATTGGTTGAACATTTAGGTCATTTTCGGTTTCCCCAGGCTTATTATAATCCAATTAGGGTTTTTAACCAATCTTGTGCATCCAATAAGTGATTTTGAATCATTGGTTGAACATTTAGGTTATTTTCGTCCTCCCAAGGTTTATTATATTCCAATTAGGGTTTTTAACCAATCTTGTGCATCCAATAAGTGATTTTGGGTCATTGGTTGAACATTTAGGTCATTTTCGACCTCCCTAGGCTTATTCTAATCCACTTAGGGTTTTTAACCAATCTTATGCATCCAATAAGTGATTTTGTGTCATTGGTTGAACATTTAGGTCGTTTTCGGCCTCCCTAGGCTTATTTTATTCCAATTAGGGTTTTTAACCAATATTGTTCATTCAATAAGTGATTTTGTGTCATTGGTTGAACATTTAGGTCATTTTCGGTTTCCCCAGGCTTATTATAATCCAATTAGGGTTTTTAACCAATCTTGTGCATCCAATAAGTGATTTTGTGTTATTGGTTGAACATTTAGGTCATTTTCGTCCTCCCTAGGCTTATTCTAATCCAATTAGGGTTTTTAACCAATCTTGTGCATCCAATAAGTGATTTTGTGTCATTGGTTGAACATTTAGGTCATTTTCGTCCTCCCTAAGCTTATTCTAATCCAATTAGGATTTTTAACCAATCTTGTGCATCCAATAAGTGATTTTGTGTCATTGGTTGAACATTTAGGTCATTTTCGTCCTCCCTAGGCTTATTCTAATCCAATTAGGGTATTTAACAAATCTTGTGCATCCAATAAGTGCGTTTCTGTCATTGGTTGAACATTCAGGTCATTTTCGTCCTCGGTAGGCTTATTCTAATCCAATTAGGATTTTTAACCAATCTTGTGCATCCAATAAGTGATTTTGTGTCATTGGTTGAACATTTAGGTCGTTTTTGTCCTCCCTAGGCTTATTCTAATTCAATTCGGGTTTTTAACCAATCTTGTGCATCCAATGAGTGATTATGTGTCATTGGTTGAACATTTAGGTCATTTTCAACCTCCCTAGGCTTATTCTAATCCACTTAGGGTTTTTAAACAATCTTGTGCATCCAATGAATGATTTTGTGTCATTGGTTGAACATTTAGGTCATTTTCGTCCTCCCTAGGCTTATTCGAATCCAATTAGGGTTTTGAACCAATCTTGTGCATCCAATAAGTGATTTTGTGTCATTGGTTGAACATTTAGGTCATTTTCGTCTTCCCTAGGCTTATTCCAATCCTATTACGGTTTTTAACCAATCTTGTGCATCCAACAAGTGATTTTGTGTCATTGGTTGAACATTTAGGTCTTTTTTGTGATCCAATGCCTTATTCTAATCCAATTAGGGTTTTTAACCAATCTTGTGCATCCAATAAGTGATTTTGTGTCATTGGTTGAACATTTAGGTCATTTTCGGTCTCCATAGGCTTATTCTAATCCAATTAGGGTTTTTAACCAATCTTGTGCATCCAATAAGTGATTTTGTGTCATTGGTTGAACAATTAGGTCATTTTCGGTCTCCATAGGCTTATTGTAATCCAATTAGGATTTTTAACCAATCTTGTGCATTCAATAAGTGATTTTGTGTCATTGGTTGAACATTTAGGTCATTTTCGGTTTCCCCAGGCTTATTATAATCCAATTAGGGTTTTTAACCAATCTTGTGCATCCAATAAGTGATTTTGAATCATTGGTTGAACATTTAGGTTATTTTCATCCTCCCAAGGCTTATTATATTCCAATTAGGGTTTTTAACCAATCTTGTGCATCCAATAAGTGATTTGGTGTTATTGGTTGAACATTTAGGTAATTTTCATCCTCCCAAGGCTTATTCTAATCCAATTAGGGTTTTTAACCAAACTTGTGCATCCAATAAGTGATTTTGTGTTATTGGTTGAACATTTAGGTCATTTTTGTCCTCCCTAGGCTTATTCCATTCCAATTAGGGTTAATAACCAATCTTGTGCATTCAATAAGTGATTTTGTGTCATTGGTTGAACATTTAGGTCATTTTCCTTGATTTCATCTGGACTTTTCTGGGGATTTTCGTACCACCCGACAAAAATTGGCGGAAATCGGTATTATCGGCCCAGACGATGGCTAGGGTTTGAAATGCGACACAGAACGCGAGACACAGTCAAATCCTATTAGTACGAGGCGGTGTTGGCAGTGGTTGTGGCCATCATCGTATGCTTACGTATGAGGAGATCTGCACCACCGGCGGAGGTGGAGCTCGCAGAGGAAGCCCCGACATCGGGTCCGGCTTCTTCTTCCTCTTCTGTACATGCTGCTGGTTTAACCGAAACAATAGTATTTGGTAGGTGAATTTTGTGTATTGTGTTCCATCTGCCGTTTCCGTTTGTTAAGCAATTTGGTGAATTTGGTGTACTTTAATTTTAATTTCAATATAATTTGCGTTGCTTTTTGTTGTTGGAAAATTCATTTTCTCATTCTTGATTATTTAAGAAAATTTAATCTTCTGGTTGAGAAAAAATAAATTAAAGAGACCCTTCGATTTTCTGAAACAAAATTTAAAAAAATGAATGTGGGAATGAATTGGATTAGGGTTTTCAAATCCTTTTATATTAATATTTAGGTCATTAAAACCCTAGCCATCGTCTGGCCCGAAAATATCGATTTTGGCCTATTTTTGTCGCATGGTACGAAAATCGCCCGAAAAGTGGAGATGAAATTCGACGACCGCGATATCCTTCTAACATTCTTCTCCTAAATTTATGACTATGTCTCGGGTTCCATGTCGGATTTCAAACCCTAGCCATGGTCTGGCCCGAAAATACCGATTTCGGCCCATTTTTGTCGGGTGGTACGAAAATCGCACGAAAAGTACAGATGAAATCGACGACCGCGAGATCCTTGTAGCATTGTTCTCCTAAATTAATGATTGTGTCTCGGGTTCCGTGTCGGATTTCAAACCCTAGCCATCATCTCTCCCGAAAATACCGATTTCGACCTATTTTTGTCGGGTGGTACGAAAATCGCCTGAAAAGTCCAGATGAAATCGACGACCGCGAGATCCTTGTAGTATTGTTCTCCTAAATTTATGAATGTGTCTCGGGTTCCGTGTCGGATTTCAAACCCTAGCCATCCTCTGGCCCGAAAATACCGATTTCGGCCCATTTTTGTCGCATGGTACGAAAATCGCCCGAAAAGTGGACATGAAATCGACGACCGTGAGATCC
This sequence comes from Cicer chorassanicum, assembly GCA_037974735.1. Taxonomy (NCBI): domain Eukaryota; kingdom Viridiplantae; phylum Streptophyta; class Magnoliopsida; order Fabales; family Fabaceae; genus Cicer; species Cicer chorassanicum. The sequence continues at coordinate 36,584,924 of JBBPBP010000004.1, forward strand.
TTGTAGCATTGTTCTCCTAAATTTATGACTGTGTCTCGGGTTCCGTGTCGAATTTCAAACCCTAGCCATCGTCTGGCCCGAAAATACCGATTTCGGCCCATTTTTGTCGAGTGGTACGAAAATCGCCTGAAAAGTGCAGATGAAATCGATGACCGCGAGATCCTTGTAGCCTTCTTCTCCTAAATTTATGAATGTGTCTCGGGTTCCGTGTCGGATTTCAAACCCTAGCCATCGTCTGGCCTTAAAATACCGATTTCAGCCCATTTTTGTCGGGTGGTACGAAAATTGCCAGAAAATTGCAGATGAAATCGACGACTGCGAGATCCTTGTAGCATTCTTCCCCTAAATTTATGACTGTGTATCGGGTTCCGTGTCGGAATTCAAACCCTAGCCAACGTTTGGCCCGAAAATACCGATTTCGGCCCATTTTTGTCGGGTGGTACGAAAATCGCCCGAAAAGTCCAGATGAAATCGACGACCACGAGATCCTTGTAGTATTGTTCTCCTAAATTTATGACTGTGTCTCGGGTTCCGTGTCGGATTTCAAACCCTAGCCATCGTTTGGCCCGAAAATACCGATTTCGGCCCATTTTTGTCGCGTGGTACGAAAATCGCCTGAAAAGTGCGGATGAAATCGAGGACCGCGAGATCCTTGTAGCATTCTTCTCCTAAATTTATGATTTTGTCTCGGGTTCCGTGTCGGATTTCAAACCCTAGCCATCGTCTGGCCCGAAAATACCGATTTCGGCCCATTTTTGTCGGGTGGTACGAAAATCGCCCGAAAAGTGCAGATGAAATCGACGACCGCGAGATCCTTGTAGCCTTCTTCTCCTAAATTTATGACTGTGTCTCGGGTTCCGTGTCGGATTTAAAACCCTAGCCATCGTCTGACCCGAAAATATCGATTTCGGCCTATTTTTGTCGCATGGTACGAAAATCGCCCGAAAAGTGGAGATGAAATTCGACGACCGCGATATCCTTGTAACATTCTTCTCCTAAATTTATGACTATGTCTCAGGTTCTGTGTCGGATTTCAAACCCTAGCCATGGTCTGGCCCGAAAATACCGATTTCGGCCCATTTTTATCGGGTGGTACGAAAATCGCACGAAAAGTACAGATGAAATCGACGACCGCGAGATCCTTGTAGCATTGTTCTCCTAAATTAATGATTGTGTCTCGGGTTCGGTGTCGGATTTCAAACCCTAGCCATCGTCTCGCCCGAAAATACCTATTTCGGCCCATTTTTGTCGGGTGGTACGAAAATCGCCTGAAAAGTGCAGATGAAATCGATGACCGCGAGATCCATGTAGCCTTCTTCTCCTAAATTTATGAATGTGTCTCGGGTTCCGTGTCGGATTTCAAACCCTAGCCATCTTCTGGCCTTAAAATACCGATTTCAGCCCATTTTTGTCGGGTGGTACGAAAATCGCCCGAAAAGTGCAGATGAAATCGACGACCGCGAGATCCTTGTAGCATTCTTCTCCTAAATTAATGAAGTGTATCGGGTTCCGTGTTGGAATTCAAACCGTAGCCATCGTTTGGCCCGAAAATACCGATTTCGACCCATTTTTGTCGGGTGGTACGAAAATCGCCCGAAAAGTGCAGATGAAATCGACGACCACGAGATCCTTGTAGCATTGTTCTCCTAAATTTATGACTGTGTCTCGGGTTCCGTGTCGGATTTCAAACCCTAGCCATCGTCTGGCCTGAAAATACCGATTTCGGCCCATTTTTGTCGGGTGGTACGAAAATCGCACGAAAAGTACAGATGAAATCGACGACCGCGAGATCCTTGTAGCATTGTTCTCCTAAATTAATGATTGTGTCTCGGGTTCCGTGTCGGATTTCAAACCCTAGCCATCATCTCGCCCGAAAATACCGATTTCGGCCTATTTTTGTCGGGTGGTACGAAAATCGCCTGAAAAGTCCAGATGAAATCGACGACCGCGAGATCCTTGTAGTATTGTTCTCCTAAATTTATGAATGTGTCTTTGGTTCCGTGTCGGATTTCAAACCCTAGCCATCCTCTGGCCCGAAAATACCGATTTCGGCCCATTTTTGTCGCATGGTACGAAAATCGCCCGAAAAGTGGAGATGAAATCGACGACCGTGAGATCCTTGTAGCATTGTTCTCCTAAATTTATGACTGTGTCTCGGGTTCCGTGTCGGATTTCAAACCCTAGCCATGGTCTGGGCCGAAAATACCGATTTCGGCCCATTTTTGTCGGGTGGTACGAAAATCGCACGAAAAGTACAGATGAAATCGACGACCGCGAGATCCTTGTAGCATTGTTCTCCTAAATTAATGATTGTGTCTCGGGTTCCGTGTCGGATTTCAAACCCTAGCCATCGTCTCGCCTGAAAATACCGATTTCGGCCTATTTTTGTCGGGTGGTACGAAAATCGCCTGAAAAGTCCAGATGAAATCGACGACCGCGAGATCCTTGTAGTATTGTTCTCCTAAATTTATGAATGTGTCTCGGGTTCCGTGTCGGAATTCAAACCCTAGCCATCCTCTGGCCCGAAAATACCGATTTCGGCCCATTTTTGTCGCATGGTACGAAAATCGCCCGAAAAGTGGAGATGAAATCGACGACCGTGAGATCCTTGTAGCATTGTTCTCCTAAATTTATGACTATGTCTCGGGTTCTGTGTCGGATTTCAAACCCTAGCCATCGTTTGGCCCGAAAATACCGATTTCGGCCCATTTTTATCGCGTAGTACGAAAATCGCCTGAAAAGTGCAGATGAAATCGAGGACCGCGAGATCCTTGTAGCATTCTTCTCCTAAATTTATGATTTTGTCTCGGGTTCCGTGTCGGATTTCAAACCCTAGCCATCGTCTGGCCCGAAAATACCGATTTCGGCCCATTTTTGTCGGGTGGTACGAAAATCGCACGAAAAGTGCAGATGAAATCGACGACCGCGAGATCCTTGTAGCCTTCTTCTCCTAAATTTATGACCGTGTCTCGGGTTCCGTACCGGATTTAAAACCCTAGCCATAGTCTGGCCCGAAAATATCGATTTCGGCCTATTTTTGTCGCATGGTACGAAAATCGCCCGAAAAGTGGAGATGAAATTCGAAGACCGCGATATCCTTGTAACATTCTTCTCCTAAATTTATGACTATGTCTCGGGTTCCGTGTCAGATTTCAAACCCTAGCCATGGTCTGGCCCGAAAATACCGATTTCGGCCCATTTTTTCGGGTAGTACGAAAATCGCACGAAAAGTACAGATGAAATCGACGACCGCGGAATCCTTGTAGCATTGTTCTCCTAAATTAATGATTGTGTCTCGGGTTCCGTGTCGGATTTCAAACCATAGCCATCATCTCGCCCGAAAATACCGATTTCGGCCTATTTTTGTCGGGTGGTACGAAAATCGCCTAAAAAGTCCAGATGAAATCGACGACCGCGAGATCCTTGTAGTATTGTTCTCCTAAATTTATGAATGTGTCTCGGGTTCCGTGTCGGATTTCAAACCCTAGCCATGGTCTGGGCCGAAAATACCGATTTCGGCCCATTTTTGTCGGGTGGTATGAAAATCGCCCGAAAAGTGGAGATGAAGTCGACGACCGTGAGATCCTTGTAGCATTGTTCTCCTAAATTTATGACTGTGTCTCGGGTTCCGTGTCGGATTTCAAACCCTAGCCATGGTCTGGCCCGAAAATACCGATTTCGGCCCATTTTTGTCGGGTGGTACTAAAATCGCACGAAAAGTACAGATGAAATCGACGACCGCGAGATCCTTGTAGCATTGTTCTCCTAAATTAATGATTGTGTCTCGGGTTCCGTGTCGGATTTCAAACCCTAGCCATGGTCTGGCCCGAAAATACCGATTTCGGCCCATTTTTGTCGGGTGGTACGAAAATCGCACGAAAAGTACAGATGAAATCGACGACCGCGAGATCCTTGTAGCATTGTTCTCCTAAATTAATGATTGTGTCTCGGGTTCCGTGTCGGATTTCAAACCCTAGCCATCGTCTCCCCTGAAAATACCGATTTCGGCCTATTTTTGTCGGGTGGTACGAAAATCGCCTGAAAAGTCCAGATGAAATCGACGACCGCGAGATCCTTGTAATATTGTTCTCCTAAATTTATGAATGTGTCTCGGGTTCCGTGTCGGATTTCAAACCCTAGCCATCCTCTGGCCCGAAAATACCGATTTCGGCCCATTTTTGTCGCCTGGTACGAAAATCGCCCGAAAAGTGGAGATGAAATCGACGACCGTGAGATCCTTGTAGCATTGTTCTCCTAAATTTATGACTGTGTCTCGGGTTCTGTGTCGGATTTCAAACCCTAGCCATCGTTTGGCCCGAAAATACCGATTTCGGCCCATTTTTATCGCGTAGTACGAAAATCGCCTAAAAAGTGCAGATGAAATCGAGGACCGCGAGATCCTTGTAGCATTCTTCTCCTAAATTTATGATTTTGTCTCGGGTTCCGTGTCGGATTTCAAACCCTAGCCATCGTCTGGCCCGAAAATACCGATTTCGGCCCATTTTTGTCGGGTGGTACGAAAATCGCACGAAAAGTGCAGATGAAATCGACGACCGCGAGATCCTTGTAGCCTTCTTCTCCTAAATTTATGACCGTGTCTCGGGTTCCGTACCGGATTTAAAACCCTAGCCATAGTCTGGCCCGAAAATATCGATTTCGGCCTATTTTTGTCGCATGGTACGAAAATCGCCCGAAAAGTGGAGATGAAATTCGACGACCGCGATATCCTTGTAACATTCTTCTCCTAAATTTATGACTATGTCTCGGGTTCCGTGTCAGATTTCAAACCCTAGCCATCGTCTGGCCTTAAAATACCGATTTCAACCCATTTTTGTTGGGTGGTACGAAAATCGCCCGAAAAGTGCAGATGAAATCGACGACCGCGAGATCCTTGTAGCATTCTTCTCCTAAATTAATGAAGCGTATCGGGTTCCGTGTTGGAATTCAAACCCTAGCCATCGTTTGGCCCGAAAATACCGATTTCGACCCATTTTTGTCGGGTGGTACGAAAATCGCCCGAAAAGTGCAGATGAAATCGACGACCACGAGATCCTTGTAGCATTGTTCTCCTAAATTTATGACTGTGTCTCGGGTTCCGTGTCGGATTTCAAACCCTAGCCATCGTCTGGCCTGAAAATACCGATATCGGCCCATTTTTGTCGGGTGGTACGAAAATCGCCCGAAAAGTGCAGATGAAATCGACGACCGCGAGATCCTTGTAGCATTCTTCTCCTAAATTAATGACTGTGTATCGGGTTCCGTGTCGAAATTCAAACCCTAGCCATCGTTTGGCCCGAAAATACCGATTTCGACCCATTTTTGTCGGGTGGTACGAAAATTGCCCGAAAAGTCGAGATGAACCAATCTTGTCCTTTTGGATTTAGAGCATTTTCAGGTTCCCCAGGCTTATTATATTCCACTTAGTTTTTTTAACCAATCTTGTGCATCCAATAAGTGATTTTGTGTTATTGGTTGAACATTTAGCTCATTTTCGTCCTCCCAAGGCTTATTCTAATCCAATTAGGGTTTTTAACCAATCTTGTGCATTCAATAAGTGATTTTGAGTCATTGGTTGAACATTTAGGTCATTTTCGGTTTCCCCAGGCTTATTATAATCCAATTAGGGTTTTTAACCAATCTTGTGCATCCAATAAGTGATTTTGAATCATTGGTTGAACATTTAGGTTATTTTCGTCCTCCCAAGGCTTATTATATTCCAATTAGGGTTTTTAACCAATCTTGTGCATCCAATAAGTGATTTGGTGTTATTGGTTGAACATTTAGGTAATTTTCGTACTCCCAAGGCTTATTCTAATCCAATTAGGGTTTTTAACCAAACTTGTGCATCCAATAAGTGATTTTGTGTTATTGGTTGAACATTTAGGTCATTTTTGTCCTCCCTAGGCTTATTCCATTCCAATTAGGGTTAATAACATATCTTGTGCATTCAATAAGTGATTTTGTGTCATTGGTTGAACATTTAGGTCATTTACGGTTTCCCCAGGCTTATTCTAATCCAATTAGGGTTTTTAACCAATCTTGTGGATCCAGTAAGTGATTTTGTGTCATTGGTTGAACATTTAGGCCATTTTTCGTCCTACCTAGGGTTATTTTATTCCAATTAGGGTTTTTAACCAATCTTGTGCATTCAATAAGTGATTTTGTGTCATTGGTTGAACATTTAGGTCATTTTCGGTTTCCCTAGGCTTATTATAATCCAATTAGGGTTTTTAACCAATCTTGTGCATCCAATAAGTGATTTTGTGTCATTGGTTGAACATTTAGGTCATTTTCGTCCTCCCAAGGCTTATTCTAATCCAATTAGGGTTTTTAACCAATCTTGTGCATCCAATAAGTGATTTTGTGTTATTGGTTGAATATTTAGGTCATTTTCGTCCTCCCAAGGCTTATTCTAATCCAATTAGGGTTTTTAACCAATCTTGTGCATCCAATAAGTGATTTTGTGTCATTGGTTGAACATTTAGGTCATTTTCGTCCTCCCAAGGCTTATTCTAATCCAATTAGGGTTTTTAACCAATCTTGTGCATCCAATAAGTGATTTTGTGTTATTGGTTGAACATTTAGGTCATTTTCGTCCTCCCAAGGCTTATTCTAATCCAATTAGGGTTTTTAACCAATCTTGTGCATTCAATAAGTGATTTTGTGTCATTGGTTGAACATTTAGGTCATTTTCGCTTTCCCCAGGCTTATTATAATCCAAATAGAGTTTTTAACCAATCTTGTGCATCCAATAAGTGATTTTGTGTCATTGGTTGAACATTTAGGTCATTTTCGTCCTCCCTAGGCTTATTCTATTCCAATTAGGGTTTTTAACCAATCTTGTGCATTCAATAAGTGATTTTGTGTCATTGGTTGAACATTTAGGTCATTTTCGGGTTCCATAGGGTTATTCTAATCCACTTAGGGTTATTAAACAATCTTGCGCATCCAATAAGTGATATTGTGTCATTGGTTGAACATTTAGGTCATTTTCATCCTCCCAAGGATTATTCTAATCCAAATAGGGTTTTTAACCAATCTTGTGCATTCAATAAGTTATTTTGTGTTATTGGTTGAACATTTAGGTCATTTTCATCCTCCCAAGGCTTATTCTAATCCAAATAGGGTTTTTAACCAATCTTGTGCATTCAATAAGTTATTTTGTGTCATTGGTTGAACATTTAGGTCATTTTCGGTTTCCCTAGGCTTATTATAATCCAGTTAGGGTTTTTAACCAATCTTGTGCATTCAATAAGTGATTTTGTGTTATTGGTTGAACATTTAGGTCATTTTCGGTTTCCATAGGGTTATTCTAATCCACTTAGGGTTATTAAACAATCTTGCGCATCCAATAAGTGATATTGTGTCATTTGTTGAACATTTAGGTCATTTTCGTCCTCAGTAGGCTTATTCTAATCCAATTAGGGTTTTTAACCAATCTTGTGCATCCAATAAGTGATTTTGTGTCATTGGTTGAACATTTAGGTCATGTTCGACCTCCCTAGGCTTATTCTAATCCACTTAGGGTTTTTAACCAATCTTGTGCATCCAATAAGTGATTTTGTGTCATTGGTTGAACATTTAGGTCGTTTTCGTCCTCCCTATGCTTATTTTATTCCAATTAGGGTTTTTAACCAATATTGTTCATTCAATAAGTGATTTTGTGTCATTGGTTGAACATTTAGGTCATTTTCGGTTTCCCCAGGCTTATTATAATCCAATTAGGGTTTTTAACCAATCTTGTGCATCCAATAAGTGATTTTGTGTTATTGGTTGAACATTTAGGTCATTTTCGTCCTCCCAAGGCTTATTCTAATCCAATTAGGGTTTTTAACCAATCTTGTGCATCCAATAAGTGATTTTGTGTCATTGGTTGAACATTTAGGTCATTTTCGTCCTCCCAAGGCTTATTCTAATCCAATTAGGGTTTTTAACCAATCTTGTGTATCCAATAAGTGATTTTGTGTTATTGGTTGAACATTTAGGTCATTTTCGTCCTCCCAAGGCTTATTCTAATCCAATTAGGGTTTTTAACCAATCTTGTGCATTCAATAAGTGATTTTGTGTCATTGGTTGAACATTTAGGTCATTTTCATCCTCCCAAGGCTTATTCTAATCCAAATAGGGTTTTTAACCAATCTTGTGCATTCAATAAGTTATTTTGTGTCATTGGTTGAACATTTAGGTCATTTTCGGTTTCCCCAGGCTTATTATAATCCAGTTAGGGTTTTTAACCAATTTTGTGCATTCAATAAGTGATTTTGTGTCATTGGTTGAACATTTAGGTCATTTTCGGTTTCCATAGGGTTATTCTAATCCACTTAGGGTTATTAAACAATCTTGCGCATCCAATAAGTGATATTGTGTCATTTGTTGAACATTTAGGTCATTTTCGTCCTCAGTAGGCTTATTCTAATCTAATTAGGGTTTTTAACCAATCTTGTGCATCCAATAAGTGATTTTGTGTCATTGGTAGAACATTTAGGTCATTTTCGACCTCCCTAGGCTTATTCTAATCCACTTAGGGTTTTTAACCAATCTTGTGCATCCAATAAGTGATTTTGTGTCATTGGTTGAACATTTAGGTCGTTCTCGTCCTCCCTATGCTTATTTTATTCCAATTAGGGTTTTTAACCAATATTGTTCATTCAATAAGTGATTTTGTGTCGTTGGTTGAACATTTAGGTCATTTTCGGTTTCCCCAGGCTTATTATAATCCAATTAGGGTTTTTAACCAATCTTGTGCATCCAATAAGTGATTTTGTGTCATTGGTTGAACATTTAGGTCATTTTCGTCCTCCCAAGGCTTATTCTAATCCAATTAGGGTTTTTAACCAATCTTGTGCATCCAATAAGTGATTTTGTGTTATTGGTTGAACATTTAGGTCATTTTCGTCCTCCCAAGGCTTATTCTAATCCAATTAGGGTTTTTAACCAATATTGTTCATTCAATAAGTGATTTTGTGTCATTGGTTGAACATTTAGGTCATTTTCGGTTTCCCCAGGCTTATTATAATCCAATTAGGGTTTTTAACCAATCTTGTGCATTCAATAAGTGATTTTGTGTCATTGGTTGAACATTTAGGTCATTTTCGGTTTCCATAGGGTTATTCTAAACCACTTAGGGTTATTAAACAATCTTGCGCATCCAATAAGTGATATAGTGTCATTTGTTGAACATTTAGGTCATTTTCGTCATCAGTAGGCTTATTCTAATCCAATTAGGGTTTTTAACCAATCTTGTGCATCCAATAAGTGATTTTGTGTTATTGGTTGAACATTTAGGTCATTTTCGTCCTCCCAAGGCTTATTCTAATCCAATTAGGGTTTTTAACCAATCTTGTGCATTAAATAAGTGATTTTGTGTCATTGGTTGAACATTTAGGTAATTTTCGGTTTCCCCAGGCTTATTCTAATCCAATTAGGGTTTTTAACCAATCTTGTGCATTCAATAAGTGATTTTGTGTCATTGGTTGAACATTTAGATCATTTTCGTCTTCCCTAGGCTTATTCCAATCCTATTACGGTTTTTAACCAATCTTGTGCATCCAACAAGTGATTTTGTGTCATTGGTTGAACATTTAGGTCTTTTTTCGTGATCCAATGGCTTATTCTAATCCAATTAGGGTTTTTAACCAATCTTGTGCATCCAATAAGTGATTTTGTGTTATTGGTTGAACATTTAGGTCATTTTCGTCCTTCCAAGGCTTATTCTAATCCAATTAGGGTTTTTAACCAATCTTGTGCATTCAATAAGTGATTTTGTGTCATTGGTTGAACATTTAGGTCATTTTCGGTTTCCCCAGGCTTATTATATTCCTTTTAGGGTTTTTAACCAATCTTGTGCATCCAATAAGTGATTTTGTGTTATTGGTTGAACATTTAGGTCATTTTCGTCCTCCCAAGGCTTATTCTAATCCAATTAGGGTTTTTAACCAATCTTGTGCATTCAATAAGTGATTTTGTGTCATTGGTTCAACATTTAGGTCATTTTCGTCCTCCCAAGGCTTATTATATTCCATTGAGGGTTTTTAACCAATCTTGTGCATCCAATAAGTGATTTTGTGTTATTGGTTGAACATTTAGGTAATTTTCGTCCTCCCAAGGCTTATTCTAATCCAATTAGGGTTTTTAACCAATCTTGTGCATTCAATAAGTGATTTTGTGTCATTGGTTGAACATTTAGGTCATTTTCGTCCTCCCAAGGCTTATTATATTCCATTGAGGGTTTTTAACCAATCTTGTGCATCCAATAAGTGATTTTGTGTTATTGGTTGAACATTTAGGTCATTTTCGTCCTCCCAAGGCTTATTCTAATCCAATTAGGGTTTTTAACCAATCTTGTGCATCCAATAAGTGATTTTGTGTCATTGGTTGAACATTTAGGTCATTTTCGTCCTCCCTAGGCTTATTCTAATCCAATTAGGGTTTTTAACCAATCTTATGCATCCAATAAGTGATTTTGTGTCATTGGTTGAACATTTAGGTCATTTTCGTCCTCCCTAGGCTTATTCTAATCCAATTAGGGTTTTTAACCAATCTTGTGCATCCAATAAGTGATTTTGTGTCATTGGTTGAACATTTAGGTCATTTTCGTCCTCCCAAGGCATATTCTAATCCAATTAGGGTTTTTAACCAATCTTGTGCATCCAATAAGTGATTTTGTGTTATTGGTTGAACATTTAGGTCATTTTCGTCCTCCCAAGGCTTATTCTAATCCAATTAGGGTTTTTAACCAATCTTGTGCATTCAATAAGTGATTTTGTGTCATTGGTTGAACATTTAGGTCATTTTCGGTTTCCCCAGGCTTATTAAAATCCAAATAGGATTTTTAACCAATCTTGTGCATCCAATAAGTGATTTTGAATCATTGGTTGAACATTTAGGTTATTTTCGTCCTCCCAAGGCTTATTATATTCCAATTAGGGTTTTTAACCAATCTTGTGCATCCAATAAGTGATTTTGTGTCATTGGTTGAACATTTAGGTCATTTTCGTCCTCCCAAGGCTTATTCTAATCCAATTAGGGTTTTTAACCAATCTTGTGCATCCAATAAGTGATTTTGTGTTATTGGTTGAACATTTAGGTCATTTTCGTCCTCCATAGGCTTATTCTAATCCACTTAGGGTTATTAAACAATCTTGCGCATCCAATAAATGATATTGTGTCATTGATTAAACATTTAGGTCATTTTCGTCCTCCCTAGGCTTATTCTAATCCAATTAGGGTTTTTAACCAAACTTGTGCATCCAATAAGTGATTTTGTGTCATTGGTTGAACATTTAGAGCATTTTCAGGTTCCCCAGGCTTATTATATTCCACTTAGGGTTTATAACCAATCTTGTGCATCCAATAAGTGATTTTGTGTTATTGGTTGAACATTTAGGTCATTTTCGTCCTCCCAAGGCTTATTCTAATCCAATTAGGGTTTTTAACCAATCTTGTGCATTCAATAAGTGATTTTGTGTCATTGGTTGAACATTTAGGTCATTTTCGGTTTCCCTAGGCTTATTATAATCCAATTAGGGTTTTTAACCAATCTTGTGCATCCAATAAGTGATTTTGTGTCATTGGTTGAACATTTAGGTCATTTTCGTCCTCCCTAGGCATATTCTAATCCAATTAGGGTTTTTAACCAATCTTGTGCATCCAATAAGTGATTTTGTGTTATTGGTTGAACATTTAGGTCATTTTCGTCCTCCCAAGGCTTATTCTAATCCAATTAGGGTTTTTAACCAATCTTGTGCATCCAATAAGTGATTTTGTGTCATTGGTTGAACATTTAGGTCATTTTCGTACTCCCAAGGCTTATTCTAATCCAATTAGGGTTTTTAACCAATCTTGTGCATCCAATAAGTGATTTTGTGTTATTGGTTGAACATTTAGGTAATTTTCGTCCTCCCAAGGCTTATTCTAATCCAATTAGGGTTTTTAACCAAACTTGTGCATCCAATAAGTGATTTTGTGTCATTGGTTGAACATTTAGAGCATTTTCAGGTTCCCCAGGCTTATTATATTCCACTTAGGGTTTATAACCAATCTTGTGCATCCAATAAGTGATTTTGTGTTATTGGTTGAACATTTAGGTCATTTTCGTCCTCCCAAGGCTTATTCTAATCCAATTAGGGTTTTTAACCAATCTTGTACATCCAATAAGTGATTTTGTGTTATTGGTTGAACATTTAGGTCATTTTCGTCCTCCATAGGCTTATTCTAATCCACTTAGGGTTATTAAACAATCTTGCGCATCCAATAAATGATATTGTGTCATTGATTAAACATTTAGGTCATTTTCGTCCTCCCTAGGCCTATTCTAATCCAATTAGGGTTTTTAACCAATCCTGTGCATCCAATAAGTGGTTTTGTGTCATTGGTTGCACATTTAGGTCATTTTCGTCCTCCATAGGGTTATTTTAATGCACTTAGGGTTTTTAACCAATCTTGTGCATCCAATAAGTGATTTTGTGTCATTGGTTGAACATTTAGGTCATTTTCGTCCTCCCTAGGCTTATTCTATTCCAATTAGGGTTTTTAACCAATCTTGTGCATTCAATAAGTGATTTTGTGTCATTGGTTGAACATTTAGGTCATTTTCGGTTTCCATAGGGTTATTCTAATCCACTTAGGGTTATTAAACAATCTTGCGCATCCAATAAGTGATATTGTGTCATTGGTTGAAGATTTAGGTCATTTTCGACCTCCCTAGGCTTATTCTAATCAACTTAGGGTTTTTAACCAATCTTGTGCATCCAATAAGTGATTTTGTGTTATTGGTTGAACATTTAGGTCATTTTCGTCCTCCCAAGGCTTATTCTAATCCAATTAGGGTTTTTAACCAATCTTGTGCATTCAATAAGTGATTTTGTGTCATTGGTTGAACATTTAGGTCATTTTCGGTTTCCCCAAGCTTATTATAATCCAATTAGGGTTTTTAACCAATCTTGTGCATCCAATAAGTGATTTTGAATCATTGGTTGAACATTTAGGTTATTTTCGTCCTCCCAAGGCTTATTATATTCCAATTAGGGTTTTTAACCAATCTTGTGCATCCAATAAGTGATTTGGTGTTATTGGTTGAACATTTAGGTAATTTTCGTCCTCCCAAGGCTTATTCTAATCCAATTAGGGTTTTTAACCAAACTTGTGCATCCAATAAGTGATTTTGTGTTATTGGTTGAACATTTAGGTCATTTTTGTCCTCCCTAGGCTTATTCCATTCCAATTAGGGTTAATAACCAATCTTGTGCATTCAATAAGTGATTTTTTGTCATTGGTTGAACATTTAGGTCATTTACGGTTTCCCCAGGCTTATTCTAATCCAATTAGGGTTTTTAACCAATCTAGTGGATCCAGTAAGTGATTTTGTGTCATTGGTTGAACATTTAGGCCATTTTTCGTCCTACCTAGGGTTATTTTATTCCAATTAGGGTTTTTAACCAATCTTGTGCATTCAATAAGTGATTTTGTGTCATTGGTTGAACATTTAGGTCATTTTCGGTTTCCCTAGGCTTATTATAATCCAATTAGGGTTTTTAACCAATCTTGTGCATCCAATAACTGATTTTGTGTCATTGGTTGAACATTTAGGTCGTTTTCGTCCTCCCTAGGCATATTCTAATCCAATTAGGGTTTTTAACCAATCTTGTGCATCCAATAAGTGATTTTGTGTTATTGGTTGAACATTTAGGTCATTTTCGTCCTCCCAAGGCTTATTCTAATCCAATTAGGGTTTTTAACCAATCTTGTGCATTCAATAAGTGATTTTGTGTCATTGGTTGAACATTTAGGTCATTTTCGGTTTCCCCAGGCTTATTAAAATCCAAATAGGATTTTTAACCAATCCTTTGCATCCAATAAGTGTTTTTGAATCATTGGTTGAACATTTAGGTTATTTTCGTCCTCCCAAGGCTTATTATATTCCAATTAGGGTTTTTAACCAATCTTGTGCATCCAATAAGTGATTTTATGTCATTGGTTGAACATTTAGGTCATTTTCGTCCTCCCAAGGCTTATTCTAATCCAAATATGGTTTTTAACCAATCTTGTGCATCCAATAAGTGATTTTGTGTTATTGGTTGAACATTTAGGTCATTTTTGTCCTCCCAAGGCTTATTCTAATCCAATTAGGGTTTTTAACCAATCTTCTGCATTCAATAAGTGATTTTGTGTCATTGGTTGAACATTTAGGTCATTTTCGGTTTCCCCAGGCTTATTATAATCCAAATAGGGTTTTTAACCAATCTTGTGCATCCAATAAGTGATTTTGAATCATTGGTTGAACATTTAGGTTATTTTCGTCCTCCCAAGGCTTATTATATTCCAATTAGGGTTTTTAACCAATCTTGTGCATCCAATAAGTGATTTGGTGTTATTGGTTGAACATTTAGGTAATTTTCGTCCTCCCAAGGCTTATTCTAATCCAATTAGGGTTTTTAACCAAACTTGTGCATCCAATAAGTGATTTTGTGTTATTGGTTGAACATTTAGGTCATTTTTGTCCTCCCTAGGCTTATTCCATTCCAATTAGGGTTAATAACCAATCTTGTGCATTCAATAAGTGATTTTTTGTCATTGGTTGAACATTTAGGTCATTTACGGTTTCCCCAGGCTTATTCTAATCCAATTAGGGTTTTTAACCAATCTAGTGGATCCAGTAAGTGATTTTGTGTCATTGGTTGAACATTTAGGCCATTTTTCGTCCTACCTAGGGTTATTTTATTCCAATTAGGGTTTTTAACCAATCTTGTGCATTCAATAAGTGATTTTGTGTC
>JBBPBP010000004.1:36602625-36678954 GCA_037974735.1 Cicer chorassanicum
TCCAATTAGGGTTTTTAACCAATCTTGTGCATTCAATAAGTGATTTTGTGTCATTGGTTGAACATTTAGGTCATTTTCGGTTTCCCTAGGCTTATTATAATCCAATTAGGGTTTTTAACCAATCTTGTGCATCCAATAACTGATTTTGTGTCATTGGTTGAACATTTAGGTCGTTTTCGTCCTCCCTAGGCATATTCTAATCCAATTAGGGTTTTTAACCAATCATGTGCATCCAATAAGTGATTTTGTGTTATTGGTTGAACATTTAGGTCATTTTCGTCCTCCCAAGGCTTATTCTAATCCAATTAGGGTTTTTAACCAATCTTGTGCATCCAATAAGTGATTTTGTGTCATTGGTTGAACATTTAGGTCATTTTCGTCCTCCCAAGGCATATTCTAATCTAATTAGGGTTTTTAACCAATCTTGTGCATCCAATAAGTGATTTTGTGTTATTGGTTGAACATTTAGGTCATTTTCGTCCTCCCAAGGCTTATTCTAATCCAATTAGGGTTTTTAACCAATCTTGTGCATTCAATAAGTGATTTTGTGTCATTGGTTGAACATTTAGGTCATTTTCGGTTTCCCCAGGCTTATTATAATCCAAATAGGATTTTTAACCAATCTTGTGCATCCAATAAGTGATTTTGAATCATTGGTTGAACATTTAGGTTATTTTCGTCCTCCCAAGGCTTATTATATTCCAATTAGGGTTTTTAACCAATCTTGTGCATCCAATAAGTGATTTTATGTCATTGGTTGAACATTTAGGTCATTTTCGTCCTCCCAAGGCTTATTCTAATCCAAATATGGTTTTTAACCAATCTTGTGCATCCAATAAGTGATTTTGTGTTATTGGTTGAACATTTAGGTCATTTTTGTCCTCCCAAGGCTTATTCTAATCCAATTAGGGTTTTTAACCAATCTTCTGCATTCAATAAGTGATTTTGTGTCATTGGTTGAACATTTAGGTCATTTTCGGTTTCCCCAGGCTTATTATAATCCAAATAGGGTTTTTAACCAATCTTGTGCATCCAATAAGTGATTTTGAATCATTGGTTGAACATTTAGGTTATTTTCGTCCTCCCAAGGCTTATTATATTCCAATTAGGGTTTTTAACCAATCTTGTGCATCCAATAAGTGATTTTGTGTTATTGATTGAACATTTAGGTAATTTTCGTCCTCCCAAGGCTTATTCTAATCCAATTAGGTT
Source organism: Cicer chorassanicum (assembly GCA_037974735.1). Taxonomy (NCBI): domain Eukaryota; kingdom Viridiplantae; phylum Streptophyta; class Magnoliopsida; order Fabales; family Fabaceae; genus Cicer; species Cicer chorassanicum. The sequence continues at coordinate 36,603,838 of JBBPBP010000004.1, forward strand.
TTTTAACCAAACTTGTGCATCCAATAAGTGATTTTGTTTCATTGGTTGAACATTTAGAGCATTTTCAGGTTCCCCAGGCTTATTATATTCCACTTAGGGTTTTTAACCAATCTTGTGCATCCAATAAGTGATTTTGTGTTATTGGTTGAACATTTAGGTCATTTTCGTCCTCCCAAGGCTTATTCTAATCCAATTAGGGTTTTTAACCAATCTTGTGCATTCAATAAGTGATTTTGTGTCATTGGTTGAACATTTAGGTCATTTTCGGTTTCCCCAAGCTTATTATATTCCACTTAGGGTTTTTAACCAATCTTGTGCATCCAATAAGTGATTTTGTGTTATTGGTTGAACATTTAGGTCATTTTCGTCCTCCCAAGGCTTATTCTAATCCAATTAGGGTTTTTAACCAATCTTGTGCATTCAATAAGTGATTTTGTGTCATTGGTTGAATATTTTGGTCATTTTCGGTTTCCCCAAGCTTATTATAATCCAATTAGGGTTTTTAACCAATCTTGTGCATCCAACAAGTGATTTTGTGTTATTGGTTGAACATTTAGGTCATTTTCGTCCTCCCAAGGCTTATTCTAATCCAATTAGGGTTTTTAACCAATCTTGTGCATTCAATAAGTGATTTTGTGTCATTGGTTGAACATTTAGGTCATTTTCGGTTTCCCGAGGCTTATTATAATCCAATTAGGGTTTTTAACCAATCTTGTGCATCCAATAAGTGATTTTGAATCATTGGTTGAACATTTAGGTTATTTTCGTCCTCCCAAGGCTTATTATATTCCAATTAGGGTTTTTAACCAATCTTGTGCATCCAATAAGTGATTTGGTGTTATTGGTTGAACATTTAGGTAATTTTCGTCCTCCCAAGGCTTATTCTAATCCAATTAGGGTTTTTAACCAAACTTGTGCATCCAATAACTGATTTTGTGTCATTGGTTGAACATTTAGAGCATTTTCAGGTTCCCCAGGCTTATTATATTCCACTTAGGGTTTATAACCAATCTTGTGCATCCAATAAGTGATTTTGTGTTATTGGTTGAACATTTAGGTCATTTTCGTCCTCCCAAGGCTTATTCTAATCCAATTAGGGTTTTTAACCAATCTTGTGCATTCAATAAGTGATTTTGTGTCATTGGTTGAACATTTAGGTCATTTTCGGTTTCCCCAGGCTTATTATAATCCAATTAGGGTTTTTAACCAATCTTGTGCATCCAATAAGTGATTTTGAATCATTGGTTGAACATTTAGGTTATTTTCGTCCTCCCAAGGCTTATTATATTCCAATTAGGGTTTTTAACCAATCTTGTGCATCCAATAAGTGATTTGGTGTTATTGGTTGAACATTTAGGTCATTTTCGTCCTCCCAAGGCTTATTCTAATCCAATTAGGGTTTTTAACCAAACTTGTGCATCCAATAAGTGATTTTGTGTCATTGGTTGAACATTTAGAGCATTTTCAGGTTCCCCAGGCTTATTATATTCCACTTAGGGTTTATAACCAAACTTGTGCATCCAATAAGTGATTTTGTGTTATTGGTTGAACATTTAGGTCATTTTTGTCCTCCCTAGGCTTATTCCATTCCAATTAGGGTTAATAACCAATCTTATGCATTCAATAAGTGATTTTGTGTCATTGGTTGAACATTTAGGTCATTTACGGTTTCCCCAGGCTTATTCTAATCCAATTAGGGTTTTTAACCAATCTTGTGGATCCAGTAAGTGATTTTGTGTCATTGGTTGAACATTTAGGCCATTTTTCGTCTTACCTAGGGTTATTTTATTCCAATTAGGGTTTTTAACCAATCTTGTGCATCCAATAAGTGATTTTGTGTTATTGGTTGAACATTTAGGTCATTTTCGTCCTCCCAAGGCTTTCTCTAATCCAATTAGGGTTTTTAACCAATCTTGTGCATCCAATAAGTGATTTTTTGTTATTGGTTGAACATTTAGGTCATTTTCAGGTTCCCCAGGCTTATTATATTCCACTTAGGGTTTATAACCAATCTTGTGCATCCAATAAGTGATTTTGTGTTATTGGTTGAACATTTAGGTCATTTTCGTCCTCCCAAGGCTTATTCTAATCCAATTAGGGTTTTTAACCAATCTTGTGCATTCAATAAGTGATTTTGTGTCATTGGTTGAACATTTAGGTCATTTTCGGTTTCCCCAGGCTTATTCTAATCCAATTAGGGTTTTTAACCAATCTTGTGCATCCAATAAGTGATTTTGTGTTATTGGTTGAACATTTAGGTCATTTTCGTCCTCCCAAGGCTTATTCTAATCCAATTAGGGTTTTTAACCAATCTTGTGCATCCAATAAGTGATTTTGTGTCATTGGTTGAACATTTAGGTCATTTTCGGTTTCCCCAGGCTTATTATAATCCAATTAGGGTTTTTTACCAATCTTGTGCATCCAATAAGTGATTTTGAATCATTGGTTGAACATTTAGGTTATTTTCGTCCTCCCAAGGCTTATTATATTCCAATTAGGGTTTTTAACCAATCTTGTGCATCCAATAAGTGATTTGGTGTTATTGGTTGAACATTTAGGTAATTTTCGTCCTCCCAAGGCTTATTCTAATCCAATTACGGTTTTTTACCAAACTTGTGCATCCAATAAGTGATTTTGTGTTATTGGTTGAACATTTAGGTCATTTTTGTCCTCCCTAGGCTTATTCCATTCCAATTAGGGTTAATAACCAATCTTATGCATTCAATAAGTGATTTTGTGTCATTGGTTGAACATTTAGGTCATTTACGGTTTCCCCAGGCTTATTCTAATCCAATTAGGGTTTTTAACCAATCTTGTGGATCCAGTAAGTGATTTTGTGTCATTGGTTGAACATTTAGGCCATTTTTCGTCCTACCTAGGGTTATTTTATTCCAATTAGGGTTTTTAACCAATCTTGTGCATTCAATAAGTGATTTTGTGTCATTGGTTGAACATTTAGGTCATTTTCGGTTTCCCTAGGCTTATTATAATCCAATTAGGGTTTTTAACCAATCTTGTGCATCCAATAAGTGATTTTGTGTCATTGGTTGAACATTTAGGTCGTTTTCGTCCTCCCTTGGCTTATTTTATTCCAATTAGGGTTTTTAACCAATATTGTTCATTCAATAAGTGATTTTGTGTCATTGGTTGAACATTTAGGTCATTTTCGGTTTCCCCAGGCTTATTATAATCCAATTAGGGTTTTTAACCAATCTTGTGCATCCAATAAGTGATTTTGTGTTATTGGTTGAACATTTAGGTCATTTTCGTCCTCCCAAGGCTTATTCTAATCCAATTAGGGTTTTTAACCAATCTTGTGCATCCAATAAGTGATTTTGTGTCATTGGTTGAACATTTAGGTCATTTTCGTCCTCCCAAGGCTTATTCTAATCCAATTAACGTTTTTAACCAATCTTGTGCATCCAATAAGTGATTTTGTGTTATTGGTTGAACATTTAGGTAATTTTCGTCCTCCCAAGGCTTATTCTAATCCAATTAGGGTTTTTAACCAAACTTGTGCATCCAATAAGTGATTTTGTGTCATTGGTTAAACATTTAGAGCATTTTCAGGTTCCCCAGGCTTATTATATTCCACTTAGGGTTTATAACCAATCTTGTGCATCCAATAAGTGATTTTGTGTTATTGGTTGAACATTTAGGTCATTTTCGTCCTCCCAAGGCTTATTCTAATCCAATTAGGGTTTTTAACCAATCTTGTGCATCCAATAAGTGATTTTGTGTCATTGGTTGAACATTTAGGTCATTTTCGGTTTCCCCAGGCTTATTATAATCCAATTAGGGTTTTTTACCAATCTTGTGCATCCAATAAGTGATTTTGAATCATTGGTTGAACATTTAGGTTATTTTCGTCCTCCCAAGGCTTATTATATTCCAATTAGGGTTTTTAACCAATCTTGTGCATCCAATAAGTGATTTGGTGTTATTGGTTGAACATTTAGGTAATTTTCGTCCTCCCAAGGCTTATTCTAATCCAATTACGGTTTTTTACCAAACTTGTGCATCCAATAAGTGATTTTGTGTTATTGGTTGAACATTTAGGTCATTTTTGTCCTCCCTAGGCTTATTCCATTCCAATTAGGGTTAATAACCAATCTTATGCATTCAATAAGTGATTTTGTGTCATTGGTTGAACATTTAGGTCATTTACGGTTTCCCCAGGCTTATTCTAATCCAATTAGGGTTTTTAACCAATCTTGTGGATCCAGTAAGTGATTTTGTGTCATTGGTTGAACATTTAGGCCATTTTTCGTCCTACCTAGGGTTATTTTATTCCAATTAGGGTTTTTAACCAATCTTGTGCATTCAATAAGTGATTTTGTGTCATTGGTTGAACATTTAGGTCATTTTCGGTTTCCCTAGGCTTATTATAATCCAATTAGGGTTTTTAACCAATCTTGTGCATCCAATAAGTGATTTTGTGTCATTGGTTGAACATTTAGGTCATTTTCGTCCTCCCAAGGCTTATTCTAATCCAATTAGGGTTTTTAACCAATCTTGTGCATTCAATAAGTGATTTTGTGTCATTGGTTGAACATTTAGGTCATTTTCGGTTTCCCCAGGCTTATTATAATCCAATTAGGGTTTTTAACCAATCTTGTGCATCAAATAAGTGATTTTGAATCATTGGTTGAACATTTAGGTTATTTTCGTCCTCCCAAGGCTTATTATATTCCAATTAGGGTTTTTAACCAATCTTGTGCATCCAATAAGTGATTTGGTGTTATTGGTTGAACATTTAGGTAATTTTCGTCCTCCCAAGGCTTATTCTAATCCAATTAGGGTTTTTAACCAAACTTGTGCATCCAATAAGTGATTTTGTGTTATTGGTTGAACATTTAGGTCATTTTCGTCCTCCCAAGGCTTATTCTAATCCAATTAGGGTTTTTAACCAATCTTGTGCATTCAATAAGTGATTTTGAGTCATTGGTTGAACATTTAGGTCATTTTCGGTTTCCCCAGGCTTATTATAATCCAATTAGGGTTTTTAACCAATCTTGTGCATCCAATAAGTGATTTTGAATCATTGGTTGAACATTTAGGTTATTTTCGTCCTCCCAAGGCTTATTATATTCCAATTAGGGTTTTTAACCAATCTTGTGCATCCAATAAGTGATTTGGTGTTATTGGTTGAACATTTAGGTAATTTTCGTCCTCCCAAGGCTTATTCTAATCCAATTAGGGTTTTTAACCAAACTTGTGCATCCAATAAGTGATTTTGTGTTATTGGTTGAACATTTAGGTCATTTTTGTCCTCCCTAGGCTTATTCCATTCCAATTAGGGTTAATAACCAATCTTGTGCATTCAATAAGTGATTTTTTGTCATTGGTTGAACATTTAGGTCATTTACGGTTTCCCCAGGCTTATTCTAATCCAATTAGGGTTTTTAACCAATCTAGTGGATCCAGTAAGTGATTTTGTGTCATTGGTTGAACATTTAGGCCATTTTTCGTCCTACCTAGGGTTATTTTATTCCAATTAGGGTTTTTAACCAATCTTGTGCATTCAATAAGTGATTTTGTGTCATTGGTTGAACATTTAGGTCATTTTCGGTTTCCCTAGGCTTATTATAATCCAATTAGGGTTTTTAACCAATCTTGTGCATCCAATAACTGATTTTGTGTCATTGGTTGAACATTTAGGTCGTTTTCGTCCTCCCTAGGCATATTCTAATCCAATTAGGGTTTTTAACCAATCTTGTGCATCCAATAAGTGATTTTGTGTTATTGGTTGAACATTTAGGTCATTTTCGTCCTCCCAAGGCTTATTCTAATCCAATTAGGGTTTTTAACCAATCTTGTGCATCCAATAAGTGATTTTGTGTCATTGGTTGAACATTTAGGTCATTTTCGTCCTCCCAAGGCTTATTCTAAACCAATTAGCGTTTTTAACCAATCTTGTGCATCCAATAAGTGATTTTGTGTCATTGGTTGAACATTTAGAGCATTTTCAGGTTCCCCAGGCTTATGATATTCCACTTAGGGTTTTTAACCAATCTTGTGCATCCAATAAGTGATTTTGTGTCATTGGTTGAACATTTAGGTCATTTTCGTCCTCCCAAGGCTTATTCTAATCCAATTAGGGTTTTTAACCAATCTTGTGCATTCAATAAGTGATTTTGTGTCATTGGTTGAACATTTAGGTCATTTTCGGTTTCCCTAGGCTTATTATAATCCAATTAGGGTTTTTAACCAATCTTGTGCATCCAATAAGTGATTTTGTGTTATTGGTTGAACATTTAGGTCATTTTCGTCCTCCCAAGGCTTATTCTAATCCAATTAGGGTTTTTAACCAATCTTGTGCATCCAATAAGTGATTTTGTGTCATTGGTTGAACATTTAGGTCATTTTCGGTTTCCCCAGGCTTATTATAATCCAATTAGGGTTTTTTACCAATCTTGTGCATCCAATAAGTGATTTTGAATCATTGGTTGAACATTTAGGTTATTTTCGTCCTCCCAAGGCTTATTATATTCCAATTAGGGTTTTTAACCAATCTTGTGCATCCAATAAGTGATTTGGTGTTATTGGTTGAACATTTAGGTAATTTTCGTCCTCCCAAGGCTTATTCTAATCCAATTACGGTTTTTTACCAAACTTGTGCATCCAATAAGTGATTTTGTGTTATTGGTTGAACATTTAGGTCATTTTTGTCCTCCCTAGGCTTATTCCATTCCAATTAGGGTTAATAACCAATCTTATGCATTCAATAAGTGATTTTGTGTCATTGGTTGAACATTTAGGTCATTTACGGTTTCCCCAGGCTTATTCTAATCCAATTAGGGTTTTTAACCAATCTTGTGGATCCAGTAAGTGATTTTGTGTCATTGGTTGAACATTTAGGCCATTTTTCGTCCTACCTAGGGTTATTTTATTCCAATTAGGGTTTTTAACCAATCTTGTGCATTCAATAAGTGATTTTGTGTCATTGGTTGAACATTTAGGTCATTTTCGGTTTCCCTAGGCTTATTATAATCCAATTAGGGTTTTTAACCAATCTTGTGCATCCAATAACTGATTTTGTGTCATTGGTTGAACATTTAGGTCGTTTTCGTCCTCCATAGGCATATTCTAATCCAATTAGGGTTTTTAACCAATCTTGTGCATCCAATAAGTGATTTTGTGTTATTGGTTGAACATTTAGGTCATTTTCGTCCTCCCAAGGCTTATTCTAATCCAATTAGGGTTTTTAACCAATCTTGTGCATTAAATAAGTGATTTTGTGTCATTGGTTGAACATTTAGGTAATTTTCGGTTTCCCCAGGCTTATTCTAATCCAATTAGGGTTTTTAACCAATCTTGTGCATTCAATAAGTGATTTTGTGTCATTGGTTGAACATTTAGATCATTTTCGTCTTCCCTAGGCTTATTCCAATCCTATTACGGTTTTTAACCAATCTTGTGCATCCAACAAGTGATTTTGTGTCATTGGTTGAACATTTAGGTCTTTTTCGTGATCCAATGGCTTATTCTAATCCAATTAGGGTTTTTAACCAATCTTGTGCATCCAATAAGTGATTTTGTGTTATTGGTTGAACATTTAGGTCATTTTCGTCCTTCCAAGGCTTATTCTAATCCAATTAGGGTTTTTAACCAATCTTGTGCATTCAATAAGTGATTTTGTGTCATTGGTTGAACATTTAGGTCATTTTCGGTTTCCCCAGGCTTATTATATTCCTTTTAGGGTTTTTAACCAATCTTGTGCATCCAATAAGTGATTTTGTGTTATTGGTTGAACATTTAGGTCATTTTCGTCCTCCCAAGGCTTATTCTAATCCAATTAGGGTTTTTAACCAATCTTGTGCATTCAATAAGTGATTTTGTGTCATTGGTTGAACATTTAGGTCATTTTCGGTTTCCCCAGGCTTATTCTAATCCAATTAGGGTTTTTAACCAATCTTGTGCATTCAATAAGTGATTTTGTGTCATTCGTTGAACATTTAGATCATTTTCGTCTTCCCTAGGCTTATTCCAATCCTATTACGGTTTTTAACCAATCTTGTGCATCCAACAAGTGATTTTGTGTCATTGGTTGAACATTTAGGTCTTTTTCGTGATCCAATGGCTTATTCTAATCCAATTAGGGTTTTTAACCAATCTTGTGCATCCAATAAGTGATTTTGTGTTATTGGTTGAACATTTAGGTCATTTTCGTCCTCCCAAGGCTTATTCTAATCCAATTAGGGTTTTTAACCAATCTTGTGCATTCAATAAGTGATTTTGTGTCATTGGTTGAACATTTAGGTCATTTTCGGTTTCCCCAGGCTTATTCTAATCCAATTAGGGTTTTTAACCAATCTTGTGCATCCAATAAGTGATTTTGTGTTATTGGTTGAACATTTAGGTCATTTTCGTCCTCCCAAGGCTTATTCTAATCCAATTAGGGTTTTTAACCAATCTTGTGCATCCAATAAGTGATTTTGTGTCATTGGTTGAACATTTAGGTCATTTTCGGTTTCCCCAGGCTTATTATAATCCAATTAGGGTTTTTTACCAATCTTGTGCATCCAATAAGTGATTTTGAATCATTGGTTGAACATTTAGGTTATTTTCGTCCTCCCAAGGCTTATTATATTCCAATTAGGGTTTTTAACCAATCTTGTGCATCCAATAAGTGATTTGGTGTTATTGGTTGAACATTTAGGTAATTTTCGTCCTCCCAAGGCTTATTCTAATCCAATTACGGTTTTTTACCAAACTTGTGCATCCAATAAGTGATTTTGTGTTATTGGTTGAACATTTAGGTCATTTTTGTCCTCCCTAGGCTTATTCCATTCCAATTAGGGTTAATAACCAATCTTATGCATTCAATAAGTGATTTTGTGTCATTGGTTGAACATTTAGGTCATTTACGGTTTCCCCAGGCTTATTCTAATCCAATTAGGGTTTTTAACCAATCTTGTGGATCCAGTAAGTGATTTTGTGTCATTGGTTGAACATTTAGGCCATTTTTCGTCCTACCTAGGGTTATTTTATTCCAATTAGGGTTTTTAACCAATCTTGTGCATTCAATAAGTGATTTTGTGTCATTGGTTGAACATTTAGGTCATTTTCGGTTTCCCTAGGCTTATTATAATCCAATTAGGGTTTTTAACCAATCTTGTGCATCCAATAACTGATTTTGTGTCATTGGTTGAACATTTAGGTCGTTTTCGTCCTCCATAGGCATATTCTAATCCAATTAGGGTTTTTAACCAATCTTGTGCATCCAATAAGTGATTTTGTGTTATTGGTTGAACATTTAGGTCATTTTCGTCCTCCCAAGGCTTATTCTAATCCAATTAGGGTTTTTAACCAATCTTGTGCATTAAATAAGTGATTTTGTGTCATTGGTTGAACATTTAGGTAATTTTCGGTTTCCCCAGGCTTATTCTAATCCAATTAGGGTTTTTAACCAATCTTGTGCATTCAATAAGTGATTTTGTGTCATTGGTTGAACATTTAGATCATTTTCGTCTTCCCTAGGCTTATTCCAATCCTATTACGGTTTTTAACCAATCTTGTGCATCCAACAAGTGATTTTGTGTCATTGGTTGAACATTTAGGTCTTTTTTCGTGATCCAATGGCTTATTCTAATCCAATTAGGGTTTTTAACCAATCTTGTGCATCCAATAAGTGATTTTGTGTTATTGGTTGAACATTTAGGTCATTTTCGTCCTTCCAAGGCTTATTCTAATCCAATTAGGGTTTTTAACCAATCTTGTGCATTCAATAAGTGATTTTGTGTCATTGGTTGAACATTTAGGTCATTTTCGGTTTCCCCAGGCTTATTATATTCCTTTTAGGGTTTTTAACCAATCTTGTGCATCCAATAAGTGATTTTGTGTTATTGGTTGAACATTTAGGTCATTTTCGTCCTCCCAAGGCTTATTCTAATCCAATTAGGGTTTTTAACCAATCTTGTGCATTCAATAAGTGATTTTGTGTCATTGGTTGAACATTTAGGTCATTTTCGTCCTCCCAAGGCTTATTCTAATCCAATTAGGGTTTTTAACCAATCTTGTGCATTCAATAAGTGATTTTGTGTCATTGGTTGAACATTTAGGTCATTTTCGGTTTCCCTAGGCTTATTATAATCCAATTAGGGTTTTTAACCAATCTTGTGCATCCAATAACTGATTTTGTGTCATTGGTTGAACATTTAGGTCGTTTTCGTCCTCCCTAGGCATATTCTAATCCAATTAGGGTTTTTAACCAATCTTGTGCATCCAATAAGTGATTTTGTGTTATTGGTTGAACATTTAGGTCATTTTCGTCCTCCCAAGGCTTATTCTAATCCAATTAGGGTTTTTAACCAATCTTGTGCATTCAATAATTGATTTTGTGTCATTGGTTGAACATTTAGGTCATTTTCGGTTTCCCCAGGCTTATTATAATCCAATTAGGGTTTTTAACCAATCTTGTGCATCCAATAAGTGATTTTGAATCATTGGTTGAACATTTAGGTTATTTTCGTCCTCCCAAGGCTTATTATATTCCAATTAGGGTTTTTAACCAATCTTGTGCATCCAATAAGTGATTTTGTGTTATTGGTTGAACATTTAGGTAATTTTCGTCCTCCCAAGGCTTATTCTAATCCAATTAGGTTTTTTAACCAATCTTGTGGATCCAGTAAGTGATTTTGTGTCATTGGTTGAACATTTAGGTCATTTTCGTCCTCCCAAGGCTTATTCTAATCCAATTAGGGTTTTTAACCAATCTTGTGCATCCAATAAGTGATTTTGTGTTATTGGTTGAACATTTAGGTCATTTTTGTCCTCCCTAGGCTTATTCCATTCCAATAAGGGTTAATAACCAATCTTGTGCATTCAATAAGTGATTTTGTGTCATTGGTTGAACATTTAGGTCATTTACGGTTTCCCCAGGCTTATTCTAATCCAATTAGGGTTTTTAACCAATCTTGTGGATCCAGTAAGTGATTTTGTGTCATTGGTTGAACATTTAGGCCATTTTTCGTCCTACCTAGGGTTATTTTATTCCAATTAGGGTTTTTAACCAATCTTGCGCATTCAATAAGTGATTTTGTGTCATTGGTTGAACATTTAGGTCATTTTCGGTTTCCCTAGGCTTATTATAATCCAATTAGGGTTTTTAACCAATCTTGTGCATCCAATAAGTGATTTTGTGTCATTGGTTGAACATTTAGGTCGTTTTCGTCCTCCCTTGGCTTATTTTATTCCAATTAGGGTTTTTAACCAATATTGTTCATTCAATAAGTGATTTTGTGTCATTGGTTGAACATTTAGGTCATTTTCGGTTTCCCCAGGCTTATTATAATCCAATTAGGGTTTTTAACCAATCTTGTGCATCCAATAAGTGATTTTGTGTTATTGGTTGAACATTTAGGTCATTTTCGTCCTCCCTAGGCTTATTCTAATCCAATTAGGGTTTTTAACCAATCTTGTGCATCCAATAAGTGATTTTGTGTCATTGGTTGAACATTTAGGTCATTTTCGTCCTCCCAAGGCATATTCTAATCCAATTAGGGTTTTTAACCAATCTTGTGCATCCAATAAGTGATTTTGTGTTATTGGTTGAACATTTAGGTCATTTTCGTCCTCCCAAGGCTTATTCTAATCCAATTAGGGTTTTTAACCAATCTTGTGCATTCAATAAGTGATTTTGTGTCATTGGTTGAACATTTAGGTCATTTTCGGTTTCCCCAGGCTTATTAAAATCCAAATAGGATTTTTAACCAATCTTGTGCATCCAATAAGTGATTTTGAATCATTGGTTGAACATTTAGGTTATTTTCGTCCTCCCAAGGCTTATTATATTCCAATTAGGGTTTTTAACCAATCTTGTGCATCCAATAAGTGATTTTATGTCATTGGTTGAACATTTAGGTCATTTTCGTCCTCCCAAGGCTTATTCTAATCCAAATATGGTTTTTAACCAATCTTGTGCATCCAATAAGTGATTTTGTGTTATTGGTTGAACATTTAGGTCATTTTTGTCCTCCCAAGGCTTATTCTAATCCAATTAGGGTTTTTAACCAATCTTCTGCATTCAATAAGTGATTTTGTGTCATTGGTTGAACATTTAGGTCATTTTCGGTTTCCCCAGGCTTATTATAATCCAAATAGGGTTTTTAACCAATCTTGTGCATCCAATAAGTGATTTTGAATCATTGGTTGAACATTTAGGTTATTTTCGTCCTCCCAAGGCTTATTATATTCCAATTAGGGTTTTTAACCAATCTTGTGCATCCAATAAGTGATTTGGTGTTATTGGTTGAACATTTAGGTAATTTTCGTCCTCCCAAGGCTTATTCTAATCCAATTAGGGTTTTTAACCAAACTTGTGCATCCAATAAGTGATTTTGTGTTATTGGTTGAACATTTAGGTCATTTTTGTCCTCCCTAGGCTTATTCCATTCCAATTAGGGTTAATAACCAATCTTGTGCATTCAATAAGTGATTTTTTGTCATTGGTTGAACATTTAGGTCATTTACGGTTTCCCCAGGCTTATTCTAATCCAATTAGGGTTTTTAACCAATCTAGTGGATCCAGTAAGTGATTTTGTGTCATTGGTTGAACATTTAGGCCATTTTTCGTCCTACCTAGGGTTATTTTATTCCAATTAGGGTTTTTAACCAATCTTGTGCATTCAATAAGTGATTTTGTGTCATTGGTTGAACATTTAGGTCATTTTCGGTTTCCCTAGGCTTATTATAATCCAATTAGGGTTTTTAACCAATCTTGTGCATCCAATAACTGATTTTGTGTCATTGGTTGAACATTTAGGTCGTTTTCGTCCTCCCTAGGCATATTCTAATCCAATTAGGGTTTTTAACCAATCTTGTGCATCCAATAAGTGATTTTGTGTTATTGGTTGAACATTTAGGTCATTTTCGTCCTCCCAAGGCTTATTCTAATCCAATTAGGGTTTTTAACCAATCTTGTGCATCCAATAAGTGATTTTGTGTTATTGGTTGAACATTTAGGTCATTTTCGTCCTCCCTAGGCTTATTCTAATCCAATTAGGGTTTTTAACCAATCTTGTGCATCCAATAAGTGATTTTGTGTCATTGGTTGAACATTTAGGTCATTTTCGTCCTCCCAAGGCATATTCTAATCCAATTAGGGTTTTTAACCAATCTTGTGCATCCAATAAGTGATTTTGTGTTATTGGTTGAACATTTAGGTCATTTTCGTCCTCCCAAGGCTTATTCTAATCCAATTAGGGTTTTTAACCAATCTTGTGCATTCAATAAGTGATTTTGTGTCATTGGTTGAACATTTAGGTCATTTTCGGTTTCCCCAGGCTTATTAAAATCCAAATAGGATTTTTAACCAATCTTGTGCATCCAATAAGTGATTTTGAATCATTGGTTGAACATTTAGGTTATTTTCGTCCTCCCAAGGCTTATTATATTCCAATTAGGGTTTTTAACCAATCTTGTGCATCCAATAAGTGATTTTGTGTCATTGGTTGAACATTTAGGTCATTTTCGTCCTCCCAAGGCTTATTCTAATCCAAATATGGTTTTTAACCAATCTTGTGCATCCAATAAGTGATTTTGTGTTATTGGTTGAACATTTAGGTCATTTTTGTCCTCCCAAGGCTTATTCTAATCCAATTAGGGTTTTTAACCAATCTTGTGCATTCAATAAGTGATTTTGTGTCATTGGTTGAACATTTAGGTCATTTTCGGTTTCCCCAGGCTTATTATAATCCAAATAGGGTTTTTAACCAATCTTGTGCATCCAATAAGTGATTTTGAATCATTGGTTGAACATTTAGGTTATTTTCGTCCTCCCAAGGCTTATTATATTCCAATTAGGGTTTTTAACCAAACTTGTGCATCCAATAAGTGATTTTGTGTTATTGGTTGAACATTTAGGTCATTTTTGTCCCCCCTAGGCTTATTCTAATCCAATTAGGGTTTTTAACCAAACTTGTGCATCCAATAAGTGATTTTGTGTTATTGGTTGAACATTTAGGTCATTTTTGTCCTCCCTAGGCTTATTCCATTCCAATTAGGGTTAATAACCAATTTTGTGCATTCAATAAGTGATTTTGTGTCATTGGTTGAACATTTAGGTCATTTACGGTTTCCCCAGGCTTATTCTAATCCAATTAGGGTTTTTAACCAATCTTGTGGATCCAGTAAGTGATTTTGTGTCATTGGTTGAACATTTAGGCCATTTTTCGTCCTACCTAGGGTTATTTTATTCCAATTAGGGTTTTTAACCAATCTTGTGCATTCAATAAGTGATTTTGTGTCATTGGTTGAACATTTAGGTCATTTTCGGTTTCCCTAGGCTTATTATAATCCAATTAGGGTTTTTAACCAATCTTGTGCATCCAATAACTGATTTTGTGTCATTGGTTGAACATTTAGGTCGTTTTCGTCCTCCATAGGCATATTCTAATCCAATTAGGGTTTTTAACCAATCTTGTGCATCCAATAAGTGATTTTGTGTTATTGGTTGAACATTTAGGTCATTTTCGTCCTCCCAAGGCTTATTCTAATCCAATTAGGGTTTTTAACCAATCTTGTGCATTAAATAAGTGATTTTGTGTCATTGGTTGAACATTTAGGTAATTTTCGGTTTCCCCAGGCTTATTCTAATCCAATTAGGGTTTTTAACCAATCTTGTGCATTCAATAAGTGATTTTGTGTCATTGGTTGAACATTTAGATCATTTTCGTCTTCCCTAGGCTTATTCCAATCCTATTACGGTTTTTAACCAATCTTGTGCATCCAACAAGTGATTTTGTGTCATTGGTTGAACATTTAGGTCTTTTTCGTGATCCAATGGCTTATTCTAATCCAATTAGGGTTTTTAACCAATCTTGTGCATCCAATAAGTGATTTTGTGTTATTGGTTGAACATTTAGGTCATTTTCGTCCTTCCAAGGCTTATTCTAATCCAATTAGGGTTTTTAACCAATCTTGTGCATTCAATAAGTGATTTTGTGTCATTGGTTGAACATTTAGGTCATTTTCGGTTTCCCCAGGCTTATTATATTCCACTTAGGGTTTTTAACCAATCTTGTGCATCCAATAAGTGATTTTGTGTTATTGGTTGAACATTTAGGTCATTTTCGTCCTCCCAAGGCTTATTCTAATCCAATTAGGGTTTTTAACCAATCTTGTGCATTCAATAAGTGATTTTGAGTCATTGGTTGAACATTTAGGTCATTTTCGGTTTCCCCAGGCTTATTATAATCCAATTAGGGTTTTTAACCAATCTTGTGCATCCAATAAGTGATTTTGAATCATTGGTTGAACATTTAGGTTATTTTCGTCCTCCCAAGGCTTATTATATTCCAATTAGGGTTTTTAACCAATCTTGTGCATCCAATAAGTGATTTGGTGTTATTGGTTGAACATTTAGGTAATTTTCGTCCTCCCAAGGCTTATTCTAATCCAATTAGGGTTTTTAACCAAACTTGTGCATCCAATAAGTGATTTTGTGTTATTGGTTGAACATTTAGGTCATTTTTGTCCTCCCTAGGCTTATTCCACTCCAATTAGGGTTAATAACCAATCTTGTGCATTCAATAAGTGATTTTGTGTCATTGGTTGAACATTTAGGTCATTTACGGTTTCCCCAGGCTTATTCTAATCCAATTAGGGTTTTTAACCAATCTTGTGGATCCAGTAAGTGATTTTGTGTCATTGGTTGAACATTTAGGCCATTTTTCGTCCTACCTAGGGTTATTTTATTCCAATTAGGGTTTTTAACCAATCTTGTGCATTCAATAAGTGATTTTGTGTCATTGGTTGAACATTTAGGTCATTTTCGGTTTCCCTAGGCTTATTATAATCCAATTAGGGTTTTTAACCAATCTTGTGCATCCAATAAGTGATTTTGTGTCATTGGTTGAACATTTAGGTCGTTTTCGTCCTCCCTAGGCTTATTTTATTCCAATTAGGGTTTTTAACCAATATTGTTCATTCAATAAGTGATTTTGTGTCATTGGTTGAACATTTAGGTCATTTTCGGTTTCCCCAGGCTTATTATAATCCAATTAGGGTTTTTAACCAATCTTGTGCATCCAATAAGTGATTTTGAATCATTGGTTGAACATTTAGGTTATTTTCGTCCTCCCAAGGCTTATTATATTCCAATTAGGGTTTTTAACCAATCTTGTGCATCCAATAAGTGATTTGGTGTTATTGGTTGAACATTTAGGTCATTTTCGTCCTCCCAAGGCTTATTCTAATCCAATTAGGGTTTTTAACCAAACTTGTGCATCCAATAAGTGATTTTGTGTCATTGGTTGAACATTTAGAGCATTTTCAGGTTCCCCAGGCTTATTATATTCCACTTAGGGTTTATAACCAAACTTGTGCATCCAATAAGTGATTTTGTGTTATTGGTTGAACATTTAGGTCATTTTTGTCCTCCCTAGGCTTATTCCATTCCAATTAGGGTTAATAACCAATCTTATGCATTCAATAAGTGATTTTGTGTCATTGGTTGAACATTTAGGTCATTTACGGTTTCCCCAGGCTTATTCTAATCCAATTAGGGTTTTTAACCAATCTTGTGGATCCAGTAAGTGATTTTGTGTCATTGGTTGAACATTTAGGCCATTTTTCGTCTTACCTAGGGTTATTTTATTCCAATTAGGGTTTTTAACCAATCTTGTGCATCCAATAAGTGATTTTGTGTTATTGGTTGAACATTTAGGTCATTTTCGTCCTCCCAAGGCTTTCTCTAATCCAATTAGGGTTTTTAACCAATCTTGTGCATCCAATAAGTGATTTTTTGTTATTGGTTGAACATTTAGGTCATTTTCAGGTTCCCCAGGCTTATTATATTCCACTTAGGGTTTATAACCAATCTTGTGCATCCAATAAGTGATTTTGTGTTATTGGTTGAACATTTAGGTCATTTTCGTCCTCCCAAGGCTTATTCTAATCCAATTAGGGTTTTTAACCAATCTTGTGCATTCAATAAGTGATTTTGTGTCATTGGTTGAACATTTAGGTCATTTTCGGTTTCCCCAGGCTTATTCTAATCCAATTAGGGTTTTTAACCAATCTTGTGCATCCAATAAGTGATTTTGTGTTATTGGTTGAACATTTAGGTCATTTTCGTCCTCCCAAGGCTTATTCTAATCCAATTAGGGTTTTTAACCAATCTTGTGCATCCAATAAGTGATTTTGTGTCATTGGTTGAACATTTAGGTCATTTTCGGTTTCCCCAGGCTTATTATAATCCAATTAGGGTTTTTTACCAATCTTGTGCATCCAATAAGTGATTTTGAATCATTGGTTGAACATTTAGGTTATTTTCGTCCTCCCAAGGCTTATTATATTCCAATTAGGGTTTTTAACCAATCTTGTGCATCCAATAAGTGATTTGGTGTTATTGGTTGAACATTTAGGTAATTTTCGTCCTCCCAAGGCTTATTCTAATCCAATTACGGTTTTTTACCAAACTTGTGCATCCAATAAGTGATTTTGTGTTATTGGTTGAACATTTAGGTCATTTTTGTCCTCCCTAGGCTTATTCCATTCCAATTAGGGTTAATAACCAATCTTATGCATTCAATAAGTGATTTTGTGTCATTGGTTGAACATTTAGGTCATTTACGGTTTCCCCAGGCTTATTCTAATCCAATTAGGGTTTTTAACCAATCTTGTGGATCCAGTAAGTGATTTTGTGTCATTGGTTGAACATTTAGGCCATTTTTCGTCCTACCTAGGGTTATTTTATTCCAATTAGGGTTTTTAACCAATCTTGTGCATTCAATAAGTGATTTTGTGTCATTGGTTGAACATTTAGGTCATTTTCGGTTTCCCTAGGCTTATTATAATCCAATTAGGGTTTTTAACCAATCTTGTGCATCCAATAACTGATTTTGTGTCATTGGTTGAACATTTAGGTCGTTTTCGTCCTCCATAGGCATATTCTAATCCAATTAGGGTTTTTAACCAATCTTGTGCATCCAATAAGTGATTTTGTGTTATTGGTTGAACATTTAGGTCATTTTCGTCCTCCCAAGGCTTATTCTAATCCAATTAGGGTTTTTAACCAATCTTGTGCATTCAATAAGTGATTTTGTGTCATTGGTTGAACATTTAGGTCATTTTCGGTTTCCCCAGGCTTATTAAAATCCAAATAGGATTTTTAACCAATCCTTTGCATCCAATAAGTGTTTTTGAATCATTGGTTGAACATTTAGGTTATTTTCGTCCTCCCAAGGCTTATTATATTCCAATTAGGGTTTTTAACCAATCTTGTGCATCCAATAAGTGATTTTATGTCATTGGTTGAACATTTAGGTCATTTTCGTCCTCCCAAGGCTTATTCTAATCCAAATATGGTTTTTAACCAATCTTGTGCATCCAATAAGTGATTTTGTGTTATTGGTTGAACATTTAGGTCATTTTTGTCCTCCCAAGGCTTATTCTAATCCAATTAGGGTTTTTAACCAATCTTCTGCATTCAATAAGTGATTTTGTGTCATTGGTTGAACATTTAGGTCATTTTCGGTTTCCCCAGGCTTATTATAATCCAAATAGGGTTTTTAACCAATCTTGTGCATCCAATAAGTGATTTTGAATCATTGGTTGAACATTTAGGTTATTTTCGTCCTCCCAAGGCTTATTATATTCCAATTAGGGTTTTTAACCAATCTTGTGCATCCAATAAGTGATTTTGTGTTATTGGTTGAACATTTAGGTAATTTTCGTCCTCCCAAGGCTTATTCTAATCCAATTAGGTTTTTCAACCAAACTTGTGCATCCAATAAGTGATTTTGTTTCATTGGTTGAACATTTAGAGCATTTTCAGGTTCCCCAGGCTTATTATATTCCACTTAGGGTTTTTAACCAATCTTGTGCATCCAATAAGTGATTTTGTGTTATTGGTTGAACATTTAGGTCATTTTCGTCCTCCCAAGGCTTATTCTAATCCAATTAGGGTTTTTAACCAATCTTCTGCATTCAATAAGTGATTTTGTGTCATTGGTTGAACATTTAGGTCATTTTCGGTTTCCCCAGGCTTATTATAATCCAAATAGGGTTTTTAACCAATCTTGTGCATCCAATAAGTGATTTTGAATCATTGGTTGAACATTTAGGTTATTTTCGTCCTCCCAAGGCTTATTATATTCCAATTAGGGTTTTTAACCAATCTTGTGCATCCAATAAGTGATTTGGTGTTATTGGTTGAACATTTAGGTAATTTTCGTCCTCCCAAGGCTTATTCTAATCCAATTAGGGTTTTTAACCAAACTTTTGCATCGAATAAGTGATTTTGTGTTATTGGTTGAACATTTAGGTCATTTTTGTCCTCCCTAGGCTTATTCCATTCCAATTAGGGTTAATAACCAATCTTGTGCATTCAATAAGTGATTTTGAGTCATTGGTTGAACATTTAGGTCATTTTCGGTTTCCCCAGGCTTATTATAATCCAATTAGGGTTTTTAACCAATCTTGTGCATCCAATAAGTGATTTTGAATCATTGGTTGAACATTTAGGTTATTTTCGTCCTCCCAAGGCTTATTATATTCCAATTAGGGTTTTTAACCAATCTTGTGCATCCAATAAGTGATTTGGTGTTATTGGTTGAACATTTAGGTAATTTTCGTCCTCCCAAGGCTTATTCTAATCCAATTAGGGTTTTTAACCAAACTTGTGCATCCAATAAGTGATTTTGTGTTATTGGTTGAACATTTAGGTCATTTTCGTCCTCCCAAGGCTTATTCTAATCCAATTAGGGTTTTTAACCAATCTTGTGCATTCAATAAGTGATTTTGTGTCATTGGTTGAACATTTAGGTCATTTTCGGTTTCCCCAGGCTTATTATAATCCAATTAGGGTTTTTAACCAATCTTGTGCATCCAATAAGTGATTTTGAATCATTGGTTGAACATTTAAGTTATTTTCGTCCTCCCAAGGCTTATTATATTCCAATTAGGGTTTTTAACCAATCTTGTGCATCCAATAAGTGATTTGGTGTTATTGGTTGAACATTTAGGTAATTTTCGTCCTCCCAAGGCTTATTCTAATCCAATTAGGGTTTTTAACCAAACTTGTGCATCCAATAAGTGATTTTGTGTCATTGGTTGAACATTTAGAGCATTTTCAGGTTCCCCAGGCTTATTATATTCCACTTAGGGTTTTTAACCAATCTTGTGCATCCAATAAGTGATTTTGTGTTATTGGTGGAACATTTAGGTCATTTTCGTCCTCCCAAGGCTTATTCTAATCCAATTAGGGTTTTTAACCAATCTTGTGCATCCAATAAGTGATTTTGTGTTATTGGTTGAACATTTAGGTCATTTTCATCCTCCCAAGGCTTATTCTAATCCAAATAGGGTTTTTAACCAATCTTGTGCATTCAATAAGTTATTTTGTGTCATTGGTTGAACATTTAGGTCATTATCGGTTTCCCCAGGCTTATTATAATCCAGTTAGGGTTTTTAACCAATCTTGTGCATTCAATAAGTGATTTTGTGTCATTGGTTGAACATTTAGGTCATTTTCGGTTTCCATAGGGTTATTCTAATCCACTTAGGGTTATTAAACAATCTTGCGCATCCAATAAGTGATATTGTGTCATTTGTTGAACATTTAGGTCATTTTCGTCCTCAGTAGGCTTATTCTAATCCAATTAGGGTTTTTAACCAATCTTGTGCATCCAATAAGTGATTTTGTGTCATTGGTAGAACATTTAGGTCATTTTCGACCTCCCAAGGCTTATTCTAATCCACTTAGGGTTTTTAACCAATCTTGTGCATCCAATAAGTGATTTTGTGTCATTGGTTGAACATTTAGGTCATTTTCGTCCTCCCAAGGCTTATTCTAATCCAATTAGGGTTTTTAACCAATCTTGTGCATCCAATAAGTGATTTTGTGTTATTGGTTGAACATTTAGGTCATTTTCGTCCTCCCAAGGCTTATTCTAATCCAATTAGGGTTTTTAACCAATCTTGTGCATTCAATAAGTGATTTTGTGTCATTGGTTGAACATTTAGGGCATTTTCGGTTTCCCCAGGCTTATTATAATCCAATTAGGGTTTTTAACCAATCTTGTGCATCCAATAAGTGATTTTGAATCATTGGTTGAACATTTAGGTTTTTTTCGTCCTCCCAAGGCTTATTCTAATCCAATTAGGGTTTTTAACCAATCTTGTGCATCCAATAAGCGATTTTGTGTCATTGGTTGAACATTTAGCGCATCTTCAGGTTCCCATGGCTTACTATATTCCACTTAGGGTTTTTAACCAATCTTGTGCATCCAACAAGTGATTTTGTGTTATTGGTTGAACATTTAGGTCATTTTTCGTCCTCCCAAGGCTTATTCTAATCCAATTAGGGTTTTTAACCAATCTTGTGCATTCAATAAGTGATTTTGTGTCATTGGTTGAACATTTAGGTCATTTTCGTCCTCCCAAGGCTTATTCTAATCCAATTAGGGTTTTTAACCAATCTTGTGCATCCAATAAGTGATTTTGTGTTATTGGTTGAACATTTAGGTCATTTTCGTCCTCCCAAGGCTTATTCTAATCCAATTAGGGTTTTTAACCAATCTTGTGCATTCAATAAGTGATTTTGTGTCATTGGTTGAACATTTAGGTGATTTTCGGTTTCCCCAGGCTTATTATAATCCAATTAGGGTTTTTAACCAATCTTGTGCATCCAATAAGTGATTTTGAATCATTGGTTGAACATTTAGGTTATTTTCGTCCTCCCAAGGCTTATTATATTCCATTTAGGGTTTTTAACCAATCTTGTGCATCCAATAAGTGTATTTGTGTTATTGGTTGAACATTTAGGTAATTTTCGTCCTCCCAAGGCTTATTCTAATCCAATTAGGGTTTTTAACCAAACTTGTGAATCCAATGAGTGATTTTATGTCATTGGTTAAACATTTAGAGCATTTTCAGGTTCCCCAGGCCTATTATATTCCACTTAGGGTTTTTAACCAATCTTGTGCATCCAATAAGTGATTTTGTGTTATTGGTTGAACATTTAGGTCATTTTCGTCCTCCCAAGGCTTATTCTAATCCAATTAGGGTTTTTAACCAATCTTGTGCATTCAATAAGTGATTTTGTGTCATTGGTTGAACATTTAGGTCATTTTCGTCCTCCCAAGGCTTATTCTAATCCAATTAGGGTTTTTAACCAATCTTGTGCATCCAATAAGTGATTTTGTGTCATTGGTTGAACATTTAGGTCATTTTCGTCCTCCCAAGGCTTATTCTAATCCAATTAGGGTTTTTAACCAATCTTGTGCATCCAATAAGTGATTTTGTGTTATTGGTTGAACATTTAGGTCATTTTCGTCCTCCCAAGGCTTATTCTAATCCAATTAGGGTTTTTAACCAATCTTGTGCATTCAATAAGTGATTTTGTGTCATTGGTTGAACATTTAGGTCATTTTCGCTTTCCCCAGGCTTATTATAATCCAAATAGAGTTTTTAACCAATCTTGTGCATCCAATAAGTGATTTTGAATCATTGGTTGAACATTTAGGTTATTTTCGTCCTCCCAAGGCTTATTATATTCCAATTAGGGTTTTTAACCAATCTTGTGCATCCAATAAGTGATTTTGTGTTATTGGTTGAACATTTAGGTCATTTTCGTCCTCCCAAGGCTTATTCTAATCCAATTAGGGTTTTTAACCAATCTTGTTCATTCAATAAGTGATTTTGTGTCATTGGTTGAACATTTAGGTCATTTTCGGTTTCCCCAGGCTTATTATAATCCAATTAGGGTTTTTAACCAATCTTGTGCATCCAATAAGTGATTTTGAATCATTGGTTGAACATTTAGGTTATTTTCGTCCTCCCAAGGTTTATTATATTCCAATTAGGGTTTTTAACCAATCTTGTGCATCCAATAAGTGATTTTGGGTCATTGGTTGAACATTTAGGTCATTTTCGACCTCCCTAGGCTTATTCTAATCCACTTAGGGTTTTTAACCAATCTTATGCATCCAATAAGTGATTTTGTGTCATTGGTTGAACATTTAGGTCGTTTTCGGCCTCCCTAGGCTTATTTTATTCCAATTAGGGTTTTTAACCAATATTGTTCATTCAATAAGTGATTTTGTGTCATTGGTTGAACATTTAGGTCATTTTCGGTTTCCCCAGGCTTATTATAATCCAATTAGGGTTTTTAACCAATCTTGTGCATCCAATAAGTGATTTTGTGTTATTGGTTGAACATTTAGGTCATTTTCGTCCTCCCAAGGCTTATTCTAATCCAATTAGGGTTTTTAACCAATCTTGTGCATCCAATAAGTGATTTTGTGTCATTGGTTGAACATTTAGGTCATTTTCGTCCTCCCAAGGCTTATTCTAATCCAATTAACGTTTTTAACCAATCTTGTGCATCCAATAAGTGATTTTGTGTTATTGGTTGAACATTTAGGTAATTTTCGTCCTCCCAAGGCTTATTCTAATCCAATTAGGGTTTTTAACCAAACTTGTGCATCCAATAAGTGATTTTGTGTCATTGGTTAAACATTTAGAGCATTTTCAGGTTCCCCAGGCTTATTATATTCCACTTAGGGTTTATAACCAATCTTGTGCATCCAATAAGTGATTTTGTGTTATTGGTTGAACATTTAGGTCATTTTCGTCCTCCCAAGGCTTATTCTAATCCAATTAGGGTTTTTAACCAATCTTGTGCATCCAATAAGTGATTTTGTGTCATTGGTTGAACATTTAGGTCATTTTCGGTTTCCCCAGGCTTATTATAATCCAATTAGGGTTTTTTACCAATCTTGTGCATCCAATAAGTGATTTTGAATCATTGGTTGAACATTTAGGTTATTTTCGTCCTCCCAAGGCTTATTATATTCCAATTAGGGTTTTTAACCAATCTTGTGCATCCAATAAGTGATTTGGTGTTATTGGTTGAACATTTAGGTAATTTTCGTCCTCCCAAGGCTTATTCTAATCCAATTACGGTTTTTTACCAAACTTGTGCATCCAATAAGTGATTTTGTGTTATTGGTTGAACATTTAGGTCATTTTTGTCCTCCCTAGGCTTATTCCATTCCAATTAGGGTTAATAACCAATCTTATGCATTCAATAAGTGATTTTGTGTCATTGGTTGAACATTTAGGTCATTTACGGTTTCCCCAGGCTTATTCTAATCCAATTAGGGTTTTTAACCAATCTTGTGGATCCAGTAAGTGATTTTGTGTCATTGGTTGAACATTTAGGCCATTTTTCGTCCTACCTAGGGTTATTTTATTCCAATTAGGGTTTTTAACCAATCTTGTGCATTCAATAAGTGATTTTGTGTCATTGGTTGAACATTTAGGTCATTTTCGGTTTCCCTAGGCTTATTATAATCCAATTAGGGTTTTTAACCAATCTTGTGCATCCAATAACTGATTTTGTGTCATTGGTTGAACATTTAGGTCGTTTTCGTCCTCCATAGGCATATTCTAATCCAATTAGGGTTTTTAACCAATCTTGTGCATCCAATAAGTGATTTTGTGTTATTGGTTGAACATTTAGGTCATTTTCGTCCTCCCAAGGCTTATTCTAATCCAATTAGGGTTTTTAACCAATCTTGTGCATCCAATAAGTGATTTTGTGTCATTGGTTGAACATTTAGGTAATTTTCGTCCTCCCAAGGCATATTCTAATCCAATTAGGGTTTTTAACCAAACTTTTGCATCCAATAAGTGATTTTGTGTTATTGGTTGAACATTTAGGTCATTTTTGTCCTCCCTAGGCTTATTCCATTCCAATTAGGGTTAATAACCAATCTTGTGCATTCAATAAGTGATTTTGTGTCATTGGTTGAACATTTAGGTCATTTACGGTTTCCCCAGGCTTATTCTAATCCAATTAGGGTTTTTAACCAATCTTGTGGATCCAGTAAGTGATTTTGTGTCATTGGTTGAACATTTAGGCCATTTTTCGTCCTACCTAGGGTTATTTTATTCCAATTAGGGTTTTTAACCAATCTTGTGCATTCAATAAGTGATTTTGTGTCATTGGATGAACATTTAGGTCATTTTCGGTTTCCCTAGGCTTATTATAATCTAATTAGGGTTTTTAACCAATCTTGTGCATCCAATAAGTGATTTTGTGTCATTGGTTGAACATTTAGGTCGTTTTCGCCCTCCCTAGGCTTATTTTATTCCAATTAGGGTTTTTAACCAATATTGTTCATTCAATAAGTGATTTTGTGTCATTGGTTGAATATTTAGGTCATTTTCGGTTTCCCCAGGCTTATTATAATCCAATTAGGGTTTTTAACCAACTTGTGCATCCAATAAGTGATTTTGTGTTATTGGTTGAACATTTAGGTCATTTTCGTCCTCCCAAGGCTTATTCTAATCCAATTAGGGTTTTTAACCAATGTTGTGCATCCAAAAAATGCGTTTGTGTCATTGGTTGAACATTTAGGTAATTTTCGTCCCCCCTAGGCTTATTATCTTCTAATTAGGATTTTTTAACCAATGTTGTGCATCCAATAAGTGGGTTTGTGTCATTAGTTGAATATTTAAGTCATTTATGTCTTCCCTAGGCTTATTCTAATCCAATTAGGGTTTTTCACAAATCTTGTGCATCCAATAAGTGCGTTTGTGTCATCGGATTAACATTTAGGTCATTTTTATTTTCCCTAAACTTATTCTAATCCAATTAGGGTATTAAACCAATCTTGTGAATCCAATAAGTGCGTTTGTGTCATTGGTTGAACATTTAGTTCATTTTCGTCCTCCCTAGGCTTATTCTAATCCAATTAAGGTTTTTAACCAATCTTGTGCATCCAATAACTGTGTTTGTGTCATTGAATTAACATTTAGGTCATTTTCGTCCTCTTTTGGCTTATTCAAATTTAATTAGGGTTCTTAACCAAAGTTGTGCATCCAAAAAGTGCGTTTGTGTCATTGGTTGAAAATTTAGATCATTTTCGTCCTCCCTTGGCTTATTCTCTTCTAATAAGGATTTTTAACCAATGTTATGCATCCACTAAGTGGGTTGTGTCATTAATTGAACATTTAGGTCATTTTTGTCTTCCTTAGGATTATTCTAATCCAATTAGGGTTTTTCACCAATCTTGTGCATCCAATAAGCGCGTTTGTGCCATTGGATTAACATTTAGGTCATTTTCGTCCTCTATAGCCTTATTCTAATCCAATTAGGGTTTTTAACCAATCTTGTGCGTCCAATAAGTGCGTTTGTGTCATTGGATTAACATTTAGGTCATTTTCGTCCTCTCTAGCCTTATTCTAATCCAATTAAGGTTTTTTAACCAATCTTGTGCATCCAATAAGTGCAATTGTGTCATTGGTTTAACATTAAGGTCATTTTCGTCCTCCCTAGGCTTATTCTTATCCAATTAGGGTTTATAACCAATCTTGTGCATCCAATAAGTGCGTTTGTGTCATTTGTTGAACATTTAGGTCATTTTCGTCCTCCCTTGGTTTATTCTAATCCAATTAGGGTTTTTAACCAATCTTGTGCGTCCAATAAGTGTGTTTGTGTTATTGGTGGAAAATTTAGGTCATTTTCGTCCTCCCTAGGCTTTCTCTAATCCAATTTGGATTTTTCACCAATCTTGTGCATCCAATAAGTGCATTTGTGTAATTGGTTTAACATTTACGTCATTTTCGTCCTCCCTAAGCTTATTCTAATCCAATTAGGGTTTTTAACCAATGTTGTGCATCCAATAAGTGTGTTTGTGTCAATGGTTGAACATTTAGGTCATTTTTGTCCTGCCTAGGCTTATTCTCATCCAATTAGGGTTTTTAACCAATCTTGTGCATCCAATAAGTGCGTTTGTGTTATTGAATTAACATTTAGGTCATTTTCGTGCTCTTTTGGCTTATTTTAATCCAATTAGGGTTTTTAACCAATGTTGTGCATCCAAAAAGTGCGTTTGTGTCATTGGTTGAACATTTAGGTAATTTTCGTCCCCCCTAGGCTTACTATCTTCTAATTAGGATTTTTAACCAATGTTGTGCATCCAATAAGTGGGTTTGTGTCATTAGTTGAATATTTAAGTCATTTATGTCTTCCCTAGGCTTATTCTAATCCAATTAGGGTTTTTCACAAATCTTGTGCATCCAATAAGTGCGTTTGTGTCATTGGATTAACATTTAGGTCATTTTTGTCTTCCCTAAACTTATTCTAATCCAATTAGGGTATTAAACCAATCTTGTGAATCCAATAAGTGCGTTTGTGTCATTGGTTGAACATTTAGTTCATTTTCGTCCTCCCTAGGATTATTCTAATCCAATTAGGGTTTTTAACCAATCTTGTGCATTCAATAAGTTCGTTTGTGTCAACGGTTGAACATTTAGGTCATTTTCGTACTCCCTAGGCCTATTCTAATCCAATTAAGGTTTTTAACCAATCTTGTGCATCCAATAACTGTGTTTGTGTCATTGAATTAACATTTAGGTCATTTTCGTCCTCTTTTGGCTTATTCTTATCCAATTAGGGTTTTTAACCAATCTTGTGCATCCAATAAGTGCGTTTGTGTCATTTGTTGAACATTTAGGTCATTTTCATCCTCCCTTGGTTTATTCTAATCCAATTAGGGTTTTTAACCAATCTTGTGCGTCCAATAAGTGTGTTTGTGTTATTGGTGGAAAATTTAGGTCATTTTCGTCCTCCCTAGGCTTTCTCTAATCCAATTTGGATTTTTCACCAATCTTGTGCATCCCGTAAGTGCGTTTGTAACATTGGTTGAACATTTAGGTCATTTTCGTCCTCCCTAGGCTTATTCTAAAACAATTAGGGATTTTAACCAAACTTGTGCATCCAATAAGTGCGTTTGTGTCATTGGTTGAACATTCAGGTCATTTTCGTCCTCCGTAGTCTTATTCTAATCCAATTAGGATTTTTAACCAAACTGGTGCATCGAATAAAAGATTTTGTGTCATTGGTTGAACATTTAGGTCATTTTCGTCCTCCCTAAGCTTATTCTAATCCAATTAGGATTTTTAACCAATCTTGTGCATCCAATAAGTGATTTTGTGTCATTGGTTGAACATTTAGGTCATTTTCGTCCTCCCTAGGCTTATTCTAATCCAATTAGGGTTTTTAACAAATCTTGTGCATCCAATAAGTGCGTTTCTGTCATTGGTTGAACATTCAGGTCATTTTCGTCCTCGGTAAGCTTATTCTAAGCCAATTAGGATTTTTAACCAATCTTGTGCATCCAATAAGTGATTTTGTGTCATTGGTTGAACATTTAGGTCGTTTTTGTCCTCCCTAGGATTATTCTAATTCAATTCGGGTTTTTAACCAATCTTGTGCATCCAATGAATGATTTTGTGTCATTGGTTGAACATTTAGGTCATTTTCGTCCTCCCTAGGCTTATTCGAATCCAATTAGGGTTTTGAACCAATCTTGTGCATCCAATAAGTGATTTTGTGTCATTGGTTGAACATTTAGGTCATTTTCGTCTTCCCTAGGCTTATTCCAATCCTATTACGGTTTTTAACCAATCTTGTGCATCCAACAAGTGATTTTGGGTCATTGGTTGAACATTTAGGTCTTTTTCGTGATCCAATGGCTTATTCTAATCCAATTAGGGTTTTTAACCAATCTTGTGCATCCAATAAGTGATTTTGTGTCATTGGTTGAACATTTAGGTCATTTTCGGTCTCCATAGGCTTATTCTAATCCAATTAGGGTTTTTAACCAATCTTGTGCATCCAATAAGTGATTTTGTGTCATTGGTTGAACAATTAGGTCATTTTCGGTCTCCATAGGCTTATTCTAATCCATTTAGGGTTTTTAACCAATCTTGTGCATCCAATAAGTAATTTTCTGTCATTGGTTGAACATTTAGGTCACTTTCGTCCTCCCAAGGCTTATTCTAATACAATTAGGGCTTTTAACCAATCTTGTGCATCCAATAAGTGATTTTGTGTCATTGGTTGAACATTTAGGTCATTTTCGTCCTCCGTAGGCTTATTCTAATCTTATTAGGGTTTTTAACCAATCTTGTGTTTCCAATAAGTGATTTTGTGTCATTGGTTGAACATTTACGTCGTTTTTGTCCTCCCTAGGCTTATTCTAATTCAATTCGGGTTTTTAACCAATCTTGGGCATCCAATGAGTCATTTGGTGTCATTGGTTGAACATTTAGGTCATTTTCAACCTCCCTAGGCTTATTCTAATCCACTTAGGGTTTTTAAACAATCTTGTGCATCCAATGAGTGATTTTGTGTCATTGGTTGAACATTTAGGTCATTTTCGTCCTCCCTAGGCTTATTCTAATCCAATTAAGGTTTTTCACCAATCTTGTGCATCCAATAAGTGCGTTTGTGTCATTGGATTAACATTTAGGTCATTTTTCGTCCTCCCTAGGCTTATTCTAATCCAATTAGGGTTTTTAACCAATCTTGTGCTTCCAATAAGTGCATTTGTGTCATTGAATTAACATTTAGGTCCTTTTCGTTATCCTTCGACTTATTCTAAACCAATAAGGGTTTTTTAACCAATCTTGTGCATCAAATAAGTGCATTTGTGTCATTGGTTTAACATTAAGGTCATTTTCGTCCTCCCTAGGCTTATTCTAATCCAATTAAGGTTTCTAACCAATCTTGTGCATTCGATAAGTGCATTTGTTTCATTGGTTGAATATCTAGGTCATTTTCATCCTCCCTTGGTTTATTCTATTCCAATTAGGGTTTGGAACCAATGTTGTGCATCCAATTAGTGCGTTTGTGTCATTGGTTGAACATTTAGGTCATTTCTGTCTTCCCTAGGCTTATTCTAATCCAATTAGGGTTTTTCACCAATCTTGTGCATCCAATAAGTGCTTTTGTGTCATTGGATTAACATTTAGGTCATTTTCGTCCTCCCTAAGCTTATTCTAATCCAATTAGTGTTTTTAACCAATATTGTACCTCCAATAAGTGGGTCTGTGTCATTGAATTCACATTTAGGTCATTTTCGTCATCCTTCGACTTATTCTAATCCAATTAGGGTCTTTTAACAAATCTTGTGCATCCAATAAGTGCATTTGTGTCATTGGTTTAACATTAAGGTCATTTTCTTCCTCCCTAGGCTTATTCTAATCCTATTACGGCTTTTAACCAATCTTGTGCATCCAACAAGTGATTTTGTGTCATTGGTTGAACATTTAGGTCTTTTTCGTCCACCAATGGCTTATTCTAATCCAATTAGCGTTTTTAACCAATCTTGTGCATCCAATAAGTGATTTTGTGTCATTGGTTGAACATTTAGGTCATTTTCGGTCTCCATAGGCTTATTCTAATCCAATTAGGGTTTTTAACCAATCTTGTGCATCCAATAAGTGCGTTTGTGTCATTGGATTAACATTTAGGTCATTTTCGTCCTCTCTAGCCTTATTCTAATCCAATTAAGGTTTTTTAACCAATCTTGTGCATCCAATAAGTGCAATTGTGTCATTGGTTTAACATTAAGGTCATTTTCGTCCTCCCTAGGCTTATTCTTATCCAATTAGGGTTTTTAACCAATCTTGTGCATCCAATAAGTGCGTTTGTGTCATTTGTTGAACATTTAGGTCATTTTCGTCCTCCCTTGGTTTATTCTAATCCAATTAGGGTTTTTAACCAATCTTGTGCGTCCAATAAGTGTGTTTGTGTTATTGGTGGAAAATTTAGGTCATTTTCGTCCTCCCTAGGCTTGTTCTAATCCAATTAAGGTTTCTAACCAATCTTGTGCATTCAATAAGTGCATTTGTTTCATTGGTTGAATATTTAGGTCATTTTCATCCTCCCTTGGTTTATTCTATTCCAATTAGGGTTTTGAACCAATGTTGTGCATCCAATTAGTGCGTTTGTGTCATTGGTTGAACATTTAGGTCATTTCTGTCTTCCCTAGGCTTATTCTAATCCAATTAGGGTTTTTCACCAATCTTGTGCATCCAATAAGTGCTTTTGTGTCATTGGATTAACATTTAGGTCATTTTCGTCCTCCCTAAGCTTATTCTAATCCAATTAGTGTTTTTAACCAATATTGTACCTCCAATAAGTGGGTCTGTGTCATTGAATTCACATTTAGGTCATTTTCGTCATCCTTCGACTTATTCTAATCCAATTAGGGTCTTTTAACCAATCTTGTGCATCCAATAAGTGCATTTGTGTCATTGGTTTAACATTAAGGTCATTTTCTTCCTCCCTAGGCTTATTCTAATCCTATTACGGCTTTTAACCAATCTTGTGCATCCAACAAGTGATTTTGTGTCATTGGTTGAACATTAAGGTCTTTTTCGTCCACCAATGGCTTATTCTAATCCAATTAGCGTTTTTAACCAATCTTGTGCATCCAATAAGTGATTTTGTGTCATTGGTTGAACATTTAGGTCATTTTCGGTCTCCATAGGCTTATTCTAATCCAATTAGGGTTTTTAACCAATCTTGTGCATCCAATAAGTGCGTTTGTGTCATTGGATTAACATTTAGGTCATTTTCGTCCTCTCTAGCCTTATTCTAATCCAATTAAGGTTTTTTAACCAATCTTGTGCATCCAATAAGTGCAATTGTGTCATTGGTTTAACATTAAGGTCATTTTCGTCCTCCCTAGGCTTATTCTTATCCAATTAGGGTTTTTAACCAATCTTGTGCATCCAATAAGTGCGTTTGTGTCATTTGTTGAACATTTAGGTCATTTTCGTCCTCCCTTGGTTTATTCTAATCCAATTAGGGTTTTTAACCAATCTTGTGCGTCCAATAAGTGTGTTAATGTTATTGGTGGAAAATTTAGGTCATTTTCGTCCTCCCTAGGCTTTCTCTAATTCAATTTGGATTTTTCACCAATCTTATGCATCCCGTAAGTGCGTTTGTAACATTGGTTGAACATTTAGGTCATTTTCGTCCTCCCTAGGCTTATTCTAATCCAATTAGGGTTTTTAACCAATCTTTTGCATCCAATAAGTGCGTTTGTGTCATTGGTTGAACATTCAGGTCATTTTCGTCCTCCGTAGTCTTATTCTAATCCAATTAGGATTTTTAACCAAACTGGTGCATCCAATAAAAGATTTTGTGTCATTGGTTGAACATTTAGGTCATTTTCGTCCTCCCTAAGCTTATTCTAATCCAATTAGGATTTTTAACCAATCTTGTGCATCCAATAAGTGATTTTGTGTCATTGGTTGAACATTTAGGTCATTTTCCTCCTCCCTAGGCTTATTCTAATCCAGTTAGGGTTTTTAACAAATCTTGTGGATCCAATAAGTGCGTTTCTGTCATTGGTTGAACATTCAGGTCATTTTCGTCCTCGGTAGGCTTATTCTAAGCCAATTAGGATTTTTAACCAATCTTGTGCATCCAATAAGTGATTTTGTGTCATTGGTTGAACATTCAGGTCATTTTTGTCCTCCCTAGGCTTATTCTAATTCAATTCGGGTTTTTAACCAATCTTGTGCATCCAATGAATGATTTTGTGTCATTGGTTGAACATTTAGGT
Organism: Cicer chorassanicum; assembly: GCA_037974735.1. NCBI lineage: Eukaryota > Viridiplantae > Streptophyta > Magnoliopsida > Fabales > Fabaceae > Cicer > Cicer chorassanicum. The sequence goes on from JBBPBP010000004.1 coordinate 36,636,219, forward strand.
CATTTTCGTCCTCCCTAGGCTTATTCGAATCCAATTAGGGTTTTGAACCAATCTTGTGCATCCAATAAGTGATTTTGTGTCATTGGTTGAACATTTAGGTCATTTTCGTCTTCCCTAGGCTTATTCCAATCCTATTACGGTTTTTAACATATCTTGTGCATCCAACAAGTGATTTTGGGTCATTGGTTGAACATTTAGGTCTTTTTCGTGATCCAATGGCTTATTCTAATCCAATTAGGGTTTTTAACCAATCTTGTGCATCCAATAAGTGATTTTGTGTCATTGGTTGAACATTTAGGTCATTTTCGGTCTCCATAGGCTTATTCTAATCCAATTAGGGTTTTTAACCAATCTTGTGCATCCAATAAGTGATTTTGTGTCATTGGTTGAACAATTAGGTCATTTTCGGTCTCCATAGGCTTATTCTAATCCAATTAGGGTTTTTAACCAATCTTGTGCATCCAATAAGTAATTTTGTGTCATTGGTTGAACATTTAGGTCACTTTCGTCCTCCCAAGGCTTATTCTAATACAATTAGGGCTTTTAACCAATCTTGTGCATCCAATATGTGATTTTGTGTCATTGGTTGAACATTTAGGTCATTTTCGTCCTCCGTAGGCTTATTCTAATCTTATTAGGGTTTTTAACCAATCTTGTGCTTCCAATAAGTGATTTTGTGTCATTGGTTGAACATTTACGTCGTTTTTGTCCTCCCTAGGCTTATTCTAATTCAATTCGGGTTTTTAACCAATCTTGGGCATCCAATGAGTCATTTGGTGTCATTGGTTGAACATTTAGGTCATTTTCAACCTCCCTAGGCTTATTCTAATCCACTTAGGGTTTTTAAACAATCTTGTGCATCCAATGAGTGATTTTGTGTCATTGGTTGAACATTTAGGTCATTTTCGTCCTCCCTAGGCTTATTCTAATCCAATTAAGGTTTTTCACCAATCTTGTGCATCCAATAAGTGCGTTTGTGTCATTGGATTAACATTTAGGTCATTTTTCGTCCTCCCTAGGCTTATTCTAACCAAATTAGGGTTTTTAACCAATCTTGTGCTTCCAATAAGTGCATTTGTGTCATTGAATTAACATTTAGGTCCTTTTCGTTATCCTTCGACTTATTCTAAACCAATTAGGGTTTTTTAACCAATCTTGTGCATCAAATAAGTGCATTTGTGTCATTGGTTTAACATTAAGGTCATTTTCGTCCTCCCTAGGCTTATTCTAATCCAATTAAGGTTTCTAACCAATCTTGTGCATTCAATAAGGGCATTTGTTTCATTGGTTGAATATTTAGGTCATTTTCATCCTCCCTTGGTTTATTCTATTCCAATTAGGGTTTTGAACCAATGTTGTGCATCTAATTAGTGCGTTTGTGTCATTGGTTGAACATTTAGGTCATTTCTGTCTTCCCTAGGCTTATTCTAATCCAATTAGGGTTTTTCACCAATCTTGTGCATCCAATAAGTGCTTTTGTGTCATTGGATTAACATTTAGGTCATTTTCGTCCTCCCTAAGCTTATTCTAATCCAATTAGTGTTTTTAACCAATATTGTACCTCCAATAAGTGGGTCTGTGTCATTGAATTCACATTTAGGTCATTTTCGTCATCCTTCGACTTATTCTAATCCAATTAGGGTCTTTTAACCAATCTTGTGCATCCAATAAGTGCATTTGTGTCATTGGTTTAACATTAAGGTCATTTTCTTCCTCCCTAGGCTTATTCTAATCCTATTACGGCTTTTAACCAATCTTGAGCATCCAACAAGTGATTTTGTGTCATTGGTTGAACATTAAGGTCTTTTTCGTCCACCAATGGCTTATTCTAATCCAATTAGCGTTTTTAACCAATCTTGTGCATCTAATAAGTGATTTTGTGTCATTGGTTGAACATTTAGGTCATTTTCGGTCTCCATAGGCTTATTCTAATCCAATTAGGGTTTTTAACCAATCTTGTGCATCCAATAAGTGCGTTTGTGTCATTGGATTAACATTTAGGTCATTTTCGTCCTCTCTAGCCTTATTCTAATCCAATTAAGGTTTTTTAACCAATCTTGTGCATCCAATAAGTGCAATTGTGTCATTGGTTTAACATTAAGGTCATTTTCGTCCTCCCTAGGCTTATTCTTATCCAATTAGGGTTTTTAACCAATCTTGTGCATCCAATAAGTGCGTTTGTGTCATTTGTTGAACATTTAGGTCATTTTCGTCCTCCCTTGGTTTATTCTAATCCAATTAGGGTTTTTAACCAATCTTGTGCGTCCAATAAGTGTGTTAATGTTATTGGTGGAAAATTTAGGTCATTTTCGTCCTCCCTAGGCTTTCTCTAATTCAATTTGGATTTTTCACCAATCTTATGCATCCCGTAAGTGCGTTTGTAACATTGGTTGAACATTTAGGTCATTTTCGTCCTCCCTAGGCTTATTCTAATCCAATTAGGGTTTTTAACCAATCTTTTGCATCCAATAAGTGCGTTTGTGTCATTGGTTGAACATTCAGGTCATTTTCGTCCTCCGTAGTCTTATTCTAATCCAATTAGGATTTTTAACCAAACTGGTGCATCCAATAAAAGATTTTGTGTCATTGGTTGAACATTTAGGTCATTTTCGTCCTCCCTAAGCTTATTCTAATCCAATTAGGATTTTTAACCAATCTTGTGCATCCAATAAGTGATTTTGTGTCATTGGTTGAACATTTAGGTCATTTTCGTCCTCCCTAGGCTTATTCTAATCCAATTAGGGTTTTTAACAAATCTTGTGCATCCAATAAGTGCGTTTCTGTCATTGGTTGAACATTCAGGTCATTTTCGTCCTCGGTAAGCTTATTCTAAGCCAATTAGGATTTTTAACCAATCTTGTGCATCCAATAAGTGATTTTGTGTCATTGGTTGAACATTTAGGTCGTTTTTGTCCTCCCTAGGATTATTCTAATTCAATTCGGGTTTTTAACCAATCTTGTGCATCCAATGAATGATTTTGTGTCATTGGTTGAACATTTAGGTCATTTTCGTCCTCCCTAGGCTTATTCGAATCCAATTAGGGTTTTGAACCAATCTTGTGCATCCAATAAGTGATTTTGTGTCATTGGTTGAACATTTAGGTCATTTTCGTCTTCCCTAGGCTTATTCCAATCCTATTACGGTTTTTAACATATCTTGTGCATCCAACAAGTGATTTTGGGTCATTGGTTGAACATTTAGGTCTTTTTCGTGATCCAATGGCTTATTCTAATCCAATTAGGGTTTTTAACCAATCTTGTGCATCCAATAAGTGATTTTGTGTCATTGGTTGAACATTTAGGTCATTTTCGGTCTCCATAGGCTTATTCTAATCCAATTAGGGTTTTTAACCAATCTTGTGCATCCAATAAGTGATTTTGTGTCATTGGTTGAACAATTAGGTCATTTTCGGTCTCCATAGGCTTATTCTAATCCATTTAGGGTTTTTAACCAATCTTGTGCATCCAATAAGTAATTTTCTGTCATTGGTTGAACATTTAGGTCACTTTCGTCCTCCCAAGGCTTATTCTAATACAATTAGGGCTTTTAACCAATCTTGTGCATCCAATAAGTGATTTTGTGTCATTGGTTGAACATTTAGGTCATTTTCGTCCTCCGTAGGCTTATTCTAATCTTATTAGGGTTTTTAACCAATCTTGTGTTTCCAATAAGTGATTTTGTGTCATTGGTTGAACATTTACGTCGTTTTTGTCCTCCCTAGGCTTATTCTAATTCAATTCGGGTTTTTAACCAATCTTGGGCATCCAATGAGTCATTTGGTGTCATTGGTTGAACATTTAGGTCATTTTCAACCTCCCTAGGCTTATTCTAATCCACTTAGGGTTTTTAAACAATCTTGTGCATCCAATGAGTGATTTTGTGTCATTGGTTGAACATTTAGGTCATTTTCGTCCTCCCTAGGCTTATTCTAATCCAATTAAGGTTTTTCACCAATCTTGTGCATCCAATAAGTGCGTTTGTGTCATTGGATTAACATTTAGGTCATTTTTCGTCCTCCCTAGGCTTATTCTAATCCAATTAGGGTTTTTAACCAATCTTGTGCTTCCAATAAGTGCATTTGTGTCATTGAATTAACATTTAGGTCATTTTCGTTATCCTTCGACTTATTCTAAACCAATAAGGGTTTTTTAACCAATCTTGTGCATCAAATAAGTGCATTTGTGTCATTGGTTTAACATTAAGGTCATTTTCGTCCTCCCTAGGCTTATTCTAATCCAATTAAGGTTTCTAACCAATCTTGTGCATTCAATAAGTGCATTTGTTTCATTGGTTGAATATTTAGGTCATTTTCATCCTCCCTTGGTTTATTCTATTCCAATTAGGGTTTTGAACCAATGTTGTGCATCCAATTAGTGCGTTTGTGTCATTGGTTGAACATTTAGGTCATTTCTGTCTTCCCAAGGCTTATTCTAATCCAATTAGGGTTTTTCACCAATCTTGTGCATCCAATAAGTGCTTTTGTGTCATTGGATTAACATTTAGGTCATTTTCGTCCTCCCTAAGCTTATTCTAATCCAATTAGTGTTTTTAACCAATATTGTACCTCCAATAAGTGGGTCTGTGTCATTGAATTCACATTTAGGTCATTTTCGTCATCCTTCGACTTATTCTAATCCAATTATGGTCTTTTAACCAATCTTGTGCATCCAATAAGTGCATTTGTGTCATTGGTTTAACATTAAGGTCATTTTCTTCCTCCCTAGGCTTATTCTAATCCTATTACGGCTTTTAACCAATCTTGTGCATCCAACAAGTGATTTTGTGTCATTGGTTGAACATTTAGGTCTTTTTCGTCCACCAATGGCTTATTCTAATCCAATTAGCGTTTTTAACCAATCTTGTGCATCCAATAAGTGATTTTGTGTCATTGGTTGAACATTTAGGTCATTTTCGGTCTCCATAGGCTTATTCTAATCCAATTAGGGTTTTTAACCAATCTTGTGCATCCAATAAGTGATTTTGTGTCATTTGTTGAACATTTAGGTCATTTTCGTCCTCCTAAGTCTTATTCTAAACAAAATAGGGTTTTTAACCAATCTTGTGCATCCAATGAGTGATTTGGTGTCATTGGTTTAAAATTAAGGTCATTTTCGTCCTCCCTAGGCTTATTCTTATCCAATTAGGGTTTTTAACCAATCTTGTGCATCCAATAAGTGCGTTTGTGTCATTTGTTGAACATTTAGGTCATTTTCATCCTCCCTTGGTTTATTCTATTCCAATTAGGGTTTTTAACCAATCTTGTGCGTCCAATAAGTGTGTTTGTGTTATTGGTGGAAAATTTAGGTCATTTTCGTCCTCCTAAGGCTTTCTCTAATCCAATTTGGATTTTTCACCAATCTTGTGCATCCCGTAAGTGCGTTTGTAACATTGGTTGAACATTGAGGTCATTTTCGTCCTCCCTAGGCTTATTCTAATCCAATTAGGGTTTTTAACCAATCTTTTGCATCCAATAAGTGCGTTTGTGTCATTGGTTGAACATTCAGGTCATTTTTGTGCTCCCTAGGCTTATTCTAATCCAATTAAGGTTACTAACCAATCATGTGCATTCAATAAGTGCGTTTGTTTCATTGGTTGAATATTTAGGTCATTTTCATCCTCCCTTGGTTTATTCTAATCCAATTAGGGTTTTGAACCAATGTTGTGCATCCAATTAGTGCGTTTGTGTCATTGGTTTAATATTTAGGTCATTTCTGTCTTCCCTAGGCTTATTCTAATCCAATTAGGGTTTTTCACCAATCTTGTGCATCCAATAAGTGCGTTTGTGTCATTGGATGAACATTTAGGTCATTTTCGTCCTCCCTAAGCTTATTCTAATCCAATTAGTGTTTTTAACCAACATTGTACCTCCAATAAGTGGGTCTGTGTCATTGAATTGACATTTAGGTCATTTTCATCATCCTTCGACTTATTCTAATCCAATTAGGGTCTTTTAACCAATCTTGTGCATCCAATAAGTGCGTTTGTGTCATTGGTTTAACATTTAGGTCATTTTCGGTCACCATAGGCTTATTCTAATCCAATTAGGGTTTTTAACCAATCTTGTGTATCCTATAAGTAATTTTGTGTCATTGGTTGAACATTTAGGTCATTTTCGTCCTCCCTAAGCTTATTCTAATCCAGTTAGGGTTTTTAACCAATGTTGTGCATCCAATAAGTGTGTTTGTGTTAATGGTTGAACATTTAGGTCATTTTTGTCCTGCATAGGCTTATTCTCATCCAATTAGGGTTTTTAACCAATCTAGTGCATCCAATAAGTGCGTTTGTGTTATTAAATTAACATTTAGGTCATTTTCGTGCTCTTTTGGCTTATTTTAATCCAGTTAGGGTTTATAACCAATGTTGTGCATCCAAAAAGTGCGTTTGTGTCATTGGTTGAACATTCAGGTAATTTTCGTCCCCCGTAGGCTTATTCTAATCCAATTAGGATTTTTAACCAATCTTGTGCATCCAATAAGTGATTTTGTGTCATTGGTTGAACATTTAGGTCTTTTTCGTCCTCCCTAGGCTTATTCTAATCCAATTAGGATTTTTAACCAATCTTGTGCATCCAATAAGTGATTTTGTGTCGTTGGTTGAACATTTAGGTCGTTTTTGTCCTCCCTAGGCTTATTCTAATTCAATTTGGGTTTTTAACCAATCATGTGCATCCAATGAGTGATTTGGTGTCATTGGTTGAACATTTAGGTCATTTTCAACCTCCCTAGGCTTATTCTAATCCACTTAGGGTTTTTAAACAATCTTGTGCATCCAATGAATGATTTTGTGTCATTGGTTGAACATTTAGGTCATTTTCATCCTCCCTAGGCATATTCGAATCCAATTAGGGTTTTGAACCAATCTTGTGCATCCAATAAGTGATTTTGTGTCATTGGTTGAACATTTAGGTCATTTTCGTCTTCCCTAGGCTTGTTCCAATCCTATTACGGTTTTTAACCAATCTTGTGCATCCAACAAGTGATTTTGTGTCATTGGTTGAACATTTAGGTCTTTTTCGTGATCCAATGGCTTATTCTAATCCAATTAGGGTTTTTAACCAATCTTGTGCATCGAATAAGTGATTTTGTGTCATTGGTTGAACATTTAGGCCATTTTCGGTCTCCATAGGCTTATTCTAATCCAATTAGGGTTTTTAACCAATCTTGTGCATCCAATAAGTGATTTTGTGTCATTGGTTGAACAATTAGGTCATTTTCGGTCTCCATAGGCTTATTCTAATCCAATTAGGGTTTTTAACCAATCTTGTGCATCCAATAAGTAATTTTCTGTCATTGGTTGAACATTTAGGTCACTTTCGTCCTCCCAAGGCTTATTCTAATACAATTAGGGCTTTTAACCAATCTTGTGCATCCAATAAGTGATTTTGTGTCATTGGTTGAACATTTAGGTCATTTTCGTCCTCCGTAGGCTTATTCTAATCTTATTAGGGTTTTTAACCAATCTTGTGTTTCCAATAAGTGATTTTGTGTCATTGGTTGAACATTTACGTCGTTTTTGTCCTCCCTAGGCTTATTCTAATTCAATTCGGGTTTTTAACCAATCTTGGGCATCCAATGAGTCATTTGGTGTCATTGGTTGAACATTTAGGTCATTTTCAACCTCCCTAGGCTTATTCTAATCCACTTAGGGTTTTTAAACAATCTTGTGCATCCAATGAGTGATTTTGTGTCATTGGTTGAACATTTAGGTCATTTTCGTCCTCCCTAGGCTTATTCTAATCCAATTAAGGTTTTTCACCAATCTTGTGCATCCAATAAGTGCGTTTGTGTCATTGGATTAACATTTAGGTCATTTTTCGTCCTCCCTAGGCTTATTCTAATCCAATTAGGGTTTTTAACCAATCTTGTGCTTCCAATAAGTGCATTTGTGTCATTGAATTAACATTTAGGTCCTTTTCGTTATCCTTCGACTTATTCTAAACCAATAAGGGTTTTTTAACCAATCTTGTGCATCAAATAAGTGCATTTGTGTCATTGGTTTAACATTAAGGTCATTTTCGTCCTCCCTAGGCTTATTCTAATCCAATTAAGGTTTCTAACCAATCTTGTGCATTCGATAAGTGCATTTGTTTCATTGGTTGAATATCTAGGTCATTTTCATCCTCCCTTGGTTTATTCTATTCCAATTAGGGTTTGGAACCAATGTTGTGCATCCAATTAGTGCGTTTGTGTCATTGGTTGAACATTTAGGTCATTTCTGTCTTCCCTAGGCTTATTCTAATCCAATTAGGGTTTTTCACCAATCTTGTGCATCCAATAAGTGCTTTTGTGTCATTGGATTAACATTTAGGTCATTTTCGTCCTCCCTAAGCTTATTCTAATCCAATTAGTGTTTTTAACCAATATTGTACCTCCAATAAGTGGGTCTGTGTCATTGAATTCACATTTAGGTCATTTTCGTCATCCTTCGACTTATTCTAATCCAATTAGGGTCTTTTAACAAATCTTGTGCATCCAATAAGTGCATTTGTGTCATTGGTTTAACATTAAGGTCATTTTCTTCCTCCCTAGGCTTATTCTAATCCTATTACGGCTTTTAACCAATCTTGTGCATCCAACAAGTGATTTTGTGTCATTGGTTGAACATTTAGGTCTTTTTCGTCCACCAATGGCTTATTCTAATCCAATTAGCGTTTTTAACCAATCTTGTGCATCCAATAAGTGATTTTGTGTCATTGGTTGAACATTTAGGTCATTTTCGGTCTCCATAGGCTTATTCTAATCCAATTAGGGTTTTTAACCAATCTTGTGCATCCAATAAGTGCGTTTGTGTCATTGGATTAACATTTAGGTCATTTTCGTCCTCTCTAGCCTTATTCTAATCCAATTAAGGTTTTTTAACCAATCTTGTGCATCCAATAAGTGCAATTGTGTCATTGGTTTAACATTAAGGTCATTTTCGTCCTCCCTAGGCTTATTCTTATCCAATTAGGGTTTTTAACCAATCTTGTGCATCCAATAAGTGCGTTTGTGTCATTTGTTGAACATTTAGGTCATTTTCGTCCTCCCTTGGTTTATTCTAATCCAATTAGGGTTTTTAACCAATCTTGTGCGTCCAATAAGTGTGTTTGTGTTATTGGTGGAAAATTTAGGTCATTTTCGTCCTCCCTAGGCTTGTTCTAATCCAATTAAGGTTTCTAACCAATCTTGTGCATTCAATAAGTGCATTTGTTTCATTGGTTGAATATTTAGGTCATTTTCATCCTCCCTTGGTTTATTCTATTCCAATTAGGGTTTTGAACCAATGTTGTGCATCCAATTAGTGCGTTTGTGTCATTGGTTGAACATTTAGGTCATTTCTGTCTTCCCTAGGCTTATTCTAATCCAATTAGGGTTTTTCACCAATCTTGTGCATCCAATAAGTGCTTTTGTGTCATTGGATTAACATTTAGGTCATTTTCGTCCTCCCTAAGCTTATTCTAATCCAATTAGTGTTTTTAACCAATATTGTACCTCCAATAAGTGGGTCTGTGTCATTGAATTCACATTTAGGTCATTTTCGTCATCCTTCGACTTATTCTAATCCAATTAGGGTCTTTTAACCAATCTTGTGCATCCAATAAGTGCATTTGTGTCATTGGTTTAACATTAAGGTCATTTTCTTCCTCCCTAGGCTTATTCTAATCCTATTACGGCTTTTAACCAATCTTGTGCATCCAACAAGTGATTTTGTGTCATTGGTTGAACATTAAGGTCTTTTTCGTCCACCAATGGCTTATTCTAATCCAATTAGCGTTTTTAACCAATCTTGTGCATCCAATAAGTGATTTTGTGTCATTGGTTGAACATTTAGGTCATTTTCGGTCTCCATAGGCTTATTCTAATCCAATTAGGGTTTTTAACCAATCTTGTGCATCCAATAAGTGCGTTTGTGTCATTGGATTAACATTTAGGTCATTTTCGTCCTCTCTAGCCTTATTCTAATCCAATTAAGGTTTTTTAACCAATCTTGTGCATCCAATAAGTGCAATTGTGTCATTGGTTTAACATTAAGGTCATTTTCGTCCTCCCTAGGCTTATTCTTATCCAATTAGGGTTTTTAACCAATCTTGTGCATCCAATAAGTGCGTTTGTGTCATTTGTTGAACATTTAGGTCATTTTCGTCCTCCCTTGGTTTATTCTAATCCAATTAGGGTTTTTAACCAATCTTGTGCGTCCAATAAGTGTGTTAATGTTATTGGTGGAAAATTTAGGTCATTTTCGTCCTCCCTAGGCTTTCTCTAATTCAATTTGGATTTTTCACCAATCTTATGCATCCCGTAAGTGCGTTTGTAACATTGGTTGAACATTTAGGTCATTTTCGTCCTCCCTAGGCTTATTCTAATCCAATTAGGGTTTTTAACCAATCTTTTGCATCCAATAAGTGCGTTTGTGTCATTGGTTGAACATTCAGGTCATTTTCGTCCTCCGTAGTCTTATTCTAATCCAATTAGGATTTTTAACCAAACTGGTGCATCCAATAAAAGATTTTGTGTCATTGGTTGAACATTTAGGTCATTTTCGTCCTCCCTAAGCTTATTCTAATCCAATTAGGATTTTTAACCAATCTTGTGCATCCAATAAGTGATTTTGTGTCATTGGTTGAACATTTAGGTCATTTTCCTCCTCCCTAGGCTTATTCTAATCCAGTTAGGGTTTTTAACAAATCTTGTGCATCCAATAAGTGCGTTTCTGTCATTGGTTGAACATTCAGGTCATTTTCGTCCTCGGTAGGCTTATTCTAAGCCAATTAGGATTTTTAACCAATCTTGTGCATCCAATAAGTGATTTTGTGTCATTGGTTGAACATTTAGGTCGTTTTTGTCCTCCCTAGGCTTATTCTAATTCAATTCGGGTTTTTAACCAATCTTGTGCATCCAATGAGTGATTATGTGTCATTGGTTGAACATTTAGGTCATTTTCAACCTCCCTAGGCTTATTCTAATCCACTTAGGGTTTTTAAACAATCTTGTGCATCCAATGAATGATTTTGTGTCATTGGTTGAACATTTAGGTCATTTTCGTCCTCCCTAGGCTTATTCGAATCCAATTAGGGTTTTGAACCAATCTTGTGCATCCAATAAGTGATTTTGTGTCATTGGTTGAACATTTAGGTCATTTTCGTCTTCCCTAGGCTTATTCCAATCCTATTACGGTTTTTAACCAATCTTGTGCATCCAACAAGTGATTTTGTGTCATTGGTTGAACATTTAGGTCTTTTTCGTGATCCAATGGCTTATTCTAATCCAATTAGGGTTTTTAACCAATCTTGTGCATCCAATAAGTGATTTTGTGTCATTGGTTGAACATTTAGGTCATTTTCGGTCTCCATAGGCTTATTCTAATCCAATTAGGGTTTTTAACCAATCTTGTGCATCCAATAAGTAATTTTGTGTCATTGGTTGAACATTTAGGTCACTTTTGTCCTCCCAAGGCTTATTCTAATACAATTAGGGCTTTTAACCAATCTTGTGCATCCAATAAGTGATTTTGTGTCATTGGTTGAACATTTAGGTCATTTTCGTCCTCCGTAGGCTTATTCTAATCTTATTAGGGTTTTTAACCAATCTTGTGCTTCCAATAAGTGATTTTGTGTCATTGGTTGAACATTTACGTCGTTTTTGTCCTCCCTAGGCTTATTCTAATTCAATTCGGGTTTTTAACCAATCTTGGGCATCCAATGAGTCATTTGGTGTCATTGGTTGAACATTTAGGTCATTTTCAACCTCCCTAGGCTTATTCTAATCTACTTAGGGTTTTTAAACAATCTTGTGCATCCAATGAGTGATTTTGTGTCATTGGTTGAACATTTAGGTCATTTTCGTCCTCCCTAGTCTTATTCTAATCCAATTAAGGTTTTTCACCAATCTTGTGCATCCAATAAGTGCGTTTGTGTCATTGGATTAACATTTAGGTCATTTTCGTCCTCCCTAGGCTTATTCTAATCCAATTAGGGTTTTTAACCAATCCTTTGCTTCCAATAAGTGCATTTGTGTCATTGAATTAACATTTAGGTCCTTTTCGTTATCCTTCGACTTATTCTAAACCAATTAGGGTTTTTTAACCAATCTTGTGCATCAAATAAGTGCATTTGTGTCATTGGTTTAACATTAAGGTCATTTTCGTCCTCCCTAGGCTTATTCTAATCCAATTAAGGTTTCTAACCAATCTTGTGCATTCAATAAGTGCGTTTGTTTCATTGGTTGAATATTTAGGTCATTTTCATCCTCCCTTGGTTTATTCTAATCCAATTAGGGTTTTGAACCAATGTTGTGCATCCAATTAGTGCGTTTGTGTCATTGGTTGAACATTTAGGTCATTTCTGTCTTCCCTAGGCTTATTCTAATCCAATTAGGGTTTTTCACCAATCTTGTGCATCCAATAAGTGCGTTTGTGTCATTGGATTAACATTTAGGTCATTTCCGTCCTCCCTAAACTTATTCTAATCCAATTAGTGTTTTTAACCAATATTGTACCTCCAATAAGTGGGTCTGTGTCATTGAATTCACATTTAGGTCATTTTCATCATCCTTCGACTTATTCTAATCCAATTAGGGTCTTTTAACCAATCTAGTGCATCCAATAAGTGCATTTGTGTCTTTGGTTTTACATTTAGGTCATTTTCGGTCTCCAAAGGCTTATTCTAATCCAATTAGGGTTTTCAACCAATCTTGTGCATCCAATAAGTGATTTTGTGTCATTTGTTGAACATTTAGGTCATTTTCGTCCTCCTAAGTCTTATTCTAAACCAAATATTGTACCTCCAATAAGTGGGTCTGTGTCATTGAATTCACATTTAGGTCATTTTCATCATCCTTCGACTTATTCTAATCCAATTGGGGTCTTTTAACCAATCTTGTGCATCCAATAAGTGCATTTGTGTCATTGGTTTTACATTTAGGTCATTTTCGGTCTCCATAGGCTTATTCTAATCCAATTAGGGTTTTCAACCAATCTTGTGCATCCAATAAGTGATTTTGTGTCATTTGTTGAACATTTAGGTCATTTTCGTCCTCCTAAGTCTTATTCTAAACCAAATAGGGTTTTTAACCAATCTTGTGCATCCAATAAGTAATTTAGTGTCATTGGTTGAACATTTAGGTCATTTTCGTCCTCCCTAAGCTTATTCTAATCGAATTAGGGTTTTTAACCAATGTTGTGCATCCAATAAGTGTGTTTGTGTCAATGGTTGAACATTTAGGTCATTTTTGTCCTGCATAGGCTTATTCTCATCCAATTAGGGTTTTTAACCAATCTTGTGCATCCAATAAGTGCGTTTGTGTTATTAAATTAACATTTAGGTCATTTTCGTGCTCTTTTTGCTTATTTTAATCCAGTTAGGGTTTATAACCAATGTTGTGCATCCAAAAAGTGCGTTTGTGTCATTGGTTGAACATTCAGGTAATTTTCGTCCCACGTAGGCTTATTCTAATCCAATTAAGATTTTTAACCAATCTTGTGCATCCAATAAGTGATTTTGTGTCATTGGTTGAACATTTAGGTCATTTTCGTCCTCCCTAGGCTTATTCTAATCCAATTAGGATTTTTAACGAATCTTGTGCATCCAATAAGTGATTTTGTGTCATTGGTTGAACATTTATGTCATTTTCGTCATCCCTAGGCTTATTCTAATCCAATTAGAGTTTTGAACCAATCTTGTGCATCCAATAAAAGCGTTTGTGTCATTGGTTGAACATTCAGGTCATTTTCGTCCTCCGTAGGCTTATTCTAATCCAATTAGGATTTTTAACCAATCTTGTGCATCCAATAAGTGATTTTGTGTCATTGGTTGAACATTTAGGTCATTTTGGTCCTCCCTAGGCTTATTCTAATCTTATTAGGGTTTTTAACCAATCTGGTGCTTCCAATAAGTGATTTTGTGTCATTGGTTGAACATTTAGGTCGTTTTTGTCCTCCCTAGGCTTATTCTAATTCAATTCGGATTTTTAACCAATCTTGTGCATCCAATGAGTGATTTGGTGTCATTGGTTGAACATTTAGGTCATTTTCAACCTCCCTAGGCTTATTCTAATCCACTTAGGGTTTTTAAACAATCTTGTGCATCCAATGAATGATTTTGTGTCATTGGTTGAACATTTAGGTCATTTTCGTCGTCCCTAGGCTTATTCGAATCCAATTAGGGTTTTGAACCAATCTTGTGCATCCAATAAGTGATTTTGTGTCATTGGTTGAACATTTAGGTCATTTTCGTCTTCCCTAGGCTTATTCCAATCCTATTACGGTTTTTAACCAATCTTGTGCATCCAACAAGTGATTTTGTGTCATTGATTGAACATTTAGGTCTTTTTCGTCCTCCAATGGCTTATTCTAATCCAATTAGGGTTTTTAACCAATATTGTACCTCCAATAAGTGGGTGTGTGTCTTTGAATTCACATTTAGGTCATTTTCGTCATCCTTCGACTTATTCTAATCCAATTAGGGTCTTTTAACCAATCTTGTGCATCCAATAAGTGCATTTGTGTCATTGGTTTAACATTAAGGTCATTTTCGTCCTCCCTAGGCTTATTCTAATCCTATTACGGTTTTTAACCAATCTTGTGCATCCAACAAGTGATTTTATGTCATTGGTTGAACATTTAGGTCTTTTTCGTCCTCCAAAGGCTTATTCTAATCCAATTAGGATTTTTAACGAATCTTGTGCATCCAATAAGTGATTTTGTGTCATTGGTTGAACATTTATGTCATTTTCGTCATCCCTAGGCTTATTCTAATCCAATTAGAGTTTTGAACCAATCTTGTGCATCCAATAAAAGCGTTTGGGTCATTGGTTGAACATTCAGGTCATTTTCGTCCTCCGTAGGCTTATTCTAATCCAATTAGGATTTTTAACCAATCTTGTGCATCCAATAAGTGATTTTGTGTCATTGGTTGAACATTTAGGTCATTTTGGTCCTCCCTAGGCTTATTCTAATCTTATTAGGGTTTTTAACCAATCTGGTGCTTCCAATAAGTGATTTTGTGTCATTGGTTGAACATTTAGGTCGTTTTTGTCCTCCCTAGGCTTATTCTAATTCAATTCGGATTTTTAACCAATCTTGTGCATCCAATGAGTGATTTGGTGTCATTGGTTGAACATTTAGGTCATTTTCAACCTCCCTAGGCTTATTCTAATCCACTTAGGGTTTTTAAACAATCTTGTGCATCCAATGAATGATTTTGTGTCATTGGTTGAACATTTAGGTCATTTTCGTCGTCCCTAGGCTTATTCGAATCCAATTAGGGTTTTGAACCAATCTTGTGCATCCAATAAGTGATTTTGTGTCATTGGTTGAACATTTAGGTCATTTTCGTCTTCCCTAGGCTTATTCCAATCCTATTACGGTTTTTAACCAATCTTGTGCATCCAACAAGTGATTTTGTGTCATTGGTTGAACATTTAGGTCTTTTTCGTCCTCCAATGGCTTATTCTAATCCAATTAGGGTTTTTAACCAATATTGTACCTCCAATAAGTGGGTGTGTGTCTTTGAATTCACATTTAGGTCATTTTCGTCATCCTTCGACTTATTCTAATCCAATTAGGGTCTTTTAACCAATCTTGTGCATCCAATAAGTGCATTTGTGTCATTGGTTTAACATTAAGGTCATTTTCGTCCTCCCTAGGCTTATTCTAATCCTATTACGGTTTTTAACCAATCTTGTGCATCCAACAAGTGATTTTATGTCATTGGTTGAACATTTAGGTCTTTTTCGTCCTCCAAAGGCTTATTCTAATCCAATTAGGATTTTTAACGAATCTTGTGCATCCAATAAGTGATTTTGTGTCATTGGTTGAACATTTATGTCATTTTCGTCATCCCTAGGCTTATTCTAATCCAATTAGAGTTTTGAACCAATCTTGTGCATCCAATAAAAGCGTTTGGGTCATTGGTTGAACATTCAGGTCATTTTCGTCCTCCGTAGGCTTATTCTAATCCAATTAGGATTTTTAACCAATCTTGTGCATCCAATAAGTGATTTTGTGTCATTGGTTGAACATTTAGGTCATTTTGGTCCTCCCTAGGCTTATTCTAATCTTATTAGGGTTTTTAACCAATCTGGTGCTTCCAATAAGTGATTTTGTGTCATTGGTTGAACATTTAGGTCGTTTTTGTCCTCCCTAGGCTTATTCTAATTCAATTCGGATTTTTAACCAATCTTGTGCATCCAATGAGTGATTTGGTGTCATTGGTTGAACATTTAGGTCATTTTCAACCTCCCTAGGCTTATTCTAATCCACTTAGGGTTTTTAAACAATCTTGTGCATCCAATGAATGATTTTGTGTCATTGGTTGAACATTTAGGTCATTTTCGTCGTCCCTAGGCTTATTCGAATCCAATTAGGGTTTTGAACCAATCTTGTGCATCCAATAAGTGATTTTGTGTCATTGGTTGAACATTTAGGTCATTTTCGTCTTCCCTAGGCTTATTCCAATCCTATTACGGTTTTTAACCAATCTTGTGCATCCAACAAGTGATTTTGTGTCATTGGTTGAACATTTAGGTCTTTTTCGTCCTCCAATGGCTTATTCTAATCCAATTAGGGTTTTTAACCAATATTGTACCTCCAATAAGTGGGTGTGTGTCTTTGAATTCACATTTAGGTCATTTTCGTCATCCTTCGACTTATTCTAATCCAGTTAGGGTCTTTTAACCAATCTTGTGCATCCAATAAGTGCATTTGTGTCATTGGTTTAACATTAAGGTCATTTTCGTCCTCCCTAGGCTTATTCTAATCCTATTACGGTTTTTAACCAATCTTGTGCATCCAACAAGTGATTTTATGTCATTGGTTGAACATTTAGGTCTTTTTCGTCCTCCAAAGGGTTATTCTAATCCAATTAGGGTTTTTAACCAATCTTGTGCATCCAATAAGTGATTTTGTGTCATTGGTTGAACAATTAGGTCATTTTCGGTCTCCGTAGGCTAATTCTAATCCAATTGAGGTTTTTAACCAATCTTGTGCATCCAATAAGTGATTTTGTGTCATTTGTTGAACATTTAGGTCATTTTCGTCCTCCTAAGTCTTATTCTAA
The DNA here is from genome assembly GCA_037974735.1 of Cicer chorassanicum. NCBI lineage: Eukaryota > Viridiplantae > Streptophyta > Magnoliopsida > Fabales > Fabaceae > Cicer > Cicer chorassanicum. Next base: position 36,653,252 of record JBBPBP010000004.1, read on the forward strand.
ACCAAATAGGGTTTTTAACCAATCTCGTGCATCCAATAAGTAATTTTGTGTCATTGGTTGAACATTTAGGTCATTTTCGTCCTCCGAAGGCTTATTCTAATACAATTAGGGTTTTTAACCAATCTTGTGCATCCAATAAGTGATTTTCTGTCATTGGTTGAAGATTTAGGTCATTTTTGGTCTCCCCATGCTTATTCTAATCCACTTAGGGTTTTTAACCAATCTTGTGCATCCAATAAGTGATTTTGTGTCATTGGTTGAACATTTAGGTCATTTTCGTCTTCCCTAGGCATATTCTAATCCACTTAGGGTTTTTAAACAATCTTGTGTATCCAATAATTGATTTTGTGTCATTGATTGAACATTTAGGTTATTTTTGTCCTCCCTAGGCTTATTCTAATCCAATTCAGGTTTTTAACCAATCTTGTGCATCCAATGAGTGATTTGGTGTCATTCGTTGAACATTTAGGTCATTTTCGTCCTCCCTAGGTTTATTCTAATCCAATTCAGGTTTTCCCACCAATCTTGTGCTTCCAATAAGTGCGTTCGTGTCATTGAATTAACATTTAGGTCCTTTTCGTCATCCTTCGACTTATTCTAATCCAATTTGGGTTTTTTAACCAATCTTGTGAATCAAATAAGTGCATTTGTGTCATTGGTTTAACATTAAGGTCATTTTCGTCCTCCCTAGGCTTATTCTAATCCAATTAATGTTTTTAACCAATTTTGTGCATTCAATAAGTGCGTTTGTGTCATTGGTTGAACATTTAGGTCATTTGTGTCTTCCCTAGGCTTATTCTAATCCAATTAGGGTTTTTCACCAATCTTGTGCATCCAATAAGTGCGTTTGTGTCATTGAATTAACATTTAGGTCATTTTCGTCATCCTTCGACTTATTCTAATCCAATTAGGGTTTTTCACCAATCTTGTGCATCCAATAAGTGCGTTTGTGTCATTGGATTAACATTTAGGTCATTTTCTTCCTCCCTAAGCTTATTCTAATCCAATTAGGGTTTTTAACCAATCTTGTGCCTCCAATAAGTGCCTCTGTGTCATTGAACTCACATTTAGGTCATTTTCGTCATCCTTCGACTTATTCTAATCCAATTAGGGTTTTTTATCCAATCTTGTGCATCTAATAAGCGCATTTGTGTCATTGGTTTAACATTAAGGTCATTTTCCTCCTCCCTAGGCTTATTCTAATCCAATTAGGGTTTTTAACCAATCTTGTGCATTCAATAAGTGCGTTTGTGTCATTGGGTGAACATGTAGTGCATTTTCGTCCTCCCAAGGCTTATTCTAATCCAATTAGGGTTTTTAACCAATCTGCTGCATCCAATAAGTAATTTTGTGACATAGGTTGAACATTTAGGTCATGTTCGTCATCCCAAGGCTTATTTTATTACAATTAGGGTTTTTAACCAATCTTGTGCATCCAATAAGTGATTTTGTGTCATTGGTTGAACATTTAGGTCATTTTTTGTCTCCCCATGCTTATTCTAATCCACTTAGGGTTTTTAATCAATCTTGTGCATCCAATAAGTGATTTTGTGTCATTGGTTGAAAATTTAGGTCATTTTCGTCCTCCCTAGGCATATTCTAATCCACTTAGGGTTTTTAAACAATCTTGTGTATCCAATAATTGATTTTGTGTCATTGGTTGAACATTTAGGTCATTTTTTACCTCCCTAGACTTATTCTAATCCAATTCGGGTTTTTAACCAATCTTGTGCATCCAATGAGTGATTTGGTGTCATTCGTTGAACATTTAGGTCATTTTCGTCCTCCCTAGGCTTATTCTAATCCAATTCAGGTTTTGCCACCAATCTTGTGCATCCAATAAATGCGTTTGTGTCATTGGATTAACATTTAGGTCATTTTTGTCTTCCCTAGGCTTAGTCTAATCCAATTAGGGTTTTTAACCAATCTTGTGCTTCCAATAAGTGCGTTTGTGTTATTGAATTAACATTTAGGTCCTTTTCGTTATCCTTCGACTTATTGTAATCCAATTAGGGTTTTTTAACCAATCTTGTGAATCAAATAAGTGCATTTGTGTCATTGGTTTAACATTAAGGTCATTTTCGTCCTCCCTAGGCTTATTCTAATCCAATTAAGGTTTTTAACCAATTTTGTGCATTCAATAAGTGCGTTTGTGTCATTGGTTGAACATTTAGGTCATTTTCGTCCTCCCAAGGCTTATTCTAATACAATTAGGGTTTTTAACCAATCTTGTGCATCCAATAAGTGATTTTGTGTCATTGGTTGAACATTTAGGTCATTTTTGGTCTCCCTATGCTTATTCTAATCCACTTAGGGTTTTTAACCAATCTTGTGCATCCAATAAGTGATTTTGTGTCATTGGTTGAACATTTAGGTCATTTTCGTCATCCTTCGACTTATTCTAATCCAATTAGGGCTTTTAACCAATCTTGTGCATCCAATAAGTGCATATTATAAGGTATTTCCAAAGGTATTTCTCTCTTTATTATAAATTTGAATTTGTTTTAAAAAGAAAAATCGGGCTGTTGCACCTAGGAATTCCCCACCCGAATACCTCCATGGTCTAACAATCATTCCTTAAGGCTCAACAGTAAACCGCCACGATCTGGCCCATTCAGTTGTACTTTCCCAACATCACTAGGCTTGCTAGGCTCTACCTATATGATGACAAGATAAGCCTCACTTCAAACAAATAACATCCATATTCTCCTCTCGTTGGCCTAGGTTACTTACTCCATTAAGAGAACCATCATTGGCACAGGTCGAATTCATCACTATTCAATTAAACACAATATGCATTTCATGATATTCATCAAGGTGGTAGCATCATAAGTCAACAAGTACAAATCATCAAAGCATATTTCCATAGTCATATATTACATTCAAAATTTATCATCATAATACACAAACTCTAACAACACAGGATTTTCACTCACAGATAATAATACTAGATCAATCACACACACCAAGTCAATTGCAATGCCAATAGTTACAATTCATCACATTTTATATCATATAATAATATCAAGGGTGGATATAAACAAAACAGAAAATACTTCAAATACACAATTCTACAATAATTCAATTACCACACTATATTCGAAATCAATTCAAACACCCTATAAAAGTTTCTAACTCATATTTTAACCTCACCAAATTCAAGTTCTCTCATTAGTCAATTGTTACTCAAAAAGGCTTCAGCCATACGTAGTGAGCTTAGAATGAATTATGGGAAATACAGTTTTCCCGTTCATCTCCTTTAATTAACACTCATGAATTCGAACTCGCTCTCACCACATACCTCAGTTTGACGCTTTCGTACGATTTAGAATCCAAGCAATTTTCAGCAACCATAACATGTCGACAACGCGCAACGAACGAGTCCAAAAGCATCGGCGAATTTGCAAAGTCAATGAAACATAACTGATAATTTATTCGAGGCATAAATATTAGTGTTGAATGATTAATAAAAATATTAGGCGAAGAAACATAATCAAAATGTCGTGAAACAGATTATTAGAAAATGTCTCACCAACGTGTTGGAGCACAGACAGGGTCCGACGTCAACTTCACCGAAACACACAAATGAGTAGTGCTACTTGAAGTTTTCGACGAGATAAGTTGAAAAATATTGTCAGTTTTTCAGGATGACGAACGTGTTGGCCGGAATTCAACAACACAACCGTGACGAGGGTGAAAACCCATTTTTTGAAGTACAATGGTTGGTGATTCCAAGCATAGGTAATGGAAGAGAGTGTTTCGTGGAGTCCAAATACGGTCTCGATTTTCGTTGGTGATAGTCGTGGTGGCCGGAATCTTGATCAAAAGATGGAGGTGTGATTTTTGACAAAGAGGAATAGGGTGTTTTAATTTGCGATTCAGGTTGGGAATGAAAGAGGAGATCACAACGATAACAAATGTGGTCTCGATTTTGCACAACACTCACTATAATGGTCATAGTCGAAGATAGAAGATGGAGAGGAAAACGGTGGAGGAGACGGCGGCTTACGCAGAGAAGAAGAAGATGGAATATAGTTTATGTTCTTGGTCTTTCTTTTCTCCTTGTTTTTTCTTTTATTATTATTATTATTATTAATTAGATTTTACTCTTGCATATTGATTTAACCCATAAAACACATTTTACGCATTTCTTTTATTTTCTTTATTTTTAAATACAATTTAATTACTAAAATATTACTAATATATCAAAACTAATATTTTATAAAATAAAGTAATTAAAGTAATTAATATTTTAAAATACATTAATAATCAAGACTCTCATTCAAAATAACCACTATAATTTTTTTTTCAAGTACTCACATTAAAATACTACCACCGGAGAATATTCGAAATAAAAAAAATAAATATAATACACGTAAAATCGCATAATATCTTGTTCTTTAAAATATTACACTAAAATATTATTATTTTTTTAAAAATATATAAAATATATAAAACAATAAAATAAAATATTTATTATTTATATCACTAATTTAATATAATATGTGTCAAATTAGCACAACATAGAAAGCATCCGTATAACGAAAATTAGTCACAAAATTTATAAAATTAATTATTTAAAATCCTATTTAATTAATAAAATAGTTAATTATAAAATTTAGGGTGTTACAATTCTCCCCTCGTTAAAGGAATTTCGCCCTCGAAATTTGTGATGAATAGTAAACGAACAAATACCTAATTAAGAACCCTCAAGGAATTCACTCGTTATCTATGCACTATATGTCAAGAATCAAGTGGCTTAGTATGATAGGCTAACATGGAAATGAATCATTTAAACACATATAACATCTAATATTTTAGTCATGAAAAAAAAATATTACCACAATTACTCACTATAATTTACAAAGGAACTAAAACCAGTAGAATTAGTCAATAACTACTTACTACCTTAAGTTGAATGACCAAGAAAAAAAAAAGAAATAAAAAAAAAATTAATCACATTATAAAGTTCAACTGAGTTTTCAACTAATGCTCTATTAGTCTTACTCTCTTAAAAGAATGTTTAAATCCTAACAACAATTACCCTTCAGGTTTAACAATAAGTACGTTTGTGTTATAGAATTAACATTTAGGTCCTTTTCGTTATCCTTCGACTTATTCTAATCGAATTAGGGTTTTTTAACCAATCTTGTGAATCAAATAAGTGCATTTGTGTCATTGGTTTAACATTAAAGTCATTTTCGTCCTCCCTAGGTTTATTCTAATCCAATTAAGGTTTTTAACCAATTTTGTGCATTCAATAAGTGCGTTTGTGTCATTGGTTGAACATTTAGGTCATTTTCGTCCTCCCAAGGCTTAATCTAATACAATTAGGGTTTTTAACCAATCTTGTGCATCCAATAAGTGATTTTGTGTCATTGGTTAACATTTAGGTCATTTTTGGTCTCCCCATGCTTATTCTAATCCACTTAGGGTTTTTAACCAATCTTGTGCATCCAATAAGTGATTTTGTGTCATTGGTTGAACATTTAGGTCATTTTCGTCATCCTTCGACTTATTCTAATCCAATTAGGGCTTTTAACCAATCTTGTGCATCCAATAAGTGCATTTGTGTCATTGGTTTAACATTAAGGTCATTTTCCTCCTCCCTAGGCTTATTCTAATCCAATTAGGGTTTTTAACCAAACTTGTGCATTCAATAAGTGCGTTTGTGTCATTGGTTGAACATGTATTGCATTTTCGTCCTCCGTAGGCTTATTCTAATCCACTTAGTGTTTTTAAACAATCTTGTGCATCCAATAAGTGATTTTGTGTCATTTGTTGAACATTTAGGTCATTTTCGTCCTCCTAAGTCTTATTCTAATCCAATTAGGGTTTTTAACCAATCTTGTGCATCCAATAAGTGATTTTGTGTCATTGGTTCAACATTTAGGTCATTTCCGTCCTCCCAAGGCTTTTTCTAATACAATTAGGGTTTTTAACCAATCTTGTGCATCCAATAAGTGATTTTGTGTCATTGGTTGAACAATTAGGTCATTTTCGGTCTCCATAGGCTAATTCTAATCCAATTGAGGTTTTTAACCAATCTTGTGCATCCAATAAGTGATTTTGTGTCATTTGTTGAACATTTAGGTCATTTTCGTCCTCCTAAGTCTTATTCTAAACCAAATAGGGTTTTTAACCAATCTCGTGCATCCAATAAGTAATTTTGTGTCATTGGTTGAACATTTAGGTCATTTTCGTCCTCCCAAGGCTTATTCTAATACAATTAGGGTTTTTAACCAATCTTGTGCATCCAATAAGTGATTTGTGTCATTGGTTGAAGATTTAGGTCATTTTTGGTCTCCCCATGCTTATTCTAATCCACTTAGGGTTTTTAACCAATCTTGTGCATCCAATAAGTGATTTTGTGTCATTGGTTGAATATTTAGGTCATTTTCGTCCTCCCTAGGCATATTCTAATCCACTTAGGGTTTTTAAACAATCTTGTGTATCCAATAATTGATTTTGTGTCATTGATTGAACATTTAGGTCATTTTTGTTCTCCCTAGGCTTATTCTAATCCAATTCAGGTTTTTAACCAATCTTGTGCATCCAATGAGTGATTTGGTGTCATTCGTTGAACATTTAGGTCATTTTCGTCCTCCCTAGGTTTATTCTAATCCAATTCAGGTTTTTCCACCAATCTTGTGCTTCCAATAAGTGCGTTCGTGTCATTGAATTAACATTTAGGTCCTTTTCGTTATCCTTCGACTTATTCTAATTCAATTTGGGTTTTTTAACCAATCTTGTGAATCAAATAAGTGCATTTGTGTCATTGGTTTAACATTAAGGTCATTTTCGTCCTCCCTTGGCTTATTCTAATCCAATTAAGGTTTTTAACCAATTTTGTGCATTCAATAAGTGCGTTTGTGTCATTGGTTGAACATTTAGGTCATTTCTGTCTTCCCTAGTCTTATTCTAATCCAATTAGGGTTTTTCACCAATCTTGTGCATCCAATAAGTGCGTTTGTGTCATTGAATTAACATTTAAGTCATTTTCATCATCCTTCGACTTATTCTAATCCAATTAGGGCTTTTAACCAACCTTGTGCATCCATTAAGTGCATTTGTGTCATTGGTTTAACATTAAGGTCATTTTCCTCCTCCCTAAGCTTATTCTAATCCAATTAGGGTTTTTCACCAATCTTGTGAATCCAATAAGTGTGTTTGTGTCATTGGATTAACATTTAGGTCATTTTCTTCCTCCCTAAGCTTATTCTAATCCAATTAGGGTTTTTAACCAATCTTGTGCCTCCAATAAGTGCGTCTGTGTCATTGAACTCACATTTAGGTCATTTTCGTCATCCTTCGACTTATTCTAATCCAATTAGGGTTTTTTATCCAATCTTGTGCATCCAATAAGTGCATTTGTGTCATTGGTTTAACATTAAGGTCATTTTCCTCCTCCCTAGGCTTATTCTAATCCAATTAGGGTTTTTAACCAATCTTGTGCATTCAATAAGTGCGTTTGTGTCATTGGGTGAACATGTAGTGCATTTTCGTCCTCCCAAGGCTTATTCTAATCCAATTAGGGTTTTTAACCAATCTGCTGCATCCAATAAGTAATTTTGTGTCATAGGTTGAGCATTTAGGTCATTTTCGTCATCCCAAAGCTTATTTTATTACAATTAGGGTTTTTAACCAATCTTGTGCATCCAATAAGTGATTTTGTGTCATTGGTTGAACATTTAGGTCATTTTTGTCCTCCCTAGGCTTATTATAATCCAATTCAGGTTTTGCCACCAATCTTGTGCATCCAATAAATGCGTTTGTGTCATTGGATTAACATTTTGGTCATTTTTGTCTTCCCTAGGCTTAGTCTAATCCAATTAGGGTTTTTAACTAGTCTTGTGCTTCCAATAAGTGCGTTTGTGTTATTGAATTAACATTTAGGTCCTTTTCGTTATCCTTTGACTTATTGTAATCCAATTAGGGTTTTTTAACCAATCTTGTGAATCAAATAAGTGCATTTGTGTCATTGGTTTAACATTAAGGTCATTTTCCTCCTCCCTAGGCTTATTCTAATCCAATTAAGGTTTTTAACCAATTTTGTGCATTCAATAAGTGTGTTTGTGTCATTGGTTGAACATTTAGGTCATTTTCGTCCTCCCAAGGCTTATTCTAATACAATTAGGGTTTTTAACCAATCTTGTGCATCCAATAAGTGATTTTGTGTCATTGGTTGAACATTTAGGTCATTTTTGGTCTCCCTATGCTTATTCTAATCCACTTAGGGTTTTTAACCAATCTTGTGCATCCAATAAGTGATTTTGTGTCATTGGTTGAACATTTAGGTCATTCTCGTCATCCTTCGACTTATTCTAATCCAATTAGGGCTTTTAACCAATCTTGTGCATCCAATAAGTGCATATTATAAGGTATTTCCAAAGGTATTTCTCTCTTTATTATAAATTTGAATTTGTTTTAAAAAGAAAAATCGGGTTGTTGCACCTAGGAATTCCCCACCCGAATACCTCCATGGTCTAACAATCTTGCCTTAAGGCTCAACAGTAAACCGCCACGATCTGGCCCATTCAGTTGTACTTCCCCAACATCACTAGGCTTGCTAGGCCCTACCTATATGATGACAAGATAAGCCTCACTTCAAACAAATAACATTCATATTCTCCTCTCGTTGGCCTAGGTTACTTACTCCATTAAGAGAACCATCATTGGCACAGGTCGAATTCATCACTATTCAATTAAACACAATATGCATTTCATGATATTCATCAAGGTGGTAGCATCATAAGTCAACAAGTACAAATCATCAAAGCATATTTCCATAGTCATATATTACATTCAAAATTTATCATCATAATACACAAACTCTAACAACACAGGATTTTCACTCACAGATAATAATACTAGATCAATCACACACACCAAGTCAATTGCAATGCCAATAGTTACAATTCATCACATTTTATATCATATAATAATATCAAGGGTGGATATAAACAAAACAGAAAATACTTCAAATACACAATTCTACAATAATTCAATTACCACACTATATTCGAAATCAATTCAAACACCCTATAAAAGTTTCTAACTCATATTTTAACCTCACCAAATTCAAGTTCTCTCATTAGTCAATTGTTACTCAAAAAGGCTTCAGCCATACGTAGTGAGCTTAGAATGAATTATGGGAAATACAGTTTTCCCGTTCATCTCCTTTAATTAACACTCATGAATTTGAACTCGCTCTCACCACATACCTCAGTTTGACGCTTTCGTACGATTTAGAATCCAAGCAATTTTCAGCAACCATAACATGTCGACAACGCGCAACGAACGAGTCCAAAAGCATCGGCGAATTTGCAAAGTCAATGAAACATAACTGATAATTTATGCGAGGCATAAATATTAGTGTTGAATGATTAATAAAAATATTAGGCGAAGAAACATAATCAAAATGTCGTGAAACAGATTATTAGAAAATGTCTCACCAACGTGTTGGAGCACAGACAGGGTCCGACGTCAACTTCACCGAAACACACAAATGAGTAGTGCTACTTGAAGTTTTCGACGAGATAAGTTGAAAAATATTGTCAGTTTTTCAGGATGACGAACGTGTTGGCCGGAATTCAACAACACAACCGTGACAAGGGTGAAAACCCATTTTTTGAAGTACAATGGTTGGTGATTCCAAGCATAGGTAATGGAAGAGAGTGTTTCGTGGAGTCCAAATACGGTCTCGATTTTCGTTGGTGATAGTCGTGGTGGCCGGAATCTTGATCAAAAGATGGAGGTGTGATTTTTGACAAAGAGGAATAGGGTGTTTTAATTTGCGATTCAGGTTGGGAATGAAAGAGGAGATCACAACGATAACAAATGTGGTCTCGATTTTGCACAACACTCACTATAATGGTCATAGTCGAAGATAGAAGATGGAGAGGAAAACGGTGGAGGAGACGGCGGCTTACGCAGAGAAGAAGAAGATGGAATATAGTTTATGTTCTTGGTCTTTCTTTTCTCCTTGTTTTTTCTTTTATTATTATTATTATTATTAATTAGATTTTACTCTTGCATATTGATTTAACCCATAAAACACATTTTACGCATTTCTTTTATTTTCTTTATTTTTAAATACAATTTAATTACTAAAATATTACTAATATATCAAAACTAATATTTTATAAAATAAAGTAATTAAAGTAATTAATATTTTAAAATACATTAATAATCAAGACTCTCATTCAAAATAACCACTATAATTTTTTTTTCAAGTACTCACATTAAAATACTACCACCGGAGAATATTCGAAATAAAAAAAATAAATATAATACACGTAAAATCGCATAATATCTTGTTCTTTAAAATATTACACTAAAATATTATTATTTTTTTAAAAATATATAAAATATATAAAACAATAAAATAAAATATTTATTATTTATATCACTAATTTAATATAATATGTATCAAATTAGCACAACATAGAAAGCATCCGTATAACGAAAATTAGTCACAAAATTTATAAAATTAATTATTTAAAATCCTATTTAATTAATAAAATAGTTAATTATAAAATTTAGGGTGTTACAATTCTCCCCTCGTTAAAGGAATTTCGACCTCGAAATTTGTGATGAATAGTAAACGAACAAATACCTAATTAAGAACCCTCAAGGAATTCACTCGTTATATATGTCAAGAATCAAGTGGCTTAGTATGATAGGCTAACATGGAAATGAATCATTTAAACACATATAACATCTAATATTTTAGTCATGAAAAAAAAATATTACCACAATTACTCACTATAATTTACAAAGGAAGTAAAACCAGTAGAATTAGTCAATAACTACTTACTACCTTAAGTTGAATGACCAAGAAAAAAAAAAGAAATAAAAAAAAAATTAATCACATTATAAAGTTCAACTGAGTTTTCAACTAATGCTCTATTAGTCTTACTCTCTTAAAAGAATGTTTAAATCCTAACAACAATTACCCTTCAGGTTTAACAATAAGTACGTTTGTGTTATAGAATTAACATTTAGGTCCTTTTCGTTATCCTTCGACTTATTCTAATCGAATTAGGGTTTTTTAACCAATCTTGTGAATCAAATAAGTGCATTTGTGTCATTGGTTTAACATTAAAGTCATTTTCGTCCTCCCTAGGCTTATTCTAATCCAATTAAGGTTTTTAACCAATTTTGTGCATTCAATAAGTGCGTTTGTGTCATTGGTTGAACATTTAGGTCATTTTCGTCCTCCCAAGGCTTAATCTAATACAATTAGGGTTTTTAACCAATCTTGTGCATCCAATAAGTGATTTTGTGTCATTGGTTAACATTTAGGTCATTTTTGGTCTCCCCATGCTTATTCTAATCCACTTAGGGTTTTTAACCAATCTTGTGCATCCAATAAGTGATTTTGTGTCATTGGTTGAACATTTAGGTCATTTTCGTCATCCTTCGACTTATTCTAATCCAATTAGGGCTTTTAACCAATCTTGTGCATCCAATAAGTGCATTTGTGTCATTGGTTTAACATTAAGGTCATTTTCCTCCTCCCTAGGCTTATTCTAATCCAATTAGGGTTTTTACCCAAACTTGTGCATTCAATAAGTGCGTTTGTGTCATTGGTTGAACATGTATTGCATTTTCGTCCTCCGTAGGCTTATTCTAATCGACTTAGGGTTTTTAAACAATCTTGTGCATCCAATAAGTGATTTTGTGTCATTTGTTGAACATTTAGGTCATTTTCGTCCTCCTAAGTCTTATTCTAATCCAATTAGGGTTTTTAACCAATCTTGTGCATCCAATAAGTGATTTTGTGTCATTGGTTCAACATTTAGGTCATTTTCATCCTCCTAAGGCTTATTCTAATCCAATTAGGGTTTTTAACCAATCTTGTGCATCCAATGAGTGATTCAGTGTCATTGGTTGAACATTTAGGTCATTTTCGTCCTCCCAAGGCTTATTCTAATCCAATTAGGGTTTTTAACCAATCTTGTGCATCCAATAAGTGATTTTGTATCATTGGTTGAACATTTAGGTCATTTTCGGTCTCCCTAGGCTTATTCTAATACAATTAGGGTTTTTATCCAATCTTGTGGATCCAATAAGTAATTTTGTGTCATTGGTTGAACATTTAGGTCATTTTCGTCCTCCCAAGGCTTATTCTAATCCAATTAGGGTTTTTAACCAATCTTGTGCATCCAATAAGTGATTTTGTGTCATTCGTTCAACATTTAGGTCATTTTCATCCTCCCAAGGCTTATTCTAATCCAATTTGGGTTTTTAACCAATCTTGTGCATCCAATGAGTGATTTGGTGTCATTGGTTGAACATTTAGGTCATTTTCGTCCTCCCTAGGCTTATTCTAATCCACTTAGGGTTTTTAAACAATCTTGTGCATCAAATGAGTGATTTTGTGTCATTGGTTGAACATTTAGTTCATTTTCGTCCTCCTTAGGCATATTCGAATCCAATAAGGGTTTTTAACCAATCTTGTGCATCCAATAAGTGATTTTGTGTCATTGGTTAAACATTTAGGTCATTTTCGTCATCCCAAGGCTTATTCTAATCCAATTAGGGTTTTTAACCAATCTTGTGCATCCAATAAGTGATTTTGTGTCATTGGTTGAACATTTAGGTCATTTTCGGTCTCCCTAGGCTTATTCTAATCCAATTAGGGTTTTTAACCCATCTTGTGCATCTAATAAGTGATTTTGTGTCATTGGTTGAACATTTAGGTCATTTTCGTCCTCCCAAGCCTTATTCTAATCCAATTAGGGTTTTTAGCCAATCTTGTGCATTCAATAAGTGCGTTTGTGTCATTGTTTGAACATTTAGGTCATTTTCGTCCTCCCAAGGCTTATTCTAATACAATTAGGGTTTTTAACCAATTTTGTGCATCCAATAAGTGATTTTGTGTCATTGGTTGAACATTTAAGTCATTTTCGGTCTACCCATGCTTATTCTAATCCACTTAGGGTTTTTAACCAATCTTGTGCATCCAATAAGTGATTTTGTGTCATTCGTTGAACATTTAGGTCATTTTCGTCCTTCCTAGGCATATTCTAATCCACTTAGGGTTTATAAACAATCTTGTGTATCCAATAATTGATTTTGTGTCATTGGTTGAACATTTAGGTCATTTTTGTCCTCCATAGGCTTATTCTAATCCAATTCGGGTTTTTAACCAATCTTATGCATCCAATGAGTGATTTGGTGTCAATCGTTGAACATTTAGGTCATTTTCGTCCTTCCTAGGCTTATTCTAATCCAATTATCGTTTTTCACCATTCTTGTGCATCCAATAAGTGCGTTTGTATTGTTGGATTAACATTTAGGTCATTTTCGTCCTCCCTAGGCTTATTCTAATCCAATTATGATTTTTAACCACTCTTGTGCTTCCAATAAGTGCGTTTGTGTTATTGAATTAACATTTAGGTCCTTTTTGTTATCCTTCGACTTATTCTAATCCAATTAGGGTTCTTTTAACCAATCTTGTGCATCAAATAAGTGCGTTTGTGTCATTGGTTGAATATTTAGGTCATTTTCGTCCTCCCTTGGTTTATTCTAATCTAATTAGGGTTTTTCACCAATCTTATGCATCCAATAAGTGTGTTTGTGTCATTGGATTAACATTTAGGTAATTTTCGTCCTCCCTAGGCTTTTTCTAATCCAATTAGGGTTTTTAACCAATCTTGTGCATCCAATAAGTGCGTTTGTGTCATTGAATTAACATTTAGGTCATTTTCGTCATCCTTCGACTTATTCTAATCCAATTAGGGTTTTTTAACCAATCTTGTGCATCCAATAAGTGCATTTGTGTCGTTGGTTTAACATTAAGGTCATTTTCCTCCTTCCTAGGCTAATTCTAATCCAATTAGGGTTTTTAACCAATCTTGTGCATTCAATAAGTGCGTTTGTGTCATTGTTTGAACATGTAGGTCATTTTCTTCCTCCCTAGGCTTATTCTAATCCAATTAGGATTTTTAACCAATCTTGTGCATCCAATAAGTGATTTTGTGTCATTGGTTGAACATTTAGGTCATTTTCGTCCTCCCTAGGCTTATTCTAATCCAATTAGGATTTTTAATCAATCTTGTGCATCCAATAAGTGATTTTGTGTCATTGGTTGAACATTTAGGTCATTTTCATCATCCTTAGGATTATTCTAATCCAATTTGGGCTTTTAACCAATGTTGTGCATCCAATAAGTAATTTTGTGTTATTGGTTGAACATTTAGGTCATTTTTGTCCGCCCTAGGCTTATTCTAATCCAATTCGGGTTTTTATCAAATCTTGTGCATCCAATGAGTGATTTGGTGTCATTGGTTGAACATTTAGGTCATTTTCGTCCTCCCTAGGCTTATTCTAATCCACTTTGGATTTTAAACAATCTTGTGCATCCAATAAGTGATTTTGTGTCATTGGTTGAACATTCAGGTCATTTTCGTCATCCCTAGGCTTTTTCTAATCCAATTTGGGCTTTTAACCAATCTTGTGCATCCAATAAGTGCGTTTGTGTCATTGGTTGAACATTTAGGTCATTTTCGTCCTCCGTAGGCTTATTGTAATCCAATTAGGATTTTTAACCAATCTTTTGCATCCAATACTTGCGTTTGTGTCATTGGTTGATTATTTAGGTCATTTTCGTCCTCCGTTGGCTTATTCCAATCCAATTAGGATTTTTAACCAATCTTGTGAATCCAATAAGTGATTTTGTATCTTTGGTTGAACATTTAGGTCATTTTCGTCCTCCCTAGGCTTATTCTAATCCAATTAGGATTTTAAACCAATCTTGTGCATCCAATAAATGATTTTGTGTCATTGGTTGAACATTTAGGTCATTTTCGTCATCCCTAGGCTTATTCTAATCCAATTTGGGCTTTTAACCAATCTTGTGCATCCAATAAGTGATTTTGTTTTATTGGTTGAACATTTAGGTCATTTTTGTCCTCCCTAGGCTTATTCTAATCCAATCCGGGTTATAAACCAATCTTGTGCATCAAATGAGTGATTTGGTGTCATTGGTTGAACATTTAGTCCATTTTCGTCCTCCCTGGGCTTATTCTAATCCAATTATGGTTTTTCACCAATCTTATGCATCCAATAAGTGCGTTTGTGTTGTTGGATTAACATTTAGGTCATTTTCGTCCTCCCTATGCTTATTCTAATCCAATTAGGATTTTGAACCAATCATGTGCTTCCAATAAGTGCGTTTGTTTTATTGAATTAACATTTAGGTCCTTTTCGTTATCCTTCGACTTATTCTAATCCAATTAGGGTTCTTTTAACCAATCTTGTGCATCAAATAAGTGCGTTTGTGTCATTGGTTGAACATTTAGGTCATTTTTGTCCTCCCTAGGCTTATTATAATCCAAATCGGGTTTTTAACCAATCTTGTGCATCCCATGAGTGATTTGGTGTCATTGGTTGAACATTTAGGTCATTTTCGTCCTCCCTAGGCTTATTCTAATCCAATTATGGTTTTTCACCAATCTTGTGCATCCAATAAGTGCGTTTGTGTTGTTGGATTAACATTTAGGTCATTTTCGTCCTCGCTAGGCTTATTCTAATCCAATTATGATTTTTAACCACTCTTGTGCTTCCAATAAGTGCGTTTGTGTTATTGAATTAACATTTAGGTCCTTTTCGTTATCCTTCGACTTATTCTAATCCAATTAGGGTTCTTTTAACCAATCTTGTGCATCAAATAAGTGCGTTTGTGTCATTGGTTGAACATTTAGGTCATTTTTGTCCTCCCTAGGCTTATTCTAATCCAATTCGGGTTTTTAACCAATCTTGTGCATCCAATGAGTGATTTGGTGTCATTGGTTGAACATTTAGGTCATTTTCGTCCTTCCTAGGCTTATTCTAATCCAATTATGGTTTTTCACCAATCTTGTGCATCCAATAAGTGCGTTTGTGTTGTTGGATTAACATTTAGGTCATTTTCGTCCTCCCTAGGCTTATTCTAATCCAATTATGATTTTTAACCACTCTTGTGCTTCCAATAAGTGCGTTTGTGTTATTGAATTAACATTTAGGTCCTTTTCGTTATCCTTCGACTTATTCTAATCCAATTAGGCTTCTTTTAACCAATCTTGTGCATCAAATAAGTGCGTTTGTGTCATTGGTTGAACATTTAGGTCACTTTTGTCCTCCCTAGACTTATTCTAATCCAATTCATGTTTTTAACCAATCTTGTGCATCCAATGAGTGATTTGGTGTC
The DNA here is from genome assembly GCA_037974735.1 of Cicer chorassanicum. NCBI lineage: Eukaryota > Viridiplantae > Streptophyta > Magnoliopsida > Fabales > Fabaceae > Cicer > Cicer chorassanicum. The sequence continues at coordinate 36,669,450 of JBBPBP010000004.1, forward strand.
ATTGGTTGAACATTTAGGTCATTTTCGTCCTCCCTAGGCTTATTCTAATCCAATTATGGTTTTTCACCAATCTTGTGCATCCAATAAGTGCGTTTGTGTTATTGGATTAACATTTAGGTCATTTTCGTCCTCCCTAGGCTTATTCTAATCCAATTATGATTTTTAACCACTCTTGTGCTTCCAATAAGTGCGTTTGTGTTATTGAATTAACATTTAGGTCCTTTTCGTTATCCTTCGACTTATTCTAATCCAATTAGGGTTCTTTTAACCAATCTTGTGCATCAAATAAGTGCGTTTGTGTCATTGGTTGAATATTTAGGTCATTTTCGTCCTCCCTTGGTTTATTCTAATCTAATTAGGGTTTTTCACCAATCTTATGCATCCAATAAGTGTGTTTGTGTCATTGGATTAACATTTAGGTAATTTTCGTCCTCCCTAGGCTTATTCTAATCCAATTAGGGTTTTTAACCAATCTTGTGCATCCAATAAGTGCGTTTGTGTCATTGAATTAACATTTAGGTCATTTTCGTCATCCTTCGACTTATTCTAATCCAATTAGGGTTTTTTAACCAATCTTGTGCATCCAATAAGTGCATTTGTGTCGTTGGTTTAACATTAAGGTCATTTTCCTCCTTCCTAGGCTAATTCTAATCCAATTAGGGTTTTTAACCAATCTTGTGCATTCAATAAGTGCGTTTGTGTCATTGTTTGAACATGTAGGTCATTTTCTTCCTCCCTAGGCTTATTCTAATCCAATTAGGATTTTTAACCAATCTTGTGCATCCAATAAGTGATTTTGTGTCATTGGTTGAACATTTAGGTCATTTTCGTCCTCCCTAGGCTTATTCTAATCCAATTAGGATTTTTAATCAATCTTGTGCATCCAATAAGTGATTTTGTGTCATTGGTTGAACATTTAGGTCATTTTCATCATCCTTAGGATTATTCTAATCCAATTTGGGCTTTTAACCAATGTTGTGCATCCAATAAGTAATTTTGTGTTATTGGTTGAACATTTAGGTCATTTTTGTCCGCCCTAGGCTTATTCTAATCCAATTCGGGTTTTTAACAAATCTTGTGCATCCAATGAGTGATTTGGTGTCATTGGTTGAACATTTAGGTCATTTTCGTCCTCCCTAGGCTTATTCTAATCCACTTTGGATTTTAAACAATCTTGTGCATCCAATAAGTGATTTTGTGTCATTGGTTGAACATTCAGGTCATTTTCGTCATCCCTAGGCTTTTTCTAATCCAATTTGGGCTTTTAACCAATCTTGTGCATCCAATAAGTGCGTTTGTGTCATTGGTTGAACATTTAGGTCATTTTCGTCCTCCGTAGGCTTATTGTAATCCAATTAGGATTTTTAACAAATCTTTTGCATCCAATACTTGCGTTTGTGTCATTGGTTGATTATTTAGGTCATTTTCGTCCTCCGTTGGCTTATTCCAATCCAATTAGGATTTTTAACCAATCTTGTGAATCCAATAAGTGATTTTGTATCTTTGGTTGAACATTTAGGTCATTTTCGTCCTCCCTAGGCTTATTCTAATCCAATTAGGATTTTAAACCAATCTTGTGCATCCAATAAATGATTTTGTGTCATTGGTTGAACATTTAGGTCATTTTCGTCATCCCTAGGCTTATTCTAATCCAATTTGGGCTTTTAACCAATCTTGTGCATCCAATAAGTGATTTTGTGTTATTGGTTGAACATTTAGGTCATTTTTGTCCTCCCTAGGCTTATTCTAATCCAATCCGGGTTATTAACCAATCTTGTGCATCAAATGAGTGATTTGGTGTCATTGGTTGAACATTTAGGCCATTTTCGTCCTCCCTGGGCTTATTCTAATCCAATTATGGTTTTTCACCAATCTTATGCATCCAATAAGTGCGTTTGTGTTGTTGGATTAACATTTAGGTCATTTTCGTCCTCCCTATGCTTATTCTAATCTAATTAGGATTTTGAACCAATCATGTGCTTCCAATAAGTGCGTTTGTGTTATTGAATTAACATTTAGGTCCTTTTCGTTATCCTTCGACTTATTCTAATCCAATTAGGGTTCTTTTAACCAATCTTGTGCATCAAATAAGTGCGTTTGTGTCATTGGTTGAACATTTAGGTCATTTTTGTCCTCCCTAGGCTTATTATAATCCAAATCGGGTTTTTAACCAATCTTGTGCATCCAATGAATGATTTGGTGTCATTGGTTGAACATTTAGGTCATTTTCGTCCTCCCTAGGCTTATTCGAATCCAATTATGGTTTTTCACCAATCTTGTGCATCCAATAAGTGCGTTTGTGTTGTTGGATTAACATTTAGGTCATTTTCGTCCTCGCTAGGCTTATTCTAATCCAATTATGATTTTTAACCAATCTTGTGCTTCCAATAAGTGCCTTTGTGTTATTGAATTAACATTTAGGTCCTTTTCGTTATCCTTCGACTTATTCTAATCCAATTAGGGTTCTTTTAACCAATCTTGTGCATCAAATAAGTGCGTTTGTGTCATTGGTTGAACATTTAGGTCATTTTTGTCCTCCCTAGGCTTATTATAATCCAAATCGGGTTTTTAACCAATCTTGTGCATCCAATGAATGATTTGGTGTCATTGGTTGAACATTTAGGTCATTTTCGTCCTCCCTAGGCTTATTCGAATCCAATTATGGTTTTTCACCAATCTTGTGCATCCAATAAGTGCGTTTGTGTTGTTGGATTAACATTTAGGTCATTTTCGTCCTCGCTAGGCTTATTCTAATCCAATTATGATTTTTAACCAATCTTGTGCTTCCAATAAGTGCCTTTGTGTTATTGAATTAACATTTAGGTCCTTTTCGTTATCCTTCGACTTATTCTAATCCAATTAGGGTTCTTTTAACCAATCTTGTGCATCAAATAAATGCGTTTGTGTCATTGGTTGAATATTTAGGTCATTTTCGTCCTCCCTTGGTTTATTCTAATCCAATTAGGAATTTTCACCAATCTTGTGCATCCAATAAGTCTGTTTGTGTCATTGGATTAACATTTAGGTAATTTTCGTCCTCCCTAGGCTTATTCTAATCCAATTAGGGTTTTTAACCAATCTTGTGCATCCAATAAGTGCGTTTGTGTCATTGAATTAACATTTAGGTCATTTTCGTTATCCTTCGACTTATTCTAATCCAATTAGGGTTTTTTTAACCAATCTTGTGCATCCAATAAGTGCATTTGTGTCGTTGGTTTAACATTAAGGTCATTTTCCTCCTTCCTAGGCTAATTCTAATCCAATTAGGGTTTTTAACCAATCTTGTGCATTCAATAAGTGCGTTTGTGTCATTGTTTGAACATGTAGGTCATTTTCTTCCTCCCTAGGCTTATTCTAATCCAATTAGGATTTTTAACCAATCTTGTGCATCCAATAAGTGATTTTGTGTCATTGGTTGAACATTTAGGTCATTTTCATCATCCTTAGGATTATTCTAATCCAATTTGGGCTTTTAACCAATGTTGTGCATCCAATAAGTAATTTTGTGTTATTGGTTGAACATTTAGGTCATTTTTGTCCGCCCTAGGCTTATTCTAATCCAATTCGGGTTTTTAACAAATCTTGTGCATCCAATGAGTGATTTGGTGTCATTGGTTGAACATTTAGGTCATTTTCGTCCTCCCTAGGCTTATTCTAATCCACTTTGGATTTTAAACAATCTTGTGCATCCAATAAGTGATTTTGTGTCATTGGTTGAACATTCAGGTCATTTTCGTCATCCCTAGGCTTTTTCTAATCCAATTTGGGCTTTTAACCAATCTTGTGCATCCAATAAGTGCGTTTGTGTCATTGGTTGAACATTTAGGTCATTTTCGTCCTCCGTAGGCTTATTGTAATCCAATTAGGATTTTTAACAAATCTTTTGCATCCAATACTTGCGTTTGTGTCATTGGTTGATTATTTAGGTCATTTTCGTCCTCCGTTGGCTTATTCCAATCCAATTAGGATTTTTAACCAATCTTGTGAATCCAATAAGTGATTTTGTATCTTTGGTTGAACATTTAGGTCATTTTCGTCCTCCCTAGGCTTATTCTAATCCAATTAGGATTTTAAACCAATCTTGTGCATCCAATAAATGATTTTGTGTCATTGGTTGAACATTTAGGTCATTTTCGTCATCCCTAGGCTTATTCTAATCCAATTTGGGCTTTTAACCAATCTTGTGCATCCAATAAGTGATTTTGTGTTATTGGTTGAACATTTAGGTCATTTTTGTCCTCCCTAGGCTTATTCTAATCCAATCCGGGTTATTAACCAATCTTGTGCATCAAATGAGTGATTTGGTGTCATTGGTTGAACATTTAGGCCATTTTCGTCCTCCCTGGGCTTATTCTAATCCAATTATGGTTTTTCACCAATCTTATGCATCCAATAAGTGCGTTTGTGTTGTTGGATTAACATTTAGGTCATTTTCGTCCTCCCTATGCTTATTCTAATCCAATTAGGATTTTGAACCAATCATGTGCTTCCAATAAGTGCGTTTGTTTTATTGAATTAACATTTAGGTCCTTTTCGTTATCCTTCGACTTATTCTAATCCAATTAGGGTTCTTTTAACCAATCTTGTGCATCAAATAAGTGCGTTTGTGTCATTGGTTGAACATTTAGGTCATTTTTGTCCTCCCTAGGCTTATTATAATCCAAATCGGGTTTTTAACCAATCTTGTGCATCCCATGAGTGATTTGGTGTCATTGGTTGAACATTTAGGTCATTTTCGTCCTCCCTAGGCTTATTCTAATCCAATTATGGTTTTTCACCAATCTTGTGCATCCAATAAGTGCGTTTGTGTTGTTGGATTAACATTTAGGTCATTTTCGTCCTCGCTAGGCTTATTCTAATCCAATTATGATTTTTAACCACTCTTGTGCTTCCAATAAGTGCGTTTGTGTTATTGAATTAACATTTAGGTCCTTTTCGTTATCCTTCGACTTATTCTAATCCAATTAGGGTTCTTTTAACCAATCTTGTGCATCAAATAAGTGCGTTTGTGTCATTGGTTGAACATTTAGGTCATTTTTGTCCTCCCTAGGCTTATTATAATCCAAATCGGGTTTTTAACCAATCTTGTGCATCCAATGAATGATTTGGTGTCATTGGTTGAACATTTAGGTCATTTTCGTCCTCCCTAGGCTTATTCTAATAAAATTATGGTTTTTCACCAATCTTGTGCATCCAATAAGTGCGTTTGTGTTGTTGGATTAACATTTAGGTCATTTTCGTCCTCGCTAGGCTTATTCTAATCCAATTATGATTTTTAACCACTCTTGTGCTTCCAATAAGTGCGTTTGTGTTATTGAATTAACATTTAGGTCCTTTTCGTTATCCTTCGACTTATTCTAATCCAATTAGGGTTCTTTTAACCAATCTTGTGCAACAAATAAGTGCGTTTGTGTCATTGGTTGAATATTTAGGTCATTTTCGTCCTCCCTTGGTTTATTCTAATCCAATTAGGAATTTTCACCAATCTTGTGCATCCAATAAGTCTGTTTGTGTCATTGGATTAACATTTAGGTAATTTTCGTCCTCCCTAGGCTTATTCTAATCCAATTAGGGTTTTTAACCAATCTTGTGCATCCAATAAGTGCGTTTGTGTCATTGAATTAACATTTAGGTCATTTTCGTTATCCTTCGACTTATTCTAATCCAATTAGGGTTTTTTAACCAATCTTGTGCATCCAATAAGTGCATTTGTGTCGTTGGTTTAACATTAAGGTCATTTTCCTCCTTCCTAGGCTAATTCTAATCCAATTAGGGTTTTTAACCAATCTTGTGCATTCAATAAGTGCGTTTGTGTCATTGTTTGAACATGTAGGTCATTTTCTTCCTCCCTAGGCTTGTTCTAATCCAATTAGGATTTTTAACCAATCTTGTGCATCCAATAAGTGATTTTGTGTCATTGGTTGAACATTTAGGTCATTTTCATCATCCTTAGGATTATTCTAATCCAATTTGGGCTTTTAACCAATGTTGTGCATCCAATAAGTAATTTTGTGTTATTGGTTGAACATTTAGGTCATTTTTGTCCGCCCTAGGCTTATTCTAATCCAATTCGGGTTTTTAACAAATCTTGTGCATCCAATGAGTGATTTGGTGTCATTGGTTGAACATTTAGGTCATTTTCGTCCTCCCTAGGCTTATTCTAATCCACTTTGGATTTTAAACAATCTTGTGCATCCAATAAGTGATTTTGTGTCATTGGTTGAACATTCAGGTCATTTTCGTCATCCCTAGGCTTTTTCTAATCCAATTTGGGCTTTTAACCAATCTTGTGCATCCAATAAGTGCGTTTGTGTCATTGGTTGAACATTTAGGTCATTTTCGTCCTCCGTAGGCTTATTGTAATCCAATTAGGATTTTTAACCAATCTTTTGCATCCAATACTTGCGTTTGTGTCATTGGTTGATTATTTAGGTCATTTTGTCCTCCGTTGGCTTATTCCAATCCAATTAGGATTTTTAACCAATCTTGTGAATCCAATAAGTGATTTTGTATCTTTGGTTGAACATTTAGGTCATTTTCGTCCTCCCTAGGCTTATTCTAATCCAATTAGGATTTTAAACCAATCTTGTGCATCCAATAAATGATTTTGTGTCATTGGTTGAACATTTAGGTCATTTTCGTCATCCCTAGGCTTTTTCTAATCCAATTTGGGCTTTTAACCAATCTTGTGCATCCAATAAGTGCGTTTGTGTCATTGGTTGAACATTTAGGTCATTTTCGTCCTCCGTAGGCTTATTGTAATCCAATTAGGATTTTTAATCAATCTTTTGCATCCAATACTTGCGTTTGTGTCATTGGTTGATTATTTAGGTCATTTTCGTCCTCCGTTGGCTTATTCCAATCCAATTAGGATTTTTAACCAATCTTGTGAATCCAATAAGTGATTTTGTATCTTTGGTTGAACATTTAGGTCATTTTCGTCCTCCCTAGGCTTATTCTAATCCAATTAGGATTTTAAACCAATCTTGTGCATCCAATAAATGATTTTGTGTCATTGGTTGAACATTTAGGTCATTTTCGTCATCCCTAGGCTTATTCTAATCCAATTTGGGCTTTTAACCAATCTTGTGCATCCAATAAGTGATTTTGTTTTATTGGTTGAACATTTAGGTCATTTTTGTCCTCCCTAGGCTTATTCTAATCCAATCCGGGTTATAAACCAATCTTGTGCATCAAATGAGTGATTTGGTGTCATTGGTTGAACATTTAGTCCATTTTCGTCCTCCCTGGGCTTATTCTAATCCAATTATGGTTTTTCACCAATCTTATGCATCCAATAAGTGCGTTTGTGTTGTTGGATTAACATTTAGGTCATTTTCGTCCTCCCTATGCTTATTCTAATCCAATTAGGATTTTGAACCAATCATGTGCTTCCAATAAGTGCGTTTGTTTTATTGAATTAACATTTAGGTCCTTTTCGTTATCCTTCGACTTATTCTAATCCAATTAGGGTTCTTTTAACCAATCTTGTGCATCAAATAAGTGCGTTTGTGTCATTGGTTGAACATTTAGGTCATTTTTGTCCTCCCTAGGCTTATTATAATCCAAATCGGGTTTTTAACCAATCTTGTGCATCCCATGAGTGATTTGGTGTCATTGGTTGAACATTTAGGTCATTTTCGTCCTCCCTAGGCTTATTCTAATCCAATTATGGTTTTTCACCAATCTTGTGCATCCAATAAGTGCGTTTGTGTTGTTGGATTAACATTTAGGTCATTTTCGTCCTCGCTAGGCTTATTCTAATCCAATTATGATTTTTAACCACTCTTGTGCTTCCAATAAGTGCGTTTGTGTTATTGAATTAACATTTAGGTCCTTTTCGTTATCCTTCGACTTATTCTAATCCAATTAGGGTTCTTTTAACCAATCTTGTGCATCAAATAAGTGCGTTTGTGTCATTGGTTGAACATTTAGGTCATTTTTGTCCTCCCTAGGCTTATTCTAATCCAATTCGGGTTTTTAACCAATCTTGTGCATCCAATGAGTGATTTGGTGTCATTGGTTGAACATTTAGGTCATTTTCGTCCTTCCTAGGCTTATTCTAATCCAATTATGGTTTTTCACCAATCTTGTGCATCCAATAAGTGCGTTTGTGTTGTTGGATTAACATTTAGGTCATTTTCGTCCTCCCTAGGCTTATTCTAATCCAATTATGATTTTTAACCACTCTTGTGCTTCCAATAAGTGCGTTTGTGTTATTGAATTAACATTTAGGTCCTTTTCGTTATCCTTCGACTTATTCTAATCCAATTAGGGTTCTTTTAACCAATCTTGTGCATCAAATAAGTGCGTTTGTGTCATTGGTTGAATATTTAGGTCATTTTCGTCCTCCCTTGGTTTATTCTAATCCAATTAGAGTTTTTCACCAATTTTGTGCATCCAATAAGTGTGTTTGTGTCATTGGATTAACATTTAGGTAATTTTCGTCCTCCCTAGGCTTATTCTAATCCAATTCGGGTTTTTAACCAATCTTATGCATCCAATGAGTGATTTGGTGTCAATCGTTGAACATTTAGGTCATTTTCGTCCTCCCTAGGCTTATTCTAATCCAATTAAGGTTTTTCACCAATCTTGTGCATCCAATAAGTGCGTTTGTGTCATTGGATTAACATTTAGGTCATTTTCGTCCTCCCTAGGCTCATTCTAATCCAATTAAGGTTTTTCACCAATCTTGTGCATCCAATAAGTGTGTTTGTGTCATTGGATTAACATTTAGGTCATTTTCGTCCTCCCTATGCTTATTCTAATCCAATTAGGGTTTTTAATCAATCTTGTGCATCCAATATGTGCGTTTGTGTCATTGAATTAACATTTAGGTCATTTTCGTTATCCTTCGACTTATTCTAATCCAATTAGGGTTTTTTAACCAATCTTGTGCATCCAATAAGTGCATTTGTGTCGTTGGTTTAACATTAAGGTCATTTTCCTCCTTCCTAGGCTAATTCTAATCCAATTAGGGTTTTTAACCAATCTTGTGCATTCAATAAGTGCGTTTGTGTCATTGTTTGAATATGTAGGTCATTTTCTTCCTCCCTAGGCTTGTTCTAATCCAATTAGGATTTTTAACCAATCTTGTGCATCCAATAAGTGATTTTGTGTCATTGGTTGAACATTTAGGTCATTTTAATCATCCTTAGGATTATTCTAATCCAATTTGGGCTTTTAACCAATGTTGTGCATCCAATAAGTAATTTTGTGTTATTGGTTGAACATTTAGGTCATTTTTGTCCGCCCTAGGCTTATTCTAATCCAATTCGGGTTTTTAACAAATCTTGTGCATCCAATGAGTGATTTGGTGTCATTGGTTGAACATTTAGGTCATTTTCGTCCTCCCTAGGCTTATTCTAATCCACTTTGGATTTTAAACAATCTTGTGCATCCAATAAGTGATTTTGTGTCATTGGTTGAACATTCAGGTCATTTTCGTCATCCCTAGGCTTTTTCTAATCCAATTTGGGCTTTTAACCAATCTTGTGCATCCAAT